>MBPM02000079.1:0-353005 GCA_001695595.3 Plasmopara viticola
AACCCTAAACCCTAAACCTAAACCCTAAACCCTAAACCCTAAACCCTAAACCCTAAACCCTAAACCCTAACCCTAAAACCCTAAACCCTAAACCCTAAACCCTAAACCCTAAACCCTAAACCCTAAACCCTAAACCCTAAACCCTAAACCCTAAACCCTAAACCCTAAAAACCCTAAAAACCCTAAACCCTAAACCTAAACCCTAAACCCTAGTACAAATTTCAAGTATGAAATTCAAGTATGAAATTCAAGTATGAAATTCAAGTATGAAATTCAAGTATGAAATTCAAGTGTGAATTTCAAGTATGAAATTCGAGTGTGAATTTCAAGTATGAATTTCAAGTATGAATTTCAAGTATGAATTTCAAGTATGAATTTCAAGTTAGAGTTTTGGTAAGATGTCCGTAAGGGCCAAGTCCAACTATAGAATAACAAGTCCTACTGAAGAAGCAAACCAGCGAAAGAATTAGTCAATCGGATCATTTCGGACTATTCTTTAGGAATAATTAAGTTTGTGTAGTAACTTGCATAATTTAATAAATCCTAAACCTTTTTATTTTTAATTAGGTTAGAAAAACCCGTGCCCTTGAGCACCGTGCTTGCAATTTATTGTAACGCTTATCGGAGTTCTCATTTGCGGAGAAGTCTATCCCATAAGGGATTTTTGACTCTGCGGGCACACAGGAGTGTGAGTGAGCAGCACCCTGGATACGTGAGCCTAGTGCGTCTCCGTATCGAACAGAAATAGTGCCGTGGTTTACGTAAAACCTGAAAGTGTGACCGGGGAGGTAGGCGGAGAAGTTATAATCCCCTAGACCTGGCTTTTTCCCATAAGCCTTGCGCTAGTTCTCGATATCAACCTATCCGTTAGTGCTACCCATATTCAACATAAAACGGAACATAAGTAGGGCAATACGTCAAAAGATTGTTGGTATCCGACGGCCAAGATCCAAAGGACGACTAAGGACCCGACCAAGACCCGACTTAGGACCCGACCAAGGACCCGACCAAGTGCGAAGTTCAAGATCCGGACACGATCAAGCCACCGGTCGACCAACAAACCGACCGGTCCCAAGTCCTATTCTCAAGCCAGCTGGCCGACCAAAAAACGGCCGGCTTCAAGCCTTGGTCCTAAGTCGACAAGATCCACGACCGACGTCCGACTGAGCCGACCGGCCGACCGCGACGAACAACAGACCGTGCACACAACAGCCGGCTGTTCGCCACTCAACATCCGACCTAGCCTAATCGAAACTAGGTTACTACACTTAAGGATGGACCCGAGTAACCCGACTCGCAGCAGTCCGCCGCATAACGTGTTGAGCATCATCGACTCCACGATCAAACGCTACAGGAATCTTACTGCTAGAATCAAGTCTAAGCAGCTAGCTCTTCAACGCCTTGAGCAGGGTCCGCCCCGCTCTGTGAAGACTAAGATTTCCTTGAACGTGTCTAAAGAGCTCGAAAATACCGATAGCGCTGCATCTTTGCGCGCCCAGTTCAATCAGCAACTCGTTGAAAACGAAAAGTCGTTGGCAGAAATCATTAAGACTGCAACGGCGGCTGAACTGAATTTACTTCAGACTGAACTTGAGACATTATCGGTTAATGCAATTAAAGAGATAAGTTCTTTTTATTGCGATGTTCACACCCTTTTTATGCCATCGGGTCCGCCATGGGAAAGTGCAATTACTTCTCCTAATGGACAAAACTCGATGGCGGTCACTGACTTCCTTATGGCCAAGGCCCTTCTTAACACACGACTGACTCAACTTCGCTACGACTTAGCGATGGAACAAGTCATTAAGGAACGGGCCAAAGCCGCTAAAGAAGCCAAACGAGCGACAGCCATGGACATCGAATCAGAAACGCCCATGGCAACATCTGTCCAGGAGCTCGTCAACAAGCGCATCCAACAGGAGCTGCGACCACTGAAAAATCAAGTGTCGCGGCTCAAGGAAGCGTTAAACGACAGCGCCGGTCGTCAAAGGGGCACCGATCGGCGCATAACGAAGACTGCAAAGCCCCAGCAGCAGAAGAAATCGGCAAAGCCTCAAAAGGAAAGGCTACGCGCAAACGGAAAAGCGGGCGCTACCGGTCTCGCCAAGTCCGGAAAGCCGCCCACCAAGTCGAATTCAGGGAAAAACAACAAGCAGAAAGGCGCGCGGAACGCGAAAGGCAAGACCCAATCCAAGTAGACAGATCAGATAGTAGGAATGCACTGGCACTATTTGCTAGTCGCAGTACAAGGGAGGTTAATAGCTATGCAAAGAACTTAGCTTTTCATAACTTTGTTCCTTCTGCAATTGCTACTCCCCCTGCTCTGAACCGCCTTCTGGGTCTTAACTTAAGATTCTGCCCGACCCCTCGACCTCTCCGACCGCCCGATCTTCATGCTGCACTCCCAGACTTCATACGGAAAGTTCGCCTCTCCGCACAGTTTGGGAACCATCAAGGATCATATAATCGCAAGATTTATGTTCCGAACCCATCGTTCCAACCGAAACCAGCACCGGCTTCAATCGAAACGATACTCACACGTGTTCAAGACAACATTAGTCGCGAGACATGGGAACCGAGGAAACTCAGGAACCTTAACTCGAGACAATGGAACACGTTTCAGCTCCTAAGAAGCCGCCCAGATCTTAAAGTAGTCCTTACTGATAAGAACTTAGGGCCGGCTCTTTTTACAACGGAGCATTATGTTAGACTGTGTATTGACCATCTTTCAGATAAGTCAATATACGAGCTGCAATGCGCTCCAGTCGAAGCATTAACCCGGCTTGTGCGGACAAAAGTTCGCACTTGGTACAGAAACATGGCAAAGACATATGCCTATCGTACTGACTGGGACACAACACGGATCATTGTGGCGAAACTAGAAGAGTCAAGGTTGAATGTGTTTTACGCATTAGCAAAAATACACAAACCTAAACTCTGTATTCGACCCATTGTATCCAATAGCGCAAGTATACTGGAAGGACTTTCAAAGTGGTTAGATTTTCAACTTCAACCCTTTTATAGATCCACTAAATCCTATATACGCGACTCAGACCAGCTATTGACAGACCTCCCGGACCTGATACTCCCGCCTGATACGCTGTTGATCACAATCGACGTAGAATCTCTCTACACCAATATTCCGATTATCAACGCTATCAAAGCAATCGCGGAACGTATACGGGGTCATCCATGGGAAAACGCAATTCTGTCTGGACTCCAAGTAGTAATGCACAACAATTACTTTACCTTTGGAGACTCATGCTGGCGCCAATTGCGTGGAACAGCTATGGGAACACCGGTGGCACCGGCATTCGCTTCCCTCTACGTGGCTCACATCGAAGAGATTCTACTTACAGAATTCTCGCGACATGTAGTTTACTACAAACGCTACATCGATGACATCTTCACATTGTGGAGTCCGAGCACCGAGCCATATAGCTTCCAGCGCATGTTAGCAACATTTACCCGGCGGTCTAAGCTACGATTCACAAGCTCTATCGACAAAGATGAAGCTGTGTTTCTAGACCTACGAATCATTCGGGACAAACAAAGGATATACACAAGAACATATCAGAAAAGTCTGAATTTGTACCTGTATATTCCTGCTAATAGCGCCCATCCACCTGGTGTTCTAAAAGGACTAATCATTGGCCAAGTCCGTAAATACCGCAAACAGAATGTTCGATATCGTGACTTTAAACGAATCGTCAAACAACTCTATGCGCGGCTACTTGACCGAGGATATACTCCGAGAATACTGCAACCGCTGTTCAGACAGGCGCTCGACGACACTACGTCATCACGCAACACGTCATCTACAGCACCTATAGTTTTCAAGCTCCAATACGACCCAAATGGACTTTCAAGAAGCAGACTACGGTCTATACTACTGACCGATGAGCTGGAAAAGGCACTCGGAACGCAAGTTAAAATCTGCTACCTCAAGCCTCCAACTCTCAAGACGCTTCTGTGTCCTTCGCGACTTCCGAAAACTGCCCCGTCGACTGCAGCCTTAATACAAGATTGTACAGCCGATGGGGAGTAAACCCTAAACCCTAGTACAAATTTCAAGTATGAAATTCAAGTATGAAATTCAAGTATGAAATTCAAGTATGAAATTCAAGTATGAAATTCAAGTATGAAATTCAAGTATGAAATTCAAGTGTGAATTTCAAGTATGAAATTCGAGTGTGAATTTCAAGTATGAATTTCAAGTATGAATTTCAAGTATGAATTTCAAGTATGAATTTCAAGTTAGAGTTTTGGTAAGATGTCCGTAAGGGCCAAGTCCAACTATAGAATAACAAGTCCTACTGAAGAAGCAAACCAGCGAAAGAATTAGTCAATCGGATCATTTCGGACTATTCTTTAGGAATAATTAAGTTTGTGTAGTAACTTGCATAATTTAATAAACCCTAAACCCTAAACCCTAAACCTAAACCCTAAACCCTAAACCCTAAACCCTAAACCCTAAACCCTAAACCCTAAACCCTAAACCCTAAACCCTAAACCCTAAACCCTAAACCCTAAACCCTAAACCCTAAACCCTAAACCCTAAACCCTAAACCCTAAACCCTAAACCCTAAACCCTAAACCCTAAACCCTAAACCCTAAACCCTAAACCCTAAACCCTAAACCCTAAACCCTAAACCCTAAACCCTAAACCCTAAACCCTAAACCCTAAACCCTAAACCCTAAACCCTAAACCCTAAACCCTAAACCCTAAACCCTAAACCCTAAACCCTAAACCCTAAACCCTAAACCCTAAACCCTAAACCCTAAACCCTAAACCCTAAACCCTAAACCCTAAACCCTAAACCCTAAACCCTAAACCCTAAACCCTTACCTCTAAAAATTATTCACTGTCACTCTTTCATAGTGTCACACCTGGAATCTTATATAATGACCATCATTCCGAGTGACCTTCACTCTCCTTTTTTGATAACAAATGTAGTCATTTGCAACCAAAATTGTGATTTGGTATCAAATTTGTTACTCATTTGTGACACATTAGTCCTGTCCAAATTTGGTTCTTTGAACCCATATTTGGTTAATTGTGACGAAATTGTGTCGATTTGGTCGATACAGAAGTTTGTTACTTTTGTACTTCTTATTGGTACTTAATGATTTTTATCTCAGAAATTTCGAGAAAAATATCATTCTGCGTCAAATTTTCCCAGGAATCTGATTTACGGTATGACGTTTAAATTGTATGTGATTTAAGCGTTTATTTCAAGCCCGCTTAAAAATGAGTGGCTGATAATAACCGTAATTACACGTGGGTATTTCTCACTGATGAAGGCCTCCCAGCCGAAAGGTTAAGTTCACATTTGAATTTCCTTTGAGATACGTGTGTAAACATACATTGGTTTTCAAAGGGAAGGTGAACTATGTCTGCCTCGGTAGACTCCACCCTAAACCCTAATCAACTTCCCGTTGATTCAAGCTGCGATCCGGTGAGGCCTTTGAACCCTCCGTTGATTGCGCTGCCAACCTTCCTGGATGAGCACATCAATGCCTCCTTTCGGAAGAAAGTCACTCTCAACGGACGTATTAAGTCCAAGAGAAAGGCTATTGAGACATTAGTGGAACATGATACCAACGGTACTTGTCCCAAGTCTCTCCAAATCTCGCATGAAATGTCATTTTCTGACAACTTGCGAGAAATGGACTCTGATTTGTCAAAATTCAGAGTGAGTATTTTGAGCAAATCAAAACGACGTACATGAAAAAGGCGACTCAAATCGCTTTACATGTGCAACGTGAGGAACTCAAAACTCTCAATATTATGTTTGGGAATTTAGACACCGAAGTTTTAAACTCGATATGTCTTCTATTTGATGCACAACAAAATGCGTCATACCCAACTTTCCCATTATCACGAGCAATCGTTCTTGGGAGGGAAACTAAGTTCTGCGGTCGGTATACCGGCGAGTTCCATTTTCCCTATCTGATAGAGTTGGCCTATCAGAAATATCACAATAAGTGGTCTGAATACCTTGACGGTCTAAATGATCGCATGGCACTCAAAACCATTAAAGCCCAAGCCTTAGCGGCTAAAAGGGCTGTGGCTGAAGACACCGAAATGGGTCTTCCTGATGAAACCAAAATCAAAAATTTGGTTCATCAAGTGGCTAATGACAAGTTCAAAAAACTTGAGACTATGATTCGAGGTCTTTCTAAAAGTCCCAATCAACCTAAGCGGAACAATGGCAAACAGCCAAAAAACCGCCAAGCTGGGTCGAAAGTCCCAAAACCCAGCAAAAAACCCGCGTCCGGCGCCAGCGTCGTTCGCACTGGGCCAAACAAGCGCAAGCACGGCGCCGTTTCTTCCGGAAACAGAAACGCCAAGCTAAACAAGCACTCAAAGCGCGGACACAATTAGTAGATAAAAATCAACTAATAAAGCTTAAGTCTTCCACTAAATCGAACGTATTACGTCTCTTTGGTGATCGTCCAATTTTCACATTTAATGTTCGTACGACAAATTTAGCATTTCATGACCTTACTTCTAGTATGAGCCTACCAAACGGCCTTACTCAACTTTTAGGTTTAAATCTAAAATTCTGTCCTACACCTTCACCGGCTAAACGCCCCTATTGTGAATATCAGACATCTATTGACCAGCTTATCCGCAGTATTAAAATCAATACTTTGTTTAAAAGCAGCGGTACATATAATAAACAAATTTATGTACCCAATCCATCCTGGCAACCACCAGAACTCTCGGATAAATTATTTTCACAGTTTTTACTTAATACAAAAGAAAAATTGGTAGAAAGCATTAAGATCTTTAAGTTTCGTAAACGTAAAAATCTTAATTATCAACAACGTAAGCTTATTTCGGACCTTCGGAATAATAAATCGTTTAAATTTATGGCGACAGATAAAAACCTCGGTCCTGCTGTCATGAACACTGAACAATATATAAGATGGTGTCTTCTCCATCTTAAATCAAATGATGTGTATTCTTACGCCACATCATTACCTATCCGCGGTCTTCGTAGAATGATTACTAATTGGCATTCTCGAGCAGTTAAACGCTTTCCAGAATTAATACGCGATCTTAAGATCGTCACTTATAATTTGGATACAACTGTACCCGCTAGATTTTATGGCATGCCAAAAATCCATAAATCTCCAATGGGTCTCCGCCCCATTGTTTCCTCTGTTAACTCGCCGTTTCACGGACTTTCCAAATGGTTAGACTTTATGTTACAACCTTATATTAAACGGTGTAGCCATATATTAACCAGCTCTAAAGAGTTACTCAGTCAATTAAAATCTTTAACGTTGCCTACTGGCTGTTTTCTTGTGTCTTGGGATGCCCAAACACTTTATACTTCCATACCAAACGATAAAGGTTTATTAGCCATCTCTTGGTGGCTCCGCGACGATAAATACCGCGATATCATTCTTGAAGGGTTAAAACTCCTCATGACTCATAATTGGTTTGAATTTGGTGATACTTTTTGGCGCCAAACTCATGGTGCAGCTATGGGTACACCCGTCGCACCCAGTTATGCGAACCTTTACCTGGGATATTATGAACTTAACGTAATATTCCCAATGTTTAAATCCGAATTAGTGTTTTATACTCGCTATATAGACGATGTTTTCCACATTTTTCGATTTAATCCAGATCAACCGTGGTATTTTAACCGCTTTATTGCAATGATGTACCGTACCTTTCCCGGTGTCTCTTGGTCACCGACTAGTCGTATCACTGATATTGATATGACTACATTACCACTTACGGTAGATTTCTTAGATCTCACCCTTACGATCTCTGATAACATCATACACACCAGAACATTTCAAAAAGCGTTAAATCTATATTTATATCCTACCCCATCCAGCGCCCACCCGCCTGGTACCTTTTCGGGGCTTATAACCGGTTTAATCCGCACTTATTTTAGTCAAAATTCACGACGCCATGACTTTTTAACGATCATTCGGCTTTTGTATGCTAGATTGTGTACTCGTGGATTCCCTGCTAAATTTCTCAAACTTCAGTTTGAGAAAGCTTATAATAAATGTAAATGTTCACATAGTGTTTCTAATGACAACAACAGAATTTTACCTTTTAGATTACTTATAATCCTAATGGTCCCTGTCGTGCATCTTTAAAACACTTCTTAAATTTTCGTCAATTACGTCTTTTAACTGTTAAGAAAAAACTAGGTCGGTTACTTATTTGTTATAAGCGACCACCAAATCTTGGCAATATTGGTACGAGCTAAAATACCAAGTACTTTTAAGCCTAACGCTAAAGAACTTTACCATAAAATATAAACTAGTTAAAAGAATGAATCGGTGATATCACTCTGTGCAGCTAGGTCGCAAGTGGTCGATAAAATTGGGTTTTACCCCATATTATCGACCAATGTACGACCCGTATCGTAAAGATAGCGTACCACACTGGCGTAATATCTACCGATTCCCAATCCCGGACCGCGCTGGACCTCACTAAAATATTGATCCCGGGCAGGGAAGACCAATACTTTAGATCATAGGTTCGGTAGCACTTTTTAGGAGCCCATCGATTAATTACTTTGGTTTTACTTACCCGTAATGGGAAGTTACCGTCAGTGTATATTTAAATACAGTGAAATCGTCTTGTACATATACCTGCCCGTGGACCCTCACGTACAATTCGTAATTTCTGGACTTCAAAAATATTATTAAAGATATTATTAAAAAAAAAAAAAAAAAAAAATTATTAATACAAAATATCATTATTGCAAAATTTTATTAATAAACGATATTATTAATATTATTGACGATTACTTTACTATGACACTATTTTGAGACAGTGACTTCGGGCCCGGGTATAGATATCCGGGCCTAAACCCTAAACCCATTACCTCTAAAAATTATTCACTGTCACTCTTTCATAGTGTCACACCCTGGAATCTTATATAATGACCATCATTCCGAGTGACCTTCACTCTCCTTTTTTGGTAACAAATAAAGTCATTTGCAACAAAATTGTGATTTGGTATCAAATTTGTTACTCATTTGTGACACATTAGTCCTGTCCAAATTTGGTTCTTTGAACCCATATTTGGTTAATTGTGACGAAATTGTGTCGATTTGGTCGATACAGAAGTTTGTTACTTTTGTACTTCTTATTGGTACTTAATGATTTTTATCTCAGAAATTTCGAGAAAAATATCATTCTGCGTCAAATTTTCCCAGGAATCTGATTTACGGTATGACGTTTAAATTGTATGTGATTTAAGCGTTTATTTCAAGCCCGCTTAAAAATGAGTGGCTGATAATAACCGTAATTACACGTGGGTATTTCTCACTGATGAAGGCCTCCCAGCCGAAAGGTTAAGTTCACATTTGAATTTCCTTTGAGATACGTGTGTAAACATACATTGGTTTTCAAAGGGAAGGTGAACTATGTCTGCCTCGGTAGACTCCAACCTAAACCCTAATCCCTAAACCCTAAACCCTTACTCCTAAACCCTAAACCCTAAAACCCTAAACCCTAAACCCTAAACCCTAAACCCTAAACCCTAAACCCTAAACCCTAAACCCTAAACCCTAAACCCATTACCTCTAAAAATTATTCACTGTCACTCTTTCATAGTGTCACATCCTGGAATCTTATATAATGACCATCATTCCGAGTGACCTTCACTCTCCTTTTTTGGTAAAAAAAATATAGTCATTTGCAACCAAAATTGTGATTTGGTATCAAATTTGTTACTCATTTGTGACACATTAGTCCTGTCCAAATTTGGTTCTTTGAACCCATATTTGGTTAATTGCGACAAAATTGTGTCGATTTGGTCGATACAGAAGTTTGTTACTTTTGTACTTCTTATTGGTACTTAATGATTTTTATCTTAGAAATTTCGAGAAAAATATCATTCTGCGTCAAATTTTCCCAGGAATCTGACTTACGGTATGACGTTTAAATTGTATGTGATTTAAGCGTTTATTTCAAGCCCGCTTAAAAAATGAGTGGCTCATAATAGCCGTAATTACACGTGGGTATTTCTCACTGATGAAGGCCTCCCAGCCGAAAGGTTAAGTTCACATTTGAATTTCCTTTGAGATACGTGTTACTAAACATACATTGGTTTTCAAAGGGAAGGTGAACTATGTCTGCCTCGGTAGACTCCACCCTAAACCCTAATCAACTTCCCGTTGATTCAAGCTGCGATCCGGTGAGGCCTTTGAACCCTCCGTTGATTGCGCTGCCAACCTTCCTGGATGAGCATATTACTGCCTCCTTTCGGAAGAAAGTCACTCTCAACGGACGTATTAAGTCCAAGAGAAAGGCTATTGAGACATTAGTGGAACATGATACCAACGGTACTTGTCCCAAGTCTCTCCAAATCTCGCATGAAATGTCATTTTCTGACAACTTGCGAGAAATGGACTCTGATTTTGTCAAAATTCAGAGTGAGTATTTTGAGCAAATCAAAACGACGTACATGAAAAAGGCGACTCAAATCGCTTTACATGTGCAACGTGAGGAACTCAAAACTCTCAATATTATGTTTGGGAATTTAGACACCGAAGTTTTAAACTCGATATGTCTTCTATTTGATGCACAACAAAATGCGTCATACCCGACTTTCCCATTATCACGAGCAATCGTTCTTGGGAGGGAAACTAAGTTCTGCGGTCGGTATACCGGCGAGTTCCATTTTCCCTATCTGATAGAGTTGGCCTATCAGAAATATCACAATAAGTGGTCTGAATACCTTGACGGTCTAAATGATCGCATGGCACTCAAAACCATTAAAGCCCAAGCCTTAGCGGCTAAAAGGGCTGTGGCTGAAGACACCGAAATGGGTCTTCCTGATGAAACCAAAATCAAAAATTTGGTTCATCAAGTGGCTAATGACAAGTTCAAAAAATTTGAGACTATGATTCGAGGTCTTTCTAAAAGTCCCAATCAACCCAAGCGGAACAATGGCAAACAGCCAAAAAACCGCCAGGCTGGGTCGAAAGTCCCAAAACCCAGCAAAAAACCCGCGTCCGGCGCCAGCGTCGTTCGCACTGGGCCAAACAAGCGCAAGCACGGCGCCGTTTCTTTCGGAAACAGAAACGCCAAGCTAAACAAGCACTCAAAGCGCGGACACAATTAGTAGATAAAAATCAACTAATAAAGCTTAAGTCTTCCACTAAATCGAACGTATTACGTCTCTTTGGTGATCGTCCAATTTTCACATTTAATGTTCGTACGACAAATTTAGCATTTCATGACCTTACTTCTAGTATGAGCCTACCAAACGGCCTTACTCAACTTTTAGGTTTAAATCTAAAATTCTGTCCTACACCTTCACCGGCTAAACGCCCCTATTGTGAATATCAGACATCTATTGACCAGCTTATCCGCAGTATTAAAATCAATACTTTGTTTAAAAGCAGCGGTACATACAATAAACAAATTTATGTACCCAATCCATCCTGGCAACCACCAGAACTCTCGGATAAATTATTTTCACAGTTTTTACTTAATACAAAAGAAAAATTGGTAGAAAGCATTAAGATCTTTAAGTTTCGTAAACGTAAAAATCTTAATTTTCAACAACGTAAGCTTATTTCGGACCTTCGGAATAATAAATCGTTTAAATTTATGGCGACAGATAAAAACCTCGGTCCTGCTGTCATGAACACTGAACAATATATAAGATGGTGTCTTCTCCATCTTAAATCAAATGATGTGTATTCTTACGCCACATCATTACCTATCCGCGGTCTTCGTAGAATGATTACTAATTGGCATTCTCGAGCAGTTAAACGCTTTCCAGAATTAATACGCGATCTTAAGATCGTCACTTATAATTTGGATACAACTGTACCCGCTAGATTTTATGGCATGCCAAAAATCCATAAATCTCCAATGGGTCTCCGCCCCATTGTTTCCTCTGTTAACTCGCCGTTTCACGGACTTTCCAAATGGTTAGATTTTATGTTACAACCTTATATTAAACGGTGTAGCCATATATTAACCAGCTTTAAAGAGTAACTCAGTCAATTAAAATATTTAACGTTGCCTACTGGCTGTTTTCTTGTGTCTTGGGATGCCCAAACACTCTATACTTCCATACCAAACGATAAAGGTTTATTAGCCATCTCTTGGTGGCTCCGCGACGATAAATACCGCGATATCATTCTTGAAGGGTTAAAACTCCTCATGACTCATAATTGGTTTGAATTTGGTGATACTTTTTGGCGCCAAACTCATGGTGCAGCTATGGGTACACCCGTCGCACCCAGTTATGCGAACCTTTACCTGGGATATTATGAACTTAACGTAATATTCCCAATGTTTAAATCCGAATTAGTGTTTTATACTCGCTATATAGACGATGTTTTTTACATTTTTCGATTTAATCCAGATCAACCGTGGTATTTTAAACGCTTGATTGCAATGATGTACCGTACCTTTCCCGGTGTTTCTTGGTCACCGTTTAGTCGTATCACTGATATTGATATGACTACATTACCACTTACGGTAGATTTCTTAGATCTCACCCTTACGATCTCTGATAACATCATACACACCAGAACATTCAAAAAGCGTTAAATTTGTATTTATATCCTACCCCATCCACCGCCCACCCGCCTGGTACATTTTCGGGGCTTATAACCGGTTTAATCCGCACTTATTATAGTCAAAATTCACGACGCCATGACTTTTTAACGATCATTCGGCTTTTGTATGCTAGATTGCGTACTCGTGGATTCCCTGCTAAATTTCTCAAACTTCAGTTTGAAAAAGCTTATAATAAATGTAAATGTTCACAAAGTGTTTCTAATGACAACAACAGAATTTTACCTTTTAAGATTACTTATAATCCTAATGGTCCCTGTCGTGCATCTTTAAAACACTTCTTAAATTTTCGTCAATTACGTCTTTTAACTGTTAAGAAAAAACTAGGTCGGTTACTTATTTGTTATAAGCGACCACCAAATCTTGGCAATATTGGTACGAGCTAAAATACCAAGTACTTTTAAGCCTAACGCTAAAGAACTTTACCATAAAATATAAACTAGTTAAAAGAATGAATCGGTGATATCACTCTGTGCAGCTAGGTCGCAAGTGGTCGATAAAATTGGGTTTTACCCCATATTATCGACCAATGTACGACCCGTATCGTAAAGATAGCGTACCACACTGGCGTAATATCTACCGATTCCCAATCCCGGACCGCGCTGGACCTCACTAAAATATTGATCCCGGGCAGGGAAGACCAATACTTTAGATCATAGGTTCGGTAGCACTTTTTAGGAGCCCATCGATTAATTACTTTGGTTTTACTTACCCGTAATGGGAAGTTACCGTCAGTGTATATTTAAATACAGTGAAATCGTCTTGTACATATACCTGCCCGTGGACCCTCACGTACAATTCGTAATTTCTGGACTTCAAAAATATTATTAAAGATATTATTAATAAAAAAAAAAAAAAAAAAAAAATTATTAATACAAAATATCATTATTGCAAAATTTTATTAATAAACGATATTATTAATATTATTGACGATTACTTTACTATGACACTATTTTGAGACAGTGACTTCGGGCCCGGGTATAGATATCCGGGCCTAAACCCTAAACCCATTACCTCTAAAAATTATTCACTGTCACTCTTTCATAGTGTCACATCCTGGAATCTTATATAATGACCATCATTCCGAGTGACCTTCACTCTCCTTTTTTGATAACAAATGTAGTCATTTGCAACCAAAATTGTGATTTGGTATCAAATTTGTTACTCATTTGTGACACATTAGTCCTGTCCAAATTTGGTTCTTTGAACCCATATTTGGTTAATTGTGACGAAATTGTGTCGATTTGGTCGATACAGAAGTTTGTTACTTTTGTACTTCTTATTGGTACTAAATGATTTTTATCTCAGAAATTTCGAGAAAATATCATTCTGCGTCAAATTTTCCCAGGAATTTGATTTACGGTATGACGTTTAAATTGTATGTGATTTAAGCGTTTATTTCAAGCCCGCTTAAAAAATGAGTGGCTGATAATAACCGTAATTACACGTGGGTATTTCTCACTGATGAAGGCCTCCCAGCCGAAAGGTTAAGTTCACATTTGAATTTCCTTTGAGATACGTGTTACTAAACATACATTGGTTTTCAAAGGGAAGGTGAACTATGTCTGCCTCGGTAGACTCCACCCTAAACCCTAAACCCTAAACCCTAACACGAGACACCCCAAGATTCTATCAAGCGATGTCTACGGTCTCAAGTTTGGATTTTTCTACTCGAAGATAGCAAAGCAGCATGCCACGTCGCCCGATTGCTCTGACACGAAGATCATCGTGGCTGGACTTGACGACAAGAGCAATAATCGCTTATACGGGTTGGCCAAGATACACAAGCCTCAACTTTGCATACGACCTATCGTCTCGAAGGCTGCATCGATTCTGCAAGGTCTGTCCAAATGGCTTCACCTTAAGATGCAGCCATACTTGAACGGACTTCAACGTATCTCGAGACTCGGATCAGCAAATACAAGAACTTCGTTCTATTCAAGCCAATGATGAAATGATTCTGATTTCTTTTGACGCGGTTTCGATGTACACCTCCATCGACATTGACTTCGCACTCCAAGTAATTCACAAAAAGCTGCATTACCATTCCTGGATTGACGCCATTGTATTCGGCCTTCGGGTTGTCTTAAAGTCTAACTTTTTCGTCTTTGGCAACCTGGTTTGGCTCTAATTAATGGAACTGTCATGGGTACTTCTGTGACTCCCACATTTGCGTCAATGTTTCTCGCACATTTCGATAGAACATTATTATGCGACCATTTTACGTCAAATCTGGTACATTTCAAGCGGTACATTGACGATGGATTCAGTATTTGAAAGCAAGACAAGAACAAGCCACATAGATATAAGCGCTTCTAAGCATTACTAAGACGATCCAAGCTGCAATTTACGTTTGAGTTCAACGAAAACCAAGTTGCGTTTCTTGATCTTTGGATTATACGTGACAAGAACAGGTTCATGACGAAAATTCACGAAAAAACATTGAATTTGCACCTCTAATTGCCGGCGGCTAGTGCTCACCCGCCTGGTGTACTCAAGGGATTGATCTTTGGTTTGATCAAGAAGTACAAGAAGCAGAACAAAAACGATTCAGACTGCAACAATGTGTGCAAGCTTTTCTATCATCGCCTTCAAGAACGAGGTTACACTAATACTAATCTGGTCCCACTTTTCGACACTGCTTGACTCCATCGGTTTCACAAGGCTTTTTCAAGATTCAGTATGACCCCAATGGCCGATCACGTAATCGCCTACAAAACATGTTGGACTTCTCAAGCTTGACATGTCTTTGCAGTACGATACACGTTGACAAATTATCGATCTGTTACACGAAGCCACCGTTCCTGAAAAGGAAACTGTGCCCGACATTGCGTTTAGACTGCTCCCCGACACCAGCTGTACGTCTCTATAGAAGACTTCGAAGTGCTAGTACAAGTGTTGGGGGCAAACCTTAAACCCTGCCTTTTCTTTCGACTTCAACTTCGACTTCAAATTTCAAGTTTGATTTTTAAGTATGATTTTCAAGTTTGATCTTCGAGTTGGTTGTCAAGTATGAATTCCAAATATGAATTTTAATATGAATTTATGCTATGAATTTCAACTATATATTTCAACGATGAATATCAACTTTGAATTTTCAACTATGAATTTCAACTATGAATTTCATCTGTGAAATATCTACTATGGATTTCTACTATCAATTTCAACTATTAATTTCAACTACGATTTTCAACTATAAATTACTACTATAATTTTCAACTTTCAACTTTTGACTTGCAAATCCGATTTCGATTCTGGAACAATCTCGAACATTCTAGAACATCATGTGCGACACTCAAATGATTGGACGACAACGATTATACTTGCGTGCCTGCCACAATCGGACTACATAAGTTCACTTAGCTTTAATTAGCATACT
The DNA here is from genome assembly GCA_001695595.3 of Plasmopara viticola. Taxonomy (NCBI): domain Eukaryota; phylum Oomycota; class Peronosporomycetes; order Peronosporales; family Peronosporaceae; genus Plasmopara; species Plasmopara viticola. The sequence continues at coordinate 15,969 of MBPM02000079.1, forward strand.
TCTCTTTTTTTCAGTCTACTGAAGAAGCCACTGCGAAACGGTCATTGCACTTTTATATAAACGCACCCGTTAAGACACTTTAAACTTTTTTTCGTTTTCGACTTCCAGTCTGGACTTCCAGTCTGGACTTTCAACTAAAACCTAAACCCTAAATTCTAAACCCCCTAAACCCCAGCCAGACACGTTCGCCACTTCGAGTAAATGAGCACAAATTATTTAAGACACTCAAGTCAGAAACCACGTTACACTCGCTCAAAACCATAAGTAACCTCTTATGCAACTGATGCAAATGTAGAAGCACGCACTTGACAAGTTCAAATTGTGGCTTATAATCTGTTGGACATCTTCCATGCTGATTTTTGCCTACAGAAGCAAAATGGTGTGCGAAAATAAAGTCTGCATACGTATTTTTCTCATTAGTACAAGAGATTGCATCTCTTACAGAGAAGTCTGGAAGAAAAAAAAAATCTAGAAACTCGTCCTTTTTGTCGGCACATTGAAAATGTAATTTGTTCTGATTATAGTCATAATCGCTGCAACGTTATCATGTTAGTCATATCTTCACTCTCGATCGGAGGTAAATGCAACTCGTTCACCGTACATTGCGTAAGGCATCTTCGTCCTTGAAGATTTTGCTTTAAACATAACAGCTGAATACTAGAGTTGGACAAATCTTCCTGTTTGAAAAATTATCAGGAGAACCTGATTCGAGCAATTCGTATTGAATTTAGTCTCAAGTTGAGAAATTCTTTCTGAAGCACATATAGCACCTAGTACACAGGCAGTTTACTCGATTTCAGCAAACGCATGGAGCACGTATTGCCCAGACGGAAACCTTCTAGTTAGGCATTAACCGGTTGATACAGTTCATAGCACCGACCAGTGTGCTCATCTGCTTTAAGCGGCGCAAAGGCATTTTGGAGAAAAACCTCATATGGGTGTTATCAAATTGAACATACTTGAAGAAGAGCAAATCTTCCAGCATCCTTCTACGGTAGCTGTGCATGTGTTTTAGCACCGCATCAAATCCTGCTCAAAGAAAACTACTTAACGTCTAAAGGTGGCACAAGACGTCGGTGACTTGCACTCTGTCTGCAGTTAGTTTTCAATTCAACAAATTACGTTGCCTTGCAAAAGATCAATAAATGACCTTTTCATTTGATTGAACTTCTCACCATGTCAATACAGACAGTTTATATTAATCAAACCGTGTATCGATGTAATAGCACTAAAATTATTAGTAGCATTGCTGATTATCGAGCTAACCGGTCCCTTTTGGTCTTTGTCTCCTTGTAACCGATGTGGTTTCTCACAAACTGTCAGAATCAAAATCCCATCAATCGAATTAACTTACATATTTTTATTTGCACATCATCACACCTCTGCGCTTGTTACAAAAGATTGCTCCCTCCGGACCCTACCACCTATTTTGCGACCTTCACCATATGAGCAACAAGCTTACCATTGACAATAGCTTTTAAGTCCCCGGTAATTCGTCAAGGGTGCTATCCATCCGAACGGGTTGAAATGAAATATTCGTGGCCTCTTCTGACAGTGACTATAACGAGGTGGGAGTGATGATTCGAGACGTGATATGATATCTAAATGACTTTATATGAAGTAAATCGAGTACCAAATATTGATGTTAAAGCCTTTCTGCATTGACCAAAACGCTGATGTGTGAGATGTACAGGCAAGCGTGTAGTATTGCGCGAGGTTTAAAAATTCAAGAAGCGTTTCAGATCAATCGTTGTGACTCGCGATACCTCTCTTCTTTAATTGTTTGAACGTGGAGGCGTTCATGGAACATGGGCAAAGGAGAACGGTAATTCAGTGTTCCAACTGAGTGAATCTTTAAGAGCCTTTTTTCATCGAACCGCCGATTGACGAGTGTATCAAATCTTCTATGGCACAGGCGTGGTATTTGTTGTCGACACAGACACATAGGCTGATTTTGTTGTGTAGACAATTCTTCGTAACGAGGTTGCGTGAACCTTGCGTTTTACTTTGAATAATGGTCTTGTATAGCATGAATCATATAGTGTCCTGACCGCCAAAACGAAGGCAGTACTTGTACGAAAAAGTTACATTAAAGCGATACAAGATCCAACGATTACTGCTAGGGGCATAATATTAGGAAATCATGCTACATATTAGTGGTCGTAAATGTATTGCACGGCATTATATTAATAAATCCATATAAGTTCAATTTTACACTTTGATACGCAAAAGTTACACTGAGTCTCAAATTTAGACATGAAGATATCTACCTGCAACTCACACTTGTTATAAGAATGGATTGAAGGTCTTAACCTGAAACAGTCACCACCTTCTGTCAGTAACCTGACGACGCGCCGATGTCCATATTCGGTCTCGAAGGTAGAGACCATCAGTCGACCAGCGATGCCGGGCTTATTTTCGCAAAAAAAAGTTTTGGCAGCACTATGAAAGTCAATAAGACGGTAAATTATTCAGTCCAAAACGGCTTTTGGCTACAAATCAATTTGCTTAAGTATTTTTTCAGCAGCTTTCGCAATACGCTCGATTATTGTGATAAATCTCACCAAGCGAGAATTTTGACCTACTATGTCCTTAGAATAAGAGACAGTAATTATCGGGGCAAATTCGGCCACAGGAGAAAGATTATCGATATATGATCCACCGGCCTCCATATAGTGCACTTAATCTGATTAAGATCGAATTCTGATAGATTATAACTTGATAATCCGGTCCATCGAAGTTGGATATTGTATGCTCGAGTGTCAATGTAAATATGCACATTAAACTCTACGTGCTGAGACTGACTCCTCAAATGACAAATACAACAGCATACTAACACTTTAGCTTTTCTGGTGATACATTTCGTGCACCCACAGCTGTATTCTTAAGGATAAAGAACTCTACTGATCAAGTCTGCTTCTGTTCAGTTGTGGTTGCTGTAGCTGGCTGTAGCTAAATCTAATACGCTGAAGCTTTTAAACTTACTTGTTTTTTGTGGTCGTGCAGCTTTTCCATGACGAGTGTGTCGTGTTCGAGGGATATACGTTGGCGTTGTCGCTCGTGATTTTGCAGATATATCGTCGTACGAAGCCTCTCATCGATTTGATAGGCTGGCATCTCGTCGGCTTCTGGATAGGATAGATGCAACGACCAAATTACTGCCAATTTATAGTAGTCTCAAAATGGGTAGACACTCGTAGTGCAGTGTTTTTAAGTCTAAAATGATTCTATAATAGCTGGCAAATGACGCAAAATGGTCCCACACTAATAGGTACAGGCCGCGAGCCTTTATCAATATAATTGCGATAAAACACATGAAATTTTGCGTAGAAGAAGCATGCAGGAAGATGAACAATCTTCCGGGTTATGCTTCCTAATTTTCTAGTTTTAAAATTGCGGTCGTTCGCACGCGCTATTTTTTGAACCTTAGATGGCTAACAATCGTGATCCTATCATTGCAATCGAGTGAATTCGTCACCTCGATCAAGGCAAGGACTTTTCTCGTTTAGACACATCAAAAGTCTTATTTATAGCCGCATAAATACCAATAGGGCGCCTGTTGTACAGCAGGATTAGTCATAAGTGAGAAGCTTCTTATCATTCGAAGACAACTCGATAACATAGGAGACTAATGCTATGAAACTACTCGTTACATATTCTGCGCCAAGCTTTAAATCACAATAAATGAAGAGAAAATATTCATTTCTCGTCAAAATATAGAGAAGCAAGTAATACCCATCACTCAAACGACTCTATTACAGAATGTAAGCTCAGCTTAAATATGGCAAACATTCTGCAAGAAAACTGTCGGTGGGCCCAGTGCTTAGAACAGTATCTAAGTCAACACCCAAACAATCGGGTGCAGCTCTCAAAATAGACTTTTTTCGATAGTGGGCGCAATTTCACTTGCTAGTGACTTTATTTTTATAGACGCACAGCGTATTTGGCTGATTTGCGTAGCCTGCTTTGCTCCGTTAAGTAGTCTTCGAGAATCCCTGTTTCGCAAGAGCTCAGCATTGTCATACTCTAAATATATTGAAACGGCCAGAGGTGATCTAGGGCGCTTTCAACTCCATCCGTTGCTCCAAGACGTCGAGTCATTTTCTGATATGGCGGGCTTTCATTAAGGCGTTGCTTTGGTGAGAAGATGTAGCACGTCTCGATTATTCGGTCCAAAAATCCAGCTCGTCCTTTCTCACATTAGATTCGTTTTTTTTTCTGCAGAAAGGCTGTCTTCGAAGTTTATAAACAGCATTATATCTCTTTTCTAGTAACGTTTCAGTCATTAAATTTCACCGGTTCCAAAAATTACCTGTCAGCCTAAAAAATCTACTAAGGCTAAACTATGGCGGTAATAAATAGTACGTTGCATAGAGAAAGCGTGCAGAAAGATATACGATCATTTTGTAAGCGTATCTACTGCCTGCAAGGGAACGAAGTGTGCAATGAACTGCACTTATGATTTTGTCTATTAAATGTAATATTTATAATAAAATCTATTACGACTCTTTACAAGCAGCTAAATACACCGCCCTTAACTCGACAAAAATTCAATCCCTTTCAGACATCTTTTCGAAATGCCTTCAAGAAATCCATTCTAAATGCTGGTGTTTACCCTTCTTAGGACAAGATTCAGTGTTGTTAAGATATCTTTGTAGAAGCAAATCATCTATTAGCATAATGGATTGGCTTTCTATAATGACTTGATAAATTTTCTCACTTGGAGCTGAGTTACACCGAAAAGAGAGAATCAAAGTAACCATATATTCTTAGACTTTAATGCCGATTTAAAAAGTATAGTAATTAAACAGACAGAGAAGAAAACCCGGAATAAACAGACCGACCCCACAATAGGATGCTTTGGTGCCTGTAAGGTAAAATCGTCTTTGTGCCTAATCTTCGCCATGGGCAAATCTAAAAGTGGTTGAGTCTATAAGTCAGTCCAACACAAACGTGCAAGGCACACAAAAAGTCATTGGTGTTTTTTATGATAAAAAAGGCGACAGGTGTCTCTTACCAATGTTTTCTACACGAAGCCACCGACCCTGAAATGAAACTGTGGACGCTCAGTTGAAAAAAAACGGAAAAGTCTTGCAAGCCGTTGTTATCCACTTGCGCAATTCAAAACAGGGGCAAAAGTGTAGAATCGAGAACGAAAAATGAAGAGAATGGATGCAAGGTCTCACAATCTGTCACAGCTAATGTCAAAAATACCGAGAGAAGCCAATGCCGGTGTTTCCGGTGTTTACTGTGAAGTCTTTGTTGCAGCGAAAAACGTGCGACTATTTCCTCGCTTTTGGAAAGCGAAAAAAAAGTTGAGCTCGTAATGTCAAAGCTGTAATAAATGATGCATTTATAAAGGCTAAGCCCCGTCGAAATAAAAGTTGAGCTCGTAATGCCATAGCTGTAATAAATGATGCAGTTGTAAAGGCTAAGCCCCAGCGCAGCTACCGCCAGCCCACGGACTCGTGCGTGTGCGTCCTCCGTGAGGTGAATGCTCCGCAATTACTTATTTTCTAAGAAAATGATAAAAATGATTAACGTCTCCAAGCGGTGCATTATTCGCAATGACTCTTTTTCACTTCAAGTACTCGTTGGTCAATGTGCTTATTAAACAGCACAGACGTTTTGGCCAAATCAGTGGCTACCAACGTCGAGGTTTCGACTTCTGGGCTCATTCCCAGAAGCATAGCTTAACTGTTATAAGCCGCGAATAAGGACACTTTCTTGCCATTCTTCATAGCAAGTAAGTTCTATTACACCACCAATCCAACTTAAGATGAATCTACTGGAAATCCCCCATAGTATAGCGGACCGTTTACTTAGTTTAAACGATGCAGTTTAAGATAGAAAGGGCGTATATGTGGCCTTCGTCCAGTGGTTCGCAAGAAAGTTCGTTTTCAACTGGTAAAATGTTAGAAGAAGTCGCGGACACTTCGTTAAGCACTTTCCTGGCTCTTTGCTAGCTAATGTTGCGAACAGGCCTTAAGCTAAGAACAATATTGTCAAACGGCTTTATAGCCCACGAGCATATTCTAAAGGATTAGACTTGTCGTTGAAGTCATCGGCCATGGAAAAGGTATCACATGTGAAGACAGGGAAACCCTTGACAACTTTCAGGGTTCATGGTCCATCCTTAATAATGATGCCGTCGCTGGATCGACGGCCGTGCGTCATAGCGGGAGATGGTTAGAGAATTGCGCTAGAAAGTTTCATTTTATCGTACTGAGCTGCAGGCTTGGCCCGTCGCTTAAACTTGGTACACAGCTCTTCAGGTTTAATTTAATACGATGGTTGGCTATGGGTAATGTATACCGCCGTATGGCTAACCGACATTCCATATGTGCACACTCGAGCGCGATAGACACACTTTAAAATGTTGGTGAAGGTGTGATAGGCTCCGCACGAAGCTTAAACACCTTGAAGCTGTATCATCTCTCATGACATCTCATATAAAAGGCACGTTGTCATAGAAAAGTCGATGTTATGCACCGATCCAATTCTTCTTAGCATCATGAAAAGTTCGATAAAATCAATTTCACCTTTTTTGTACCGTACAGAATATTTCTTCTTTTAATTATCCAGAATTTTCTTCTCTTTGCTTGTCTTAGGAATATGCAATTAAATCCCACGACACAGCTTCGACACCTCGCGCTAAGCTGCGTGACGATGGAATATACTGTAAATCATGAGCTAATGGCCGAAGAAATTAAACTGTTCATCAAAAAATCCTCGAGGATCCGAAGTCTCCCTGGAGACCTCTTGGGTCAACATCGAGGTACATACACACGAGCGCAAATGGGTTCTTGCTTCTTATGAAGAACGATCCGGGATCAGATTTCCCCAGAGCTTAGTGCATCGTAAAGCAGAGGTGGTACCACTAGCGCTGTAAGATTTTTGGGAGGTGGTGCGGCAATATACTAATCAAATGTACCTCTCTACAAAATTGGTGGAGCCGTTCGACCGTCATCGGCAAGATTGTTTAAAGAGTGCTATTTCTCAAATCAAATTAGCGGAAACTTCGTACGTATCTCACACACGTTCAGGTATGGCTATTTCAGCGCTCAGAACATCAATTTTGATCGTCTGGCTTGGCATTCTGCAGATGTTAAACAATTGAGGTGAGCTGTTTTGAGCCACCACTCCGTCTTTGCGCACGGATGTAATAAAATTGGTTTAAAGTTTCACCCAGTCCCAGGATAGGCTTTCTACATTAAGTTTAAAGCTTACCCTTTAAGTTTACTCACTCTCATTTTCGACAACATTGTCGCTGGCTAAAGGCCCATTTAACCGCCTTCGTAAACGAGGGTGCTCGTCGATGCAAATGTAGTACTCCTCATCTCTTTTTTAACCGCAGATGAAAGTGTCTGTGAGCAACCAGGTAGAAGTGGACGTTAAGAACGCGTTCCTCGTCGTGGTACTTCTGTAAATGCCTTCAGAGCCTACTTTGTCAAGGCGGCTCTTCGGCGGACAATCTTATTATGACAAACATATTGGGCCTAGGTGCGGAATTTAGTGAGGATGTACCCCAGGGTACGAAAGCAACCTTTTTCGTAATTGTCCTTATCATTTGTTGTCGAGGTCGACTAGCAGCCTTCTTTGCTGCCTATTCAGATATAGCTATGACCACGCTAAGTTAACAGACACGAAGTGGTGGGTAGCTCCAACGAGGTAAATCCGTGTCTAATTGAGGGGATGTAAGTGGCCGTTAGATGGCGTCAAGCTTTTACTGTTAAAGCTGGTTTTAAACAAAGTAAACCCACCAAACAATGTTGATTTCTAGTGCCTATACAAAGATCTATTCAATAAGCTTTGGTCCACAGACATCTCTGCCTTTGTGCGATCAACAAGATGGTGATCATGCGCCTGGCGTTTCGTCCGTCAGGACTGCGAATAGCTATAATGTTGGCAGGACATTTCCGTCAATTAGGCTTAAACTACAAAATGCTAAAGACAATAAAAATAACCAGCAATGAAAATCTCATCTTCCGTCAAGACGTCCAAGTTCACAATAAATCCTAAGCTTGAAGACTCGCTCTGGGATGCTCTCTTAAGAAATATCGCCGACTGGCTAGGCCATTGTCTTTTCTTTTTAAATGGGATATAAAAAGCGCTTAAAGAAGGGATTGAAAAGCCCGTACAGGCGTTGGATCTGACCTTACCAAATCTAAACGACTTTTCAGCACTCGATATGACACGTCAGATTTTGTCATTGGCATAATTTTGCAGCAGGAAGACGCCAAGCGATGAGACAGGGTGATGGTGCTCGAATTCCATTCTGTTGAAACGAGCTAAGATGTTCATGATAAAGAGATAGCTGAATTAATGATACTTTTCGTCAACGTAGGAAATTATGCCGTCCATGATCGGTACTGATCAAACGGTTGCCCTACCCCTTGTATATTTGTCCAAGTACCTCTTCTTCTTTGCGATAGATAAGTTAGAGAAGAAGTACACACTAGGAAAAAGAATGATATCGCTTTTACGTTTACCACCTGAATGGACTATGAGCACACTCATGCGACCTTGTCGGTATAATTTTTATTCTTTGGCGCGTATGCTCAAAATGACATATGCGTAGCTTTGTCTAAGTCTTTCAAAATGTTGAGATCAAAGATTCGAACGGACGGCGCGATTGAACGGTCAATTCTCGACGGAAGCTAGGCTGTTGTATTACGACACTAAGCAACTCGAACTCCACGTGAATTGTTATCTCGTGATGGGAACTTATAGTGTTTGTCTACGTCTATTGGACACGCGTTACATTGCTTGATAGCCATTTCGGCCAAGAGATTACGTATAAATGGTACAGCCTCTTCAATGGCTGCCCGAATTGTATAAGTGATGCTGCACATTTGTGTGCTCATTCATATTCTTATCGAATTGAGCCGCACTATTGCTGCTGACATTAGACTGCTGGATGCCCGAGTTTTTTCAATGCTTAAGGTTGATGAGACTTGACTGGTAATAAAAAGGCCGGTTATAGTCCATAGGGCAAATTTTGCGTTCGTTTTGTCAAAGAGATCTATATTTTGTCGACCGATGAAGCAAAGTCGTGTATAGTAAAGCTGTATCGGCGGTGTCTAGAAAAGTGATATTTCTTGAGCTTGTCGTTTGACAACATGGACTCACAGAGCCAATTACTTCATCCTGAGGCTCCGCTCTGCGGTCTTCTTTGACAGAGTACTTACAATGTAGGCTAGACAGTTCACAGCGGGTCATTCTGACCGATAGCCAGTAGATAGCGTTATGCTACACAGTGTGCGCGTGATTATGTCAAGGCGTCAAAGTAGCATTCTTCCTCTCGCTCTTTTTGCATTGAGTAATGCCATTACTGCCTCAGCAAGCAATACGTGGATGTGTTTGACAATCCTTACCTTTCGCTAGCGCCACCATATTGCTCTTTTAAACAATGGATTTGCTGAGATCAGCCTTTCCACAATGTTTAAAGCAAATCGAAGTTTTGTGTCTCAAAACACGTACGAGATAGAATGTATAAAAATCAAGACATTAGAAAATATTTTATCCAAAATGTAACAATTAATATGTTATGTTTTTTTATTTGAAGAATTAGTATTTCAAATGCTACATTCCATACTCTAAATCCAGTAGCTGAACTGGAATTCGTCGAGCTTCATCAAACCATTTAAAGTCACACCTACCCAAACGCTTCGGAAAAGGTTGGGGTGACGCCCTCCTTCCAAGCGCGGGGGCTAAATGCTCGCGCTTCGGGCAGGTGCTCTCGGGCATCTGCAGGTCTCTAACGAGTCTCACCCTCGACGCGACGGTCTCCAGCACCGGGCGCCACCTGGGCTCTTACCAAGTCAGAGCTAAACAAAATAATAGAAGACCCTCACGACCTCGGTGCTGGCTGCACTGCCCGCCGAACGAGACCCGACGTATGCGGACACCATTTTATGCCGTGGACTAGCCAGACTGAGCTTAGCACGTGCATAACTTGGCAACGCGATAACGTAATACAATACAATACCTAACCAAACTAAGCATATGTGCTTGCATATTCTTAAAGGGTGCGAGAAAATTCGATGTCCGAAGCTCAATCTACATTATATATGACTTGGGACAGGTGAGGACAGTTGCGACACATCCAACCAATAAGTCTAAATCTGATTTGAGCCACGAAGGGCCACAACATTTGTCTTAAAGGGCTCGAGGCGTAGAACTTTGTCGTGGAGCAAGGCGGCTGTGCTCTTAAAGCTCGACAAGTGGCCAGACTTGAGATGTCAAAGCTGTGCAGCTCAGAGAATGTCTAGGCAGCAACAAGTCGAGGCCGGCAGCAAAACTGTTCGAAATTACTTCATTTTGCCGGCAAAATGCCTACCGCTAGCGGCATCAAAGCAAAGTGCACTTAGCACACCGAATGCTGGAACATACACTCCTTAAAACGTATTGTATAGAACATATTTGCGCGACGGTGTTGAAAGGGTGAACAGTACATTGTCACTCTTGAAATCTTGTGAGTGTGGGGCTCACATATGCAAGACTGCCCCGAGATCGTAGACGCCTTCGATAATGTTTATCATGAGGTCAGTAGAGATTGCTGCAAAGGCAAGGGTTTTTGAGGATGGTTTTGCAGACAATAAATTTCTGGACAAAAGTCCACTGGCATTCAACGACAAATATAGCCGAGCAAGTATGTGCCAAAAGTCCTGCTCTATTTGTACATTAATCTTGCTGGAGCTGTCGGGACGTTTAATCAGCGAATGCACCTAGCACTTGAAATTCTTTAATCGTCCTCGGTAAATGCATACGGCTAGCAGTACTGGCAATATAAGTCTAGCTCTTTCGAGCTAATCAATGAGCTCGGTATTCCACATAGGATAATATAGCAACCTGACACTTAGAGCTGCAATTTTCACGCAGAGTATCCATAGCGGGCAAAACTTGGCTTTATAGACACCCGTAGTATTTTCTTGGGCGATGGCAGCCGGCTCGTCATGCAATAAATTGTGGACCACTCACTAAGCACGCAATGTGCGACGCTCGTGTGAGGCGTGGTGTATGTAAGGTACTATTTAAGGAACTCATTGGTCGAATAAGCGCGTCAGCAATGCACGATTTATTACGGCGCGAAAGTCAGTGAAATATGTATGTGCAATTTGGGTGATGCGGCAGTACATGTATTGTGGAAATTGCGTGATTACTTAATTTAGTGGGAAAATTCAGTGGCTAATTTTTGAAACTACCATAAAACACAGCAGAATGTGAACTGAAGGAAAATAAGCTGACGTGGAACGTACTACTACACCATTACGTGGATGACCGGCTAGGCTATACGGGTTTAAGCATGTTATTCATTGCAATTCCACTGTCTTAGCAATTCAAGTGTTGCTAGTGCCTGCCTATATTGCGATAAAAGTTCGAAGTACACGTTCATGTAGAGAGAAGCGTCTGCGAAGTGTGAACCTGACAGATCTGAAGATGCAAATTACTGGCGCTGACGAAACACACATCAAGTAGAAAAGCTGCTTATGAATGCCAACATTTAGGTGAGTAAATAAGCTGTGCTTGCACTTTAAAATTGAGGCTACTACTGACCATCAAAGTATAATTAGGCTGCCGTGATTCTCACTATCAATCGCTCATCATCACACGACACTTGCAAATAAGTACTGATCTTCGGATAAATAAAATTCGGGTGACGTCAAGGCTGTTTTGTCGGTGTAATCGTTCATCAGCATTCGATAGTCTGCCTGAATAGGGCCTCGTTGGGTCATCGCTGGCTGCCGATAAACGCTATCGAGAAAGAAGAAGCTCGAAGCTGTCGCATCATGAAGACCTCGCGCAGTATCCAAACGTACGCAATTCATCAACGGTAAATACTTTGCCACGGGTGGATAGAGGGAAAGAACGTAGTAATCAAACAGCAACACGATAAAAATGAGTACAACTACGATAATAGAAGGAGTGGCTGCTTTTTTGAGGGACAAAATTCCAATGAGCGTGAGCTGAGCAACGACGACAGCGATAACGCAAAACTTAAACATGCGCGGCCAGTAGGCTCCTAGAGCAAAGCACGTTGGTTTATAGACACAAAGGACCTGACGACGATAAACAACTTCAGCCACGAAAAAAAAGAACCACGTAAAGTAACAAACCAAAGGTGCTATCGGTGCAAACGTCAATGTCACTAATAAAACCAAAAAACGATCGGCTAAAGGATTTGTCGGATCAAATGGGTCCGTCTTGGCAACATCACGCAAGCCCAACCAAGACGAATCACGCTCACGACGCGTGTGTTTTGGCGCTAGAAGTGCAAATAGTGCTGACAAGACCAGGGGAACGACACGTAGCAACTCCAGAATTAGCCCCAATCCTGTCTGCACAATCACATACGAGATAAAAAATGTTGATTGTTGAGGCATGCTATTGCCTAGCATGGCTACAAGTTTCTTCGGTTGGTCCAAAATCTCTTTTAGACTGTCCAAGATTGTTCCGACAATCACTGTCACGAAAAAAATCTGAACCAATTGAAAATACGCTAATTTTGTAAACAATGCAGCTCGAACTTCGGTTTTTGATGGGTGGCCCTCTCTATCCGATAGAAAATTAAACACGATGGGCGCCAAGGCACTCAGTAAAACAAGGGCTAGAGGCGCGATCTGCTTAAATATCTCCTGGAGAATTGGATATTTATCAAAAGCTTTGTTCAAAAATGGAAGCGCGCGTCGAAGTGACTCCACCGTGGCTAGCGAGGCCACAAAAGCAGTTGGGATCGTCCAGAACAGCACAATAGTAGCTGAGATTAAAGACGAAAAGAGCGTTCCTAAGGCTCGAGTGCGGTAGCGAAGCCCTATGTTGTCCCAATTAATGTCGTCTACATGCGGTGCTGGCATAATCGCCATGCGTTCTGGATCTTTCGATTGCAACGTTTGCTGGGCAACTTGGGCCGACATGAGTGACGTGAATGAAACGAATGCGGCCCGCCTCATCACCCGATTTGGATGCTGTTTGCGAGCTTGTTCCCGCTCGTCCTGACTCAATTTTTGCTCGTGTTGACGCACTTCCTTCTCATCAATATCGTCTTCGTCATCAACCCTAAAACTACCTCGCAAATGGAGCGCTCGCCCACGGCGATCAATAAGAGGAGTTTTCTTCGAGATGCTGTCTTTTTGTGTTTTCTTAAATCTTTTCACACAACTTAGACCCAATATAGGCGACTGTAGCTCTTCATCGTCGTCAATATTGCTCATTTCACACTCTGTTTCTTCCACTTGATTAGTCAGTTGCGCCTGCGCGTCATCAATACTTTGAAGTTCTCTTGCAACTGATTCATTCAACGTCACCAATAGGTTTTGATAATGATCAATGCTATCAACCTCGATACCTTGGCTACCATGTAGACACATCATCATCCGAACCCAAGATCGCCCCTCTCGATGTCGCTGTCTCTTTCCTGATCGATCAAACTTTGCCAAAGCGTGCTCAAGATTGCTTCGAGCTTTTTCACGTCGCTCTACCAGTGTTTCCAGCGTGGCACATTCCAGTGCCACATACACATTCCGGATAGATGTAGGAAAAATCGTGGACAGATACCTTTCCAGCGTTTGACGCGTTCGCAGATGCAGCGGGAGGTCGTTAATTAGCACAGAATACTGCGGTGCCTCCATTCTACCCAATACATCATGACGACAACTTACGTACAATTTGTACTCATTGATGAACAGCCTCATAGCGTATGTCGACATCACAAATGCAACAACAGTCGGGGCCCACAATCTATCACTACTTTCGGGTAGATTGCTCATAGAGATTTGTGTAAGCGGATCAATAGAAACTTGATTTGTTGATGACTTTGCCGCCGTTGCAAACAACGGAAACAGCACTGCCGAACACGCCACAGCCATGACTGCCAGTTTCTGACCAAGTCTCAAAAATCGAAGAAAAGTCAGCGTATCCAAGCCACATCTCTGAATCAGTTCATCATCTGATACGCGAAAGTTTGCACAAATCCAGCTGAACATTTTATCACGATGAGAACCCAGGGAGAAAGCGATTAAAATGTCTTCTTCTTCGTGACGAGTGTTGTAGGCGCGACGGAAGCGTCGACGTAGATACTCAAATAGAACCAAGCCTACTGCTAATATTGGAAAATAAATAGATGCACTCGTCTTAATGGTGCCACTTGGATTGGCGTTCGCCGCTGCAGCATCATGCTGCGATGTGCTCATCGGTATTGCCAAATTGAAGAATATGCGATCCACATCATGGTTTACTGTACAGGTTTAGTCAACCGACGTCATGGTTTACTGTACAGGTTTAGTCAACCGACCAATCGGAGGGAAAATGTTAAATTTTACATATTATTAAAGAGAATTCCTCGAAAAGGCGATTATAAATTGATTATCAGATTGTTGACCGACGTAGTACCAGGTTGAGCTGCCTAGGCTTATCGCAGAGAGATGGAAGGTAGAGGCCCTAAATCTGAATTGTTTAAATTTGCGTCATGAAACCCAGTTGAACTTAAAACTTTTAACGACGAAGACGAAATGAGAGCTCAAGCAAATCGTCACCACAAACGAATTGCATGCTGGTCTTGACCTTCACATATCATGATAGCTGAGTCAAATAGTGTATCAGTTTTACTCACCAAAGACGTGTCTGTGTTTAAACTACGCATCATTAAGATGAACTTTCTCGAGTATGAGCTTGTGCCGTCTTGATGCCGTAGAAAATAACAGACAACAGTACGGTGGTCATGGCATTTGAAGTTTGCTAAGGAGTGTGTAATAACTCATCTATGGTAAAAAAAAATGTGAATGCATAGCTTCGACGTCGACAAAAAATCCCACATTGTCTTCACTCGCAGGCTCCCTTTAAAAATTGCTGCTGCATAAAAAAATCTCTTAAAACTTCGCAAAGCAATTAAATGTATACTCAGTCATGGTCCGCGGTTTTTTTCTAACTAAAAGTCGTGTGCTGCGAGATGACGACTCAGAAAATGCTGTCTTGATTGGCAAGAATGAAGGGATTGTAAATGAAATTTCAAAGCTAAAACATAAAAGGTTTGGCAGCTTATTTATGTAAAATTATCTTAAATTGCGAGATAAATTTGGTCGAGGACAAAGAAACTGAGTTTGTAAACGCATCTGGAGAAAGTTGCTTCCTGAAGTAGGACGTGCATCTTTTAGAGGGCATGCACTATAGAACAGTCGCGGGAGAAGCTTCCTGGGAGGTCTGTCGCCGTTTTAGGCCCGGTGGCAAGCTGGACGAACTCGGCTAAGGAAAAGTAGAAGGCGCCTAAACACAATTGAGAAGTGATATCAAATGGAGAGCTCTTACGGATTCTAATTCTATTACAGCTTTAAATCTTAAGCAATCCACTGCAATCATTAAAATGCCTATCATGCTTCTATACTCCATCTGAATTAAAAACATCTTTAATAAAATTTCGCCGATCACATCGCGTGACTTCCAATAATAATGGGACATATGGACCTTAAGTCTTGGTCCGAAACTATGCAGCTACAGAATTTTAATGAGTAGTAGGTCCAATGCGTATGGCTTCTGAAACTAGAATTTACAAAAGACATACACATTGGCCTTATTCATAGGATAGGGTTTCAGGTTTGGTGTAGTGTTTAGTGTATAGAAATTGTTGTTTGCAATTTGAGGCTTAGGTTTTAGAATTTAGATTTCCAAATAGGGAGTAGGATTTAGGTTTTAGAATTTGGGATTAATAATTGATGATCTAGACGTAAGGGTTTGGGCTTTAGTTGAAAGGGAAGTCGAAGACGCAAAAAGATTGAAGTGTCTAAACGGGTATAAACTTTAGTGACCGTAACGCAGTTGCTTCTGCAGTAGACTAAAAAGAGAAGTCAGCTGTTTAAACATAGAGTATATATTATATATTACAGTTTTAATTAGCGATCGATTTCACCAAACACAACATCTAATGTACATATAATTGGAACGACACCGGCAATCATGTGATTTTTGGCATTAAAATCTAATGCCTGATCAATGCTAAGTAAACTCATTTAGACCAATTTTAGCGAGCACGCAAGTGATGTCGTCCAATTATTTTCTTCGTTCGATCATTTGTGTGTCGCGCATGATGTTCTAGAATGTTCGAGAGTGTTCTGGAATAGCAGTCGGTTTCAAAAGTTGAAAGTTGGAAGTAAATAGTTCGAATTTGAAAGTCGAACTTGTAAGTGAAAATCAACTGTAAATCAGACTTGTAACCTGGAAGTTAGATATTAAAGCTGAAAGTTAAAAGTTAGAAATTTGCTTAGCTTCAAAGCCCAAACTTGAAGTCAAAGTCGGAGTCAAAATAGAAGTCAAGGCGATGTTGAAGCGATACAAAAGTCAAGTTGACGTTTAAATTGAAGTCAAAGTTGAAGTCAAAGTTGAAGTCGATCGAACGAAATGGCGGGGTTTAGGGTTTACCCACAACACTTGTACAGCACTCCGAAGTCTTCTATAAAGACGTGCAGCAGGTGTCGGAGAGAAGTTTAAACGCAGTAATGTCGGTAACAATTTCTTTTCGAGGACGCAGAGTTTACCAACATGCAGCGTACTATAACGACGTGTTAAGTTTGAGAAGTCCAACAAGTTCTTAGGCGGGTACGTGATGGTCCGTTGGGGTCATACGAAATCGTAAAGAAGACTTTTGATACCGATGGTCGGGATGTCGAAGCTTGACATGCAGTAATGTCGAAAAATGGTACCAGGACAGCATTTTTATAACCTCGTTCTCGAAGTCGACGATAGAAAAGCTTGCATACATTGGTGATGTCGGATTGATTCGCGTTATGTTTCTTGTACTTCTTGATCAAATCAAAGTAAAACCTTGAGTACACCAGGTGGACAAGCACTAGCCGCTGGAAAATTCAGATGCAAATTGAAAGTTTCGTGAGTTTTTGTCATAAATCTTTTGTGGTCACGTTGATCCAAAGATATCGATACGCAACTTAAATTTCGATGAACCTGAACGTAAAGTAAAGGTTGGATCGTCTCAGTTAAGCTTCAAATCGCATAAACTTGTATGGCTTGCTCTTGTCTTGCTTTGAAATTATAAATCCACCGTCAAGGTATTGCTTGAAGTATACCGAATTTGACGTAAAATGGCCGCATAATAACGTCTTTTTGTAATGTGTGAGGAAACTCGATGCAAGTGTGGGAGCCACTAAAGTACCCATACCAGTTCCATTTAGCTAAAGCAAAAACAGATCACCGAGACGAAATTGTTGGACTTCAGGACGACCCGAAGGCCGAATATAATGGCGTTAATCCAGAAATCGTCATGCAACTCTTTGTGAATAACTTGGAATGCGAAGTCAATGTCGATTGAGGTGCATATCGAAACCACGTCAAATGTTATAAGAACCATGTCATTGATGGCTTAAACAGGACAAAGTTCTTGTAGCAGCTGATCCGAGTATCGTGGGTACGAGAAAGTCCGTTGTAGGTATAGCTAGGTTGTCGAAGCGGTGTTGAATCCTTGTGATCGATAAATCATCTCATGGGGAATCTCTTAGAGACCAACTGTCTGTTACCATCGCCTTTAAGGGATCGAAGTCTGCAATACAATGCAATCTAAGATTTAATATCCAAAAGTGTTTATGAGTCTTGGTACATCTTCAATTCTTGATAAGCGAATAATTTGATACTAAATTTCAAGCTGAGACTTTATACCTCAATATGTTTTTATGAACCCTGATATCCCCAGTATACAAACCGGTGATATCTCTACAAAGATGCCTTTTGAGCACCAGTAGCAAGCATTTCTTGGAACACTCTTTCTATAAAGGGCAAATTTGTTTATAAAAAAGTTGGCTCTGTATACCGGTCGGATGCATCCATTCTATTAAGACGTAAACTACAATTTGAAAGAGTGCTATTTAGCACTATTGGTTTGGTTATGACGATGACCTAGCAGGCAGAAAAGAGCGCTTTGAGTCGTTTAGGTCATTAAACAATCCCAAGAAGGTTGCTTTGGCACAAAAGATTCTTCTACACTACCTGCAGCTGTATTTACAGCAAAGGTTGCACCTATCTTTAACCGTGCGCGTTCAAAGTAACGATCCGACAGAAAAAGATCTCTTGGGCAGAATCTTCAGAACGACCTTATATATAATTACGCCGAGGAAGTGTGCCTTCCGCTCTCCTACCACAGATGTATACACGTTTGGCGGTGAAAAGCAGCGCTTCGGCAAAAATCTAACTAATTTGATGCCCGGTAAGCATTAAGCTTGTGGCAAAAATTTTGAAACGCCTTTATCGAGCTATACAATGCATTATGCTTGTCGTCAGAGACACCATTCACGCAGAAAGCCTAATCTTTTAATTTGGTAAGTCCATAATTTTCTTTGGGGATAGATTTGACTCAAAATATTCTCAAGGATGAATTACCATTATTGTCCGCCAACAAGTAGCAGACAACTGCCCTCGGTACATTTCATAAAAAGGCTCAGCGACCAAGGTATACTCGATATCCCTAGTACCTCGCCCGCCGCAGAAAGTCGGAGCAAGTAGCCGTTCAATGAGAGTTCCGCTTAACAGGATCAATCAAGAAATGAATAACGTAGGGTAAAACTCGGATGAGGTCACAGTGCCCAGTGGTGTGTTCACTTTTTCAAGGCAACCCTTAGCGCGTCCAAAAATAGCAATTAATTTGACGCGACTCTCGGTGGCTTTGCACATGCTTAAGCACTGCAGCAAATTCTATTTAGAGTATGCACTTATCAGTACACGAAGGAAGAATACAATTTGCAATTGGTTTGAAGTACTCATGCCAGCTCTATCATAACCACAGCTTGATTGAAGAATGCTTTGTGATCGAGTACATGACCAAATCACATTGAGCGAAGAATTTTGCGTCTATGGGTTTAGATAACCGCTCTGCAATGTCATAGTGAATAGCCAGGCGCTTGAAACTAAGCACAAGTACCCAATAAACCCATTCGTGCGACCAAAAAACGGATTTACCTCGTAAATTTAGGTTCAGACCGCAAAAATCTTCAACAAAACTTATAAAAAAGCGATCGATTAGCTCTCACGAGTTCTCTATAGTGTGTCTCTTTTCAAGAAACTCATGGCACCTGTAAATCGCCTCTGCTTTTTAATGTATTTTATATAGGAAAAGCCGCTCGCAATGGTTGCCTAAGGAATTTGCTCAAACAAATTTAAACGTTTTTCGTGAAGTCTGCTCAAGCGATTTTTCCGCGCTTAAGATTGCTCTTGTGGCTAGCCTTAAGTTTAGGCCGTGACTTCCCACGAACATTTGAGGATCAGAGACTACTTTGGGTATGTAAGCCATGAGCTCTACATTTGGATCGATCTTTGCGCGTTTTAGCGCACGGTGCTCGAATTCTGCTGGGAAGCTGCATTACTTTGTGAATATATCCAGACTCGGTCGGCTGTCTAGAGCGCTATATCATAAAAGTTGTCAGCCTTTAATTCTTAAGGCGGTGGCTATCCTCACGAGTGAACGTCGTATGGCACTATTCTATTTGCGCTTTGAAGAGCTAGTGAAACTCGAGGGTTGTTTAGCTCGTTTATATAACAAAAGTAGAGCCCACAGATACGAGCCGTATCTTTTAGCTTAAACCTCACGTATGTGGTGACTCATCGTAAACACCAAGCAGTTCATCTTCGAGTGCAATGTTGACGGCAAGCAATTTCTTATATCAAAAAGCGTTTGTCGAAACGCTATGGTGAGCTCCAGTCTCTATACGAAATCATGAAGTGCAAAATGCCATGGCGCTTAAACATTGTGAACATTAATGGTTTTGATATGTATTTTTGGCTGAAACAGGGGCCAAATGCACAAGCGTTGTGCGAACACACTAGGTCCGTGATGGTATTGTTACCGACAAGTCCATTATCAGCCGAGGCTCAACAAATTTCAACACTTAGCCAAGACTAGTATATTTTGTAATGCATTCAAATGTGAGCCGAGGGAGAAAAATATCCCACCATTCACTACTACATGCAGGGCCACTAAGTTGCGGTGATATTTTTAATAAAGATTTTCATTCTCACTTAATGACCGCTTTTCAAACCACCTTGTACATCCAACATTATGAAGTACTTTAATACTCCTTGTCTCGGAGCAACCGTGCAAGGTAAACACTTAATTTTGGCATCTTTATTCAGGATAAAGAATTGCAGTGAGGGCTTTAACTATTTGTATGTCTAACATGTTTATTTGCCACTAAACCTTCAAATTCTGGCAAAAAGTTTGTTTGACCTGCGTAAACATGCGTCGGCACGCATATCGTGCTTGTAATACTACTTCTTATTACGGTAGTAATATGTCACAAGGTTCTCCAGCCATCGTGTCATCCGTTGGCATATATGCTCATCGCCGCTTTTGAAGATGCTCCTAATAAACCACATGAACCTCTGATTCTCAGAAATGCACCCGAAAGATTACTAGCGCGCTCTTCATGGCATGCAATTACTTGTCGTAAAAGGAGAAGATCCGTTTCGCAGCTTAAGCGTTTCTATACTCGAGCGAGATAGCTCTTTTTCGTCAAGTTGTACTAGCACAAAATCGACTGCATTGAGATAGAGCCAAACACAATGCCAAACATCTTTGTATCCTGTTCCTTGACAGCTCTTAAAGTGTATGATTGCTGATTCTCTGTCCAACCTCAATGTTCTTTTTGATATGCAGAATCAATGCTTTGCAAGACCCACGAATTTTCACATGAGAAAATGTTTATACCACAAGCGAGGAGCTACTACTGCATTGACGCAATTACTGGACTCTTATCCCTTCTTTGACGCGTAAGAGTTAATATGCAAGAACCAGGTTTTCTAGGCCAGTGTTTACGATCCATCGCAGCTATTTAATCATTTTTTTGCGCAGACTAAGAAAGACGTCTGCGGTAGACATAATGCTCCTATCCGAAATCTGTTATGGTATCTATACAGTTACGCATGGCAGCTTTTCTATGACAAGCATGCCCTTTAACTCTGCCTATATACTAGCAAAGTTGTCGGCTCAGGTGCTTTAAAGCTTTGGTGCATTTGGAGACATTTAGAAAAGTATGCAACACGCTGAGGCGTCGCAGAAAACAATAGTATTGAGCGTTAAAAGTGCTGCTATGTTTTTGCGTCAACTCAGTTGCTTGGGCTGTCATTATCGTAGTCGATAATGTGTTCAGTATAAGTACTACTTCGTCAAAGATTAGTACCATGTTTGAGTTACGATCATGAGTGATTGTTTTGTAGCATTTTTCTCGCCACCAATTTTGTCATAGAGTCACTAGATCACCGAATGTATCTGGCGCTCGCAATCTTTCCTAGGCTTAATGTTGATTAATTACTTGTGAAGCAACTAAACTTAATATTTTTGTCCTGGAAAATTATGGAGAAACTGTTGAAAGCAACGTTCCTTTTGCATACATCGAGCCTCGCCAGCACCACGTGTTTTGGCTGCAAGTAAGCTAAGCATGAGTCTTCTGAAGATATCTATGAAAAACATTGACTTTTACTATTACCGGGGCCCAAATTGCTAGACAAGTCGAGCCAAATGTTCTCATAGACGAGCTTAGACTTGGCATGCCTCGGACCTACTCCTTACAGCGCACGCTCCAACAAGACAAGTGACTAGTCAGGTGGCATTTTTAACAAGCGACATGCTTGCTCCTTTAAATTGTTGTGGATGGGCAGTTTCTTGTCCTTCAAGTCTCTTAATATGGTTTGGTGGGCCCGCTAATACAAATATAGCTTTAAAGAACTAAAGCGCTGCTGATGAAAGTCACATTTACGGCTTAGGTTAACGCAAATAAGAGCGTTTTTCTCGTTTTCTTCCTGAAGAGGACCGATGAAAGTAAGCTTTCATCGTGCTGGAGGTCGTCGAAATTTCTGCCAGAAGCCGCGCCTGTAAGCTAGGAAAATGCTAGTCACCAGTGAGCAAGGATGGACCTCTTAATTTGTTTTTTGTTATCAATAAATACTCTCGAAGATGAAACCGAACTGTTGAAAGTACATGCGAGAGTACAAAGTTATGCAAAATACTCCTCGAGGCTTGTTAGTTTTAGGTGCGTCAAGGAGGTATAAAAACAAATTAAGGCAATTTCGATTCGGATGTTTATTGTGCGAATCTTGTTGTCCCAGGATCAAAATAAACCTTACTATATAGTTTGAGGGTATCGACAGCAAAATACTTGTTTCTTGACCTTGACAGGGACAGATATGAAGTCATCATGGTCATGCAGGGAGAGATACAATTATTTTCTCGATCCAATGGCGGAGCAAGTCCAATGTGGGGGGCAATCCAACATAATAGGGCTTTTAAAGTCTCTTTCCCACCCTGGTGGGCTTAAGTCTCCTCTAAAATATGGCTGGGAAAGTATGGGCTCGGGATATATACCAAAGCTTTTTTGCAGATATCTCCACAAAGTTAGACACAATGAGCTTTATAAAGCCTTTACGAGTGAAAAATTGAACCCCGCTGGCAGCTCCGACTGTAGGACACGCAGGCGCTTAAATGTGGGTGACATAGCTTTAGAAGTGGCTTCTTACTGTGTGTAATGAGGATCTGCAAGACATGATTGCAGCACAATTCTAAAGGTGAGCAACAAACAACAACCAAGACCGAGTTACACAGCTCCGCCGCTAGAGAAAATGAGAGTGAGATACGAAATTGACCCCCTGATGTCACGAGTGATCCCGTGGTGGACAAGAAGATTTCTTTGCGATATATATTAGATAATTATACAGGCCGCCATGCTGTGGCAGGTGTGCTCTCATAAAAAAAACATGTCAGAGTTGCTGTCCATCGAAGAATGAAATCTCGGCTGAATATAAGCTGGAAATACCTCACGCTGGCGTTCCTAGAGATAATGGCACCTCGCATAATTACAATTTTTTGCTTTAAACGAAGGTGTGTTATATCAACTTAATCAGAAATTTGCATTGCGCCTTGGCTCAGGGCAGGAAATTTCTCAGATGTGATGTCCGAAAACTACGTATCAAAATTACTACCAGATGGGGAAGAGCGAGGAATGTTATTGATGTCGGACCAGGCCCGAAGTACTGTGTCATCACTCCCACGAGAGAAGTGCAAGCTTTCTTTGTTAGCAGCGGACTAGATTTAGAGCTATTAATTGTCAGATGGAAAGGGTATATCATGCGCACTGTGTAATGTATGCGCTATACGTTCGTGGACCATTAAGCCATTAATGGTTGAGTTTGCTCTCAACAGTGCGGTTCACGCATCTGCGGGTTTTACACCCTTTAATATAAGGCATCCTTTAATGAAATAACTCAATGCTTACCGGTTCGTTTTGCTGTAATTGCGCACAATTAACGGAAGAGGCGGAAGCATCGCAAACGACGCGAAACGACTTATTCTTGTCCATTGAACTAAATAAGCGCCATTTAATGTCCTTTTTCGATGGGCCACCATGCGGTCCCTATAGCCAGCACATATATTATGCAAATACTCAATTTGGCTTACCTGTTTTCTCAAGAAGTTATTAAAAATGCGGCTGTAGCCAGACAAAAAAAGCTTTTAATTTTGGGGGGTCTGAGCAAAAAACATATAGAAACCAAATCTGCCGCAATTGCGTATTGTTCGATGTTTACACAAAGTCAACTGGTTCTCAAAACATCAGAAACATACCTTAGTCGGCTCATATGGCTTTTCAGAGCTGACTAATCTTCTACAAAGCGGCTATGAACAACTACCTGCTTTATTAAAAGCCCGCTATAGTTAAAACAGCCGAAAATGGACTTTTAAAACCCCTTGTAGTATCACTAACTACCCCCATCGCATAACGCCAGGCACTTTTACTGCTTCCAAACCTTCTTATTTTAAAATATTTGTAGCCAGCTACCAAGTTGAGGGCACTATATTACCTACGATTAGACATGTTGTTGCGCAACATGTCCTTTTTTGGCATAGTTGTGCAGGTAATGTTGCATCGTTTAGTTTATTATACGCAAACGATAGATGTCACTGTCCTTTTAATCTTGATAAACAAAAAGCTGGTTGTCAGAGTATTACGTGAACATCGTTATACTCATGCTGCCGCTTTTCTCAGGCAGTCAAGTAAATGTTAAAGCTTACACTTTGCCAGTACGGGTAGGATTTGTAAGAAAGCTGACGCGTGAGTTGCGAGATTGATTTTAGAAAGCTATGTCGACCAATGATCGTTAATTGATGCAAATTGAGGAATATGTGCGTTCCAGAGACATAAAATTATCTTTTTGTCGTTTGGATTAACGACCTAGGCCGAATTTGCTAGATCCATCGTCAACTGAAGCAGACTGTCTGCCCACAGTACAGTTGGCGGTTGGCTATGTGACTCGCACCGCTCCGTACTAATGCAGGGTATCGTATCCCTCTATATTTATTCACTTTCTGGACAACGGATCGGGCGAGATAGTAAAACATTTTTCGTTTAAAAATTACTACAGCAATACAGACCATGGCGTCGAACGATATGCCCATCAACTTTGCTCACCGTGACGGCCTTACAAAAAACATCTTATATGTGGCGTGTACTTACAGTACTTGGTCCTAAACGTGCTATTGTCTTGGCACAACCTTACAGCGGCTATGCGCGTGCTTTTATTAGGCCTTCTAAAAAAATTGTACATGGCGTTGTACGGAGCTGGTGGCTTGAACCAGCTCTAAACAAGCACCTTTATTTAATTTTAAGTACCTTTACAACTACGGCTACCATTTTTGAGAAAAAATTTAACATCCAAAATCTCATACACGCAGCGAAAAGGGTGTCTGGTCATACCTGCTCATTAGCTTGAGTGTCGATGCACGTTCTATTGTTCAGCACAAAACGTGACTAGGACCAATGCTCACGTCAAGAGCGCTTCTGTTTTCTACCAAAGGTAAGTTCATGACTAACATAACCTCTTGTCAAAAAGCAAGTAGATGGCATCCAAAATCTCAAGAAAATTTGGTGTTCTTGCCACGCATTTCTCTATCTTGTGCATATGTCCAAGACCACGCAGCGCCCGACGTCGATAAAGCCGACCGTCATTGCACATCAATCAATTAAAAGTGTAGGTAAGTGATGTCGCAATGCGAATATTTGAAATGTCTCTTAGTTTGTGCTCGTAGAGCCTCAGCATATGGCTGAGCTCCTATGACAATAGAGAATCTAGCTAAAGGGCTGTATATACGAAGTCGAGAAGACGAATGCATACTCCTTTGCGCTGACAAATGGGAAGACAGCTCTCTGAAGCTCATCAGGACGTCGACAAATGCTGCGGTCTGCTGCCAAGAATAATGGAATTAGATTTTAGTGACCGATAGTGCGAACGAATCAATGGCCATTTGATTCGGCCACACTTTGATCTGCCGTTGCAGACAATAAAGGCCAGTAGCGATAAGCACCCAGTTAGGCCTACGGGGCTGCAATTGGTCGTGATATGTCAATTATTGAACCTGGCGCCGAAGGCAGTTCAGCCACGATTGGTAGATATCATCTCAGAGAAATGATTGACGAATGCTCGCATGCTGTTTAGTAGCACGAACGTAAATATTTTTCTTGTCGGCATAGTTGAGTTTAAAGAAAGCCGACACCTAGCTTCATGATTCTCACCCTCCCCGTGCCTTATACATGTCAAATTTGTCCATCAGTGCCACTTCTATCGCCTCCTTTGTTCATTTAACATACGGCCGCCTCCTTTGAGGTGGTCGGATGTAAAATGAATACCTCTGCTCGGGCCGAGCCCATGCACAGACCGTTACTGCGACATTTGTCTAAACGGACGATTTGACATCTTAGCCAGGGAAGTCAGGAGCTTTTGTGTTAACCAAATCAGCTTTCTTTATCCTTAGAGATTTGCGAGAAAGCGTGTTCTTATATAATTTGCTTTGATGGGTGGCACGAAATTTTGTGTGTCAGATCACGCTGCAGGTTATGCCAAGTGTGATATGCTGTAGCAGCTGGTACTTTGCACTTTAGTGGCTCCTCCACCGAGCTTTTGAGACAGCCCACACTACTCCTTGTTGAGTCATTGGCTGTTTAACTTCTCGCTGTTGAGCCGCTCTTTGTGCTCAAATGCTGTAGCACGGTACCACGGAAAATCGTTGCAGTTGATGTACACCTTAGTCGGTATAACTGATCCTCTTTTTTGAAATGAAGTGATACACTACTTGCCCCAGGTCATACAAGACGGACTGATTAGCTCGAGCTCTATCATAATACTAAGAAGGTGCAACATTTGGTTAAACACAATTGGATGCGAGTCTACAACCATTTTCTAGCTGCTTCCTGCGAGCATCGCTTTGTCGGCTACGCGACTCGAGCTTCTTCCCTCGACACTATCGATGCCTGTCTCTGACAATTTATCATACGACGTATTAGCCGACTTAGTTCAGTATTTGCAATACAAAAGGTTTTGCTTTCAAGCATGAGTGGGTCCATGTAAAACAAAGCTTCGCTTAATGCAATTTTGCGAAGGACACCCAAAGCCTTTGAACTCCAATCCATCCAAACCGTACGTAAAATCTCACATTCGTGTTAAAGAACAAATGATTTTTAAAGCTATCAGGGTCGAGAAGCTTTACACCTAAATTCACCCATATTTTACCCTTCTGTCGCCACACAAACAGCGACAATGTATTGTTGGTGTACTCGTAGAGATTTGACACTGACGAAGTCTTTTTGATAGTGTAACGCCGAGTATATTTGCTTCACGCCCTAGGGTCGACGAGACATGAATGGCTTACGATTATCGAGACGGTTGCCATATCAATTAATAAGTCAGGATCCAAAGCTTGATCCGTGCAATGGACCCTATTGTCATTCAATCTATTGACAGAAACTAGCTTGCTCTCAACACACTGGCCTACACCATCAAATGCTTCACATCCCCCACTGCAAGCCATACGACTGGTAGATCATATAGATTTGAATCCTGGGACTTTGACGAAATAGATGTAGGAGACACTTCAGTCGCAAACGGTGTATATTATTTGGGAGAACATTGACAAATGTCCATTCTCTGGTCAGCGTCTTGGAGGTTTATCTCCTCATCATCAACATAGCTGAAGTCTATGGTGACCGGACATTCTGATAGACTCTAGCTCTATATAGTTCCATATCCATGTCGCCTGAAAGCCGAAATTAATATTTAATGTTAATGTCACAACCTCCTCAAAGAGGCTAGATGTACACGTAATACCTTTTTTCGGGCCTCACTCGTTTGCAAATCATCCACAAAGCTGGCTGAATTTTTCTAGGAGAGGGTTGCCGATCTGTGAGCTCCAGGACAAAAAACATATGTTCTCTTTCTATCCTGGTAAGTTTATAGGAAGAGGGGTCGCCTATGCTACGTATAGCCGCGGTTAGAATATATAATGTCGGCAGACGTCTTAGCTTGCTCCAGAAAGACGCTTCCCGAACCGGTATCGCACGGAAATGCCCATTTTTGTGCTCGCCTACCGAGCTTCAAATCGACTAGAGTCACTGTTTGTATAATAATATGGCCGACAACGCCAGAATTATCCATTTTATTCAGAGTCGGAGATTCTCCCATCGCTTCTTCCCGTGTACTTCACGTCCACAATTGTTTTCGGCAAGTATTCTGCCTTGGACGCATCAATTAAATGACTTCGTCATCTTCTATAGAAGATGCTATGATAAAGCGCATTCATTTCTGGAGAGCGCCTCAAGACGCACGTATTCGCAGTGAACACTTGTGTTACTTCGAAATTATACCAAACCGTCAGCCTACTAAGCCCGTCTTCGTATTTCGAGACAAGTAAGCCTTCTCACAGAGATCCAAATTAATCGTAAGCCAACGGTAAAGATTATCAGGTTCCTCAGATCTGCTGATGTGGCTTTTGGGCAAAAGCCACGCGCACAATCGAGCCAGAAAACTGAGCAGGTCCTCGGAGTCTCGCCGACTGCTTGCAGAACTAGGCAAGCAGCCGCAAGTGCCAAGGTGCGTTTTTGTGAATTTTTTGCAAATCCACATCTCCTCGCAGCCGAAGGTGGACATATAGTTGCATTTGTAATTTAAATGGCAAAGCCTGCGCTCAACTCATCCTGACAGCAAATGTGCTCGAACTAGGAAAATAGATGCAATCATGACATTTGAGTTTAGACGTCCCGCTTGGCTCTTCTCATACTCCATAGACCACAATTTTGCCAACTATGGTCCTTTAAAAGGTCCTTGCTTTCAAACTCTGACTGCGTCTAGGTCCATATTGCGAATGCCTCGTTTTCTGCACACCCAAAGGGCCTAGGAATTGATGCTTCTTTAACAGCTCAAGCACTTTTGATCTGAGATGCGCAATTGGTAAGACATTGCATGTCCCAATCTGGCACGGAAAAATAATTTTCTTCTATCCTATCATAGTACAGCTATGTATGTATGAGTACGCGCTACGACCTTTGAAGTGTGTTGTGGCTGTACGTGTGACTCAGTTTCATAAAGCAAGAATCGCTCGGTACCGCAATAGACTTTTTGCGTTTGAGAAAATCTAAAATCTTGTTCGCGCTCCACCATACTGCTTCGACCAGTTTTATGCGCTGTCAATGCTATGCGCTCTCCTTGCCGGCTGTGACTTTACTTTTGACATTCATTAAATCTGGGCTTTGACGTAGCGCATACTAAGATAAGAAAGTTACATTTTACCTTGATAATCTGAGGGACGTTGTAATTATTTGATGCTAAGGTTGAATTTGGGTTGTCTGATACACAATAGGCATCTGACGTACTCAAATGTCAAAGTTGCTTTTAGTGACTATCAGCTGAAGCATCATTTGGGAAATAGTAAATACTTTTGATTTAGCAATTAGGGTCCAGGAAGACCTTTAATCAGCCAATTAGATTTTAGAAACCTTGTTGTGGGCTAAAATTCTGGCTTAGTCCAATGCCAAAGGTAATTATAATCACAATGCTTGGTGTAATACGTGCCTTAAGTGTAATACATACGAGCATATGTTACTAACTCTTTCTTTAAGCGTTACAGTATCGAGCAGCCGAATTCAAGTCTTATTACAGTTTAATTTGATTCTTTCGAAACGTGCAAAAATGAGCAAATTTTTCGAATTAACCGCGTTTGTGATTATCTGCAAAAAGCTGAACAGATTATTAGCACGCTCACTTACGCTTAGGGGAGCATTATTCATCTGGACATATGGTGTGACGATGTATTAGACATCATTAATAATTTTTTTAAAGCCTAGTACTGAAGGTCCAGAGAAGCTGTACATGGTTTTGGGACCATTGTCTATGCATTTTGCATAGAACTACTATCTCACATGGAAAAAAGTTGTAAAATATTTTAATCGCAGAAGTTCTACCCATAACATCTACATATTTTGAATTGTATAGGCCGTTAACATTTAAAACAATACGGCTACTTTTCAATTTGGGCTGATGGGAACCTTCGACTTGTTCTTGCTTTAGTGGCTTGAGACTTGCTCTCAAGCTTTATGTGATTTTTGCTGCCACTGGTGGCACTTGTACCCAATCATTTTGAGGGTCTGAATGACTATTCATGTGAGAGTATAATGCAAGCGATTGGTTTTCTTAGAGCATGCAGAAAGGGAGTAATAAGTAGACGTTTTTATTCGGATGTGGTTTAGTGCAAAGCCTGGTTTTGCGAGGCTCCAAACGCGACAAATGCGCGTCTGTAGACGCTTCCTAGCTATAAGTGCGCTATGTTTGAGCATCAATAGCGCAGTCGCTTGACTCTCAAATGTCGTATATAAAGCCTATTGCACCGTTTAGGATAAAACTCCTAACAGCAAGAGCTAAGTCTGTCAGGCAATGAACCTCTGTCTCTTGTCGGAGAGATCGAGATAAGTAAAAACATACGCATCGTTCCGATCAGTGCAACAGAGACTAAACATATCTAACTCGACTGACAAGCAACATTTACGTGCAATACCTCACGACCAGCGTAGCTAGAAATCTGGCTGACGTGAGTTCCTCCAGCGCTTAACAAAAACGACCGCTTCAATCTATGCTCTCTTATGACTTGTCATGACAGAAAAATGAGCTAATAATCTTCGATTTTTGTCTTCATAATTTACTGGCAAATATTACTGTGGTTTCCTTCTAGAACGCGGCCGCCTTTTAAATGGATTGCGCAAAGGGGCGGTCTGAACGAATTTATTCTGAAGATATACGATCTTATCAAAGACGCCATGGGATTGTCATTGCATAATTAGGTGGAATATATAAGATATCAAAGTTGCTTCAGCAGACTTCGAAAGGGCTTTCCACATCCTGAGTTTCGGACTGCCAGTCAACGGAAAGCATTCTCCTGTAACTTAAGCTGCTGAGGGTTTCACTTTGTGTACGACTAACTACAGTTGATCGTTGCATAGTGATGACTGCTTGATGAATTGGGTATGTCAGACAGGCCTTTGGACGGACGGCGGCATGAAACTCACTGGGTACCAAACTAACGGCGTCTGTGTAAAAGAAAAAAAAATACCTTTCACTAGGCTACATGTGACGATATGGCTACGTAAACCCTGTTCACAATGCCTCTACTTTCCTATTTTTGCATTAATTCTGTAGCGGCTTGTAATTCTGCTGTAGCAAATGCCAATCAGATTTCTCAAGTCCCAGATATATCGTATAAGTAATGCGCAAAAGCCGTCTGTATGCCCACCTCAAATGTTAATCTTTTGTGTAGGTGCGGGGCTGCTAGGTGCATAAAGACGGTGTCGGTGTTGATTCGGAAACAAAATTTTTGTTTGTGTACGGTCAGCACTTAATTTTCCGACTGCATCGCGATAGCAGCTTTAGGGGGCAAGTTGTCTGCACAGATACGCGTTAGAAAGCACTAGATTAACACAGCCCTCGTCCTTCCTACTAAGATACGATGCCACGTAGTCAAGGTACGCTAAGCACCAAGCTATATTAAATGTCAAACATTTCGGCAAAGGTTTTTTTTAAATTACTTCCGGCAGACTGAAATTTTTCACTTGGTCGTTGACGCAAGTGGCTTACGCTCTGATGCAATTTTCTTACGATAAATTGAAAGCGCATTGTGAGCTTTTACTAGCTACAGAGAAAGTCCATTACATAATTCTCGGCTCATGACAAGCCGATCTTTTCCATGTAATTAACTTAAAATGATTCACTTTCGGGAAACAGCTTATTGTTACACCGACCGCGTGCTGCTGGAAGCAGAGGCAAAAAGTCCTCACCTGTATTAGTGAGCGAACTGGAGTCTTTGATTCTTTCTGGAGTAGAGATTCGTGGCACATAGAAAATTGAGCATCAACTACAACTTATAAGGCTCAATCACAAGGTGACTCAGCAATATCTTGACGCTGGCAAAATGCCAAGCCAAGTGCTAAGAGGTCAAGTTTTGAGCACGGACAACCAGACAATTCTAATATGAGGCCAAACGGCTGTATATTGCTTGCAAATCGCCCGTTGCATTCAATTTTATAAATCAACAATTTGTCTGAGCAATTCGGATTAGTACAATGAGCCCTGTGCAGCAAATTAGTTGCACCACTTCGTCTCAAGCTCATGGCGACCGTGATAGTGCATCTACTTTACAGCGCGCTCTACATCGAAGTGAAGATCGCCTTGGTGGGCAGGAAGCATTGAAAACGATCGCTCCTTACGTCTTCTTTACGTGCACATCATTTTTTTGCGTGAATAAGTGTACATCTTTTGATTTTGGGATGGGCCTCGACGGTCAGACACCTCAGTCTTATGGTCAATATAATGGGGGCTATGAGCATCCGTACTTCCATTTTCAGCAAATTTGAGAGCGAAGGAAACAAATTTCTACGGCGCTGGAGAAAGGAAATGTCCCACATAAGGCGCAAAGTCCAGAAGATCGAAATATATCTTACGATGCTTCTTATAAAATTTAGGATGAGTCGCATCGTCTTTAAAATTATTAAAGTATGCAGTTGCATGCATTTCAGGGACCGTAAAACGATTGACAAAACGACGTTTTAAATTGTTCATTATTGCTAGGCACACCCTCGACTAGTAACAACTATTAATTTCTCCCTTATATGAAAATTTGAATATTCTTTTCTTTGTCTGTTCAAAATCTTTTTGTTTATCCAGGTCAAATGCATTTTTCCTGCAAATAATAATCATTTGATTGTTTTCTACGCTGGTAGACTTCATTCATATTCATGACATGAAAGAAATGATTCTTTTCAGCTTCTATGTATTGCTCCTGGTAGTAGTTGAGCTTCTAGAAGCTCACGATCCTCCTAGATATAACCCATTCACATTTAAAGGGTTTTAAGCCCATTGTGTAAGTACGGTGCAAGTAGCTCCAACAGAGCATATCGATCTAAATGTTGTCATGCTCGAGCTCACTGGCAATCGTGAAGGCCCGAAACATCTTGCTAGGTGATATATAATCAATTTATCGTTACGGTATATTAATGCAAGCCATACTCTGCTTACATAATATATAGAAGAAAGGGTGAGTGGATTAAAACAACTCCTCGCAGGCTGCCAAAAGCTATAGAGATGGCGAGTTTGTCAATTTAAAGCATGTGATGGGGTCAAAAAGGACAGACGTTCGGAATGACACGTGACTTTCTAATGTCCAACTGTTTGCTGTCTCTAGTACTTACGCGACTTTTGCTCTACTTCTAGGCTTTTGATAAATGAGAAGGTCGTTATTGTATATATGACAAAGGCTTAAGATCGCTTTAGGTATTTCTCAATTTTTTGTAATCTATATATTCCAGTAGAGACCAAAAGCCATCATTCATTATAGCTCCCTCAAGCTAAATTAAAGTAGAAATAGCTACGCTGACTCTGGAATGTCTCTCTACATCCTCTATCATAAAGGCTCGGATCATATAAAATATGTGTTAAGGTAATGGTTGCTATGGTTGCTATATGAAAAGCTGGTCTGGTCATTACAATGACGAAAAAGGCAGCAAATAAAGCTACCAGTCAACATGACCCCAAGAATATTGCTTTTGTAACAAAGCTTTATAAAACGAAAACCGGTCTATGCACCAAAGGCTGCGTCTGCACCTTGGGCAAACTTTCAGAAGTGATTTGCTTGCAAAAACTTTTCCGCTGGGTCAGCAAAGACTTGAAAGAATTTCTGCTCTCGCTTCGATAGAAAACCCACAAAATTCGTTTGCCTTTACCCGAGCTTGACAGATTTCTTTGTTGCAGGCGATGGAAAGGATAAGAACCGCCATGAGTGCTTTGGTGAGCGGTTGCTTGGACCTTAGCCTACTTGGAAAATGATAGAGCTGGCAATTGGTAGCAAAATTTGTCAAAACGGCTCTATCGCACAAAAAAAAATTATCTTTATTAGACCTGTTGCCAGCCCTTCCAGCCTTGAGAAATGTATCATACGTAAAAAGTACTATAGTCATAGCGATACTTAGTGGTAGAGACTCTGTATGGGATTGTCTCATTGGTAATGTCACTAGCTTAGGGTGTACTTAAAGACGACAGCTCATGGTACTTTTCCACGGTTATGCCTATAACCCAAATGGTCAGCGAAGTTGTAGGTGAGATGCATCGTCGGGTATCGACGCACGTCGTCGCCTCTACCGACGATTACCTATTCTCGGTTCAACAAATCGGACATAGAAGGCCTTTCACAGGGGAGTTACTGACTGGTGCAGTAATGGCGCTGAATAGAAGGCTCATCTGCTTTGCAATGTCGCGATGAACAATAATATTTCTCGTTTATGCTGAGCCAAATTAGGAGTGACCCTTAGAGATAATATTACCTACCATTACTTAGTACCTGCACCAAGCTTAGCAAGCTTTTTCAAATTACAAACCAGTGGGTAACCATTTTTCCTAATATGTTGCGAGGAAGCAAAAAGCTTGGGTGGCGAACTAGGGAAGCGTAACTAGTTATGCCGATTTTTTTAGTTCGTTCTTATTTAATTAAGGCATGCTCGAAAGCATCAACTTGGATAGTATTTTTGGAATAACTGTCGTAATTGTGGCGTGCAACTCAGAGTGCGTTTTATCTTTTTCGCGCGAACAGCAATCACAGGCGTATGCGCACTCAGTCTTCTTGCGGTATAATTATAGCTCAAATGGTTTCAGCTTTAAAGCGCTTTACCTTTCCTTCATCCTGTTGTTTGCATTACGACACGCTGGCTTGAATTGTAATTTTAGTATTCAATAGGATTTAAAAATGCTCATCAAACGCAGCCAGTCTAAAAACTAGCTTGTTGTTAGTAGATACGAGCGACGTACTTTTGCTGTTGTATCCGCATAGACACACCTGCCATGTTAAGGAAATTTACGCTTGCACACCGGCATCAGATCAGAAGAAAGGTTTGAGCAGGGCAGGGCGGTAGTAGGCGACTCTGGGCTTGCTTAATGGGAAAATACTGTAGCCGTCGTACAAATACTCGAGAAAACAGGATAAAGAATATATAGTTATAACCATTAATTTCCTGGCAACAAGTCCAACGTTTTTAGTTTAGCAAATCAAATAGTGATGACTCAATAAAAAGAGCAAATAGCGTGTCTGTTGCGTAATCAATACAAAATTTTCGTCACGCTGGACGAAAACTCTGAAATGAATCCTTAAATTCTATGCTGTAATATATTTAGGCAAAACTATGAATCGAGATTTGATAAGGTTGATTATAAGAAAACATCGCCCTCACAAACTATACGTTCGTAAATGGCTGTGGCTTAGCGACCCGACAGGGAGAAATGTCCTCAAATGGCGAAGTGTCCTTGAAACGCTCTCTAGAAGATGATGGGGAGAAGAAAGTGTACGATCAAATGTAGATGCTGGCGGTGTATGCCAGCGACAACCTCCATTGATTTCGACTGGAAGCGCGAGCGGGAGTTCAACGATGCCAACAATCAAGCCGTCGATGGAGAAATCCTATCTGCTCCCAATTTAGATTCATTGGCTCAATGAGGCAGTGCTTGACTACGCTTGAGTTGGAACGGCTGAATGATCTGGCACAACATGCCTACCGTGCGCTAGATCGAAAGCAATTGTGCTGCTAGCCAATATGGGCTGGACGTCATTCATGAACTTTTTATACCTTTAGGCTTGAGCGAACACTATGAAGGACCGTGCTTAAATTGCTTCGACATTCTTCACCTTGCGAGCTACTGTAGCCATTAAAGGTTCCCAATGTCAAGTTCATTATTGTGGTTTTTTGCATAACAAATTTTTTTCAAGTATTTTTTGTTGACATACTATGGGGCAATGGCCAACTGCAAGCCAAAATACGATCTCGAAGAAAATGAATAATTTAACAATAATAAAGTCAAATTGCGATTGATCAGGGTTAAAAAGCTCTAGATTTTTATTCTACACATAGGCTTCAGAGTTGGATTATCTTTTAAACATCATTTCAATCGTGACAAAGAGCGAGCATCATGAAGGTCAGTGCAAGGATGACTTAATTTCTCTTCACTGTGCGAGCTCAGAGAGATTCCCATTGTCAAATTCATCACTCCTTCATGCTGCAAATGTGCACTAGACGCTGAAAAGCATATTGTTTATATACAACAAGATCAAGTTGGTCGTAAGAATCAGATAGGAGCGAAAGACTTTGATGGAATGTTATCAACATCAGCCTTGGAGGCATTCAGTTGAACTATGCATATTTAAATCATCACCTTCTCAAGCGACACACATAACACAACAATAATAGATAAGTGAGCTCAGTTGGAAGGCAGCAGAAAGTGCTTTGTTTTCAGCGGTAACACGATGATCACCTCAAACATATACATATATCATCTCTTTCATCCTCACTCAAAATATACAAGTACGAAGGAGTAAATGCGAGCTCAGGCAGTATGAATACAACAGCAGTCCACATGGAGCAATTGCTTCTCGGAAGGTGTCCTAAGTGTGAATGTCATCTTCACCCGCACACATAATCCACACTCGGCAAATAGACGTACAGGAACTCACCTTGCTTGCATTCGTTTTGATTTGGAGAGGATCGATCAAACTAGCACCAACGTCCTGGCAAAAGAACGTCGGGTCTTTCAGGTGTACTCAGCGTCGGTCGTATGGGGAAAGAAGTTTGTCCTATCATCTCGATCACACGGGGCATTGAATGCGAGGTTTATAATGAAAACGATATCCTGGTAGAGGAACTCAATGCTGAGGCTGAAAGTCTGGAAATGGCAAACACGCATCGCCAATGGACAGGCGAATCCACAGCCATCCATTAAATGGTTGAGTGTAAAAACCAGTTCTCTTCAAGTAAAATGTCTCTCGCGGTAGTTTTGCAAAAATGATTCATTCAAATTCAAATATATAAACTACAATCGCTTAACGCATAGACGAGGCGCATCACGTAATTTAAAAACTCACGCCATGAGCAAACTTTCTAAAAGCAATCACTCTGATTTTTCGAAGAATACCCATTATTCGTCGTTTTGAGCACTTAAAGAACACTATTGGGCATAACATTAGGCTGTGAAGACTAAATTACCCGAGAACAAATTGCAAGTACTGTCTCGGCTAGCTTGATATCCCAAGAATGTCCTCTATCACGCCAATTGGGCTTGCTAGAGGATGTACAATAAGTAACTATGCATGCAAGAAACGACGTCAAAAGCATTTACTGGTCCGAACTTACCTTCGGTTTATTGACAACTAGCTGGTAATTATCTCAGGTGTTAAGAGACAATAAAGCGCAGTATCACGACGTTTTTACACAATATTATATTTTCTAATCTGAATTCTTGATAAGGAACTAAGCAATTTAGGGAGGGCTTTATCCGCGAGACAGAATTTTGGAGCTCAATTTATATAAAGCTCGGCTAAATGTAACGCCACGTTTCGTCCCTAGTATCACGTTTAATAAGTAAAGGAAAGGGTGTGTTTCATCCTTCTTTGCTTTGATACAAAATTGGTCAGGCAGCAAAAAAGGCTGCTAGTCAGCCAGATCATTTAGCGATGACCAAGGCAATCCTAAAGAAGATTGCGAAAGTCCGAGCTCCTTTATTAGAAGCGATGCGATTCGTAGATCGCGGACTCCAAAAATTAGTATTAGTCCTGATACCAAGACTAAATATTACTCTCTTATATCCAAATGTGCAAAAATCCTGATTATCGAGGTCCGTGCCATTTCACGTATGTTTTATAATTAACAGAAAGGATTCAAAGTTGCACCATACCCCACCAACCTTCTGTCAAATATGGAGGCTTACCTGCGCAAGTACTGGCCAAAGGGATCAGTATCCGTTAGGTGTCGCGTGTACGCGAGTCATCGGCGTGCTGACGAGCACAAGCGTCTAAATCTTTCGGCTATGGGCATTGAACTCCATTCTGAAGGGCCTTTACTAGAGCCCGATGTGATCCCCTGGGCGTTGATCCTCGGTGCGTCCGAATCTACAAGCACCATTCGCCGCCGTTTTGTGCCCATTTATGAGGGTAAGGAGTATGGCGAAGAGAAGGAATTTATTGTTTTTGGCTGCATGCCAAAGATTGAGAGCGCGGAGTCGGGAGGACTACTGGGTTTTGTGAAAATACTAGCGAAATCAGTGTTGCCCACTGCGCTGACGGCAGCTAAACCTGGAATGGAAAGGTCGCTTGTTCAGTGGGTTTTTAGTTGTGAAGATGAGGATGGAGATGCAGTGGCCATGAGGATTGTGAAGGCCATCAGATTTTTGGCTGACCCGAGGATACAACAGGGTATTGAAAAAGGGGAGGAGCTGTTAGAGGAGCTGTTAGACCCGTGCGGATATACAATTCCTCGCAAGGTGAGCAGACTAAAGATACTGAGAGGAAGGCGGAATTTGATAACCGATTCCTGTAGTTTATGGTGGTGATAAACCCCGCTGGAGGTACAGGCAATGCGCAGCAGACGTTTGAGAAGGAGGTGGCGCCCATGTTGGAGCAAGCCAATGTGGAAGTGGAGCAGATTATTACGAAACGAGCTGCTCATGCGACTGAACTTTTGATGGATGTGCCGCTAAACCAATATGATTGTATAGTAGCCGTTGGAGGCGATGGTCTGCTGTCGGAGAGTGAGCAAATTTGATTGTGGCAAATTTTGTTAATTTTTGACGAGATTTCTCTTTGATACAGTTCTGCAAGGTCTAATGAGCCGTAAAGACTGGCAAGTTGCAATTCTGCAACCACTCGGAGTGAGTTTTGCACAACCTCCTCTTTTCTGCATTGTGTGTGCCAAATTTTAACATTATATGCGATTGGCAGATTATCCCGGGTGGATCAGGCAACGGCCTTTCAGCGTCGTTGCTGTCGCGTGCGGGCGAACGCTTTGAAGCACTCAATGCTGGATTCTCTCTTGCAAAAGGCCAAGTGCAAGAGCTGGACCTGTTCACTGCAACAAACGGCGATGGAAAGACTATGTACGGATTCTTGTCGTTTGAATGGGCATTTATTGCCGACGTGGACATCAAATCAGAGTGGTACCGCTATTTCGGTAACCTGCGTTTTACCATTGCAACCACTCTGCAAATTGTTGGGTTTGGCCAGACGAACTTTCCTGGCCGATTGCGTTATCTTGTTTCAAAGAACGACGAGCAACAACCGGTCAAGTACCACGACACATTTAATAGTGGAACCACACCGGCTAAGCCGATTTGTGGGTGCTTGGATAAGGAAGAGGAGGGGGCTAAGTGGCAAGAAATGGATGGCCCGTTTTACATGTTTTGGTGTATGAATGTCTCTCATGCTGCTGCAGACGCGCACATTGGACCACCTGCTGACATATCAGATGGGTACTTCCATATTATGCTCGTCTCTGGTGATAGCTTCTCGCGACTGGGACTTGCTAAACTGATGCTGGGAATTGAGGACGGCTCTCATTTAAATGTAGATCGCGTAGAGCTGATTCGCACGCGTGCCTTTTCGTTGCGCGCATCCAATGCAGACGATATTATGTGCGTCGACGGCGAAATTTTCCCCGGTCCGGAAGTGAAGATGGAAATGCACCGCGCATTGGGTCGTGTGCTATGTCTACCAGCCAAAAGTGACAATTGACACTTAGGAAGTGGATGAAATTGCTATGTTAAGGCATTAGTCTTGCGCAGAGATTGATTTCGTCTTCGAAAGCGAGTACTTGTTTGTATCTACCCCATCATTTTCAAGCCTATATATTTTTATTGAAATCTGCTATCGAATATATTGGGACCTTCAATCACTCGAAAAAAGTTGGGTGGTGATAGCAGGGAAGGGCATTCGAAAGTCAACAGGGGGCCTTACTTCGTAAGCCCTCGATAAATGGCAAGGTGGTAAAGTCGTACAAATTTTAATACAATCAAGGGCGTTATTATTGATCAAATATGTCACGCAGCCATTTGTAAGATGTAGATTCAGGACATGCTAGTGAGCAGCGCTGTTTTCTCGTTACTTCTGACTCTAGGGCCGTGGCAGATGTAAATCATTTTTTAAAGTGTTCTTTGACCGTAACTGCAGAGCTTTGGTGGACAATCTAAAACCTTTCTACTCTACAGCGCATGCTGCAGCCACCCAGCAGGTGCATTACGCTCACATTACACTCGTATCGCCTTAGCTCAAGGTGTTACACGGGTTGGATTATAACGCTATCTACCCTACAAAGAGGTAACTCACTCACTATCAACGTTAATTTGACTACATTTGCATGTATCGACTGCTCCCCGCTATTCCAGAAGAGCCGTTCAATTTCGAGGAAGAGTTTGTACTAGCGGTCACGCACGAACTGTCTTGTGCAGCAGCACGTCCAGCGGCAGCTGCGCACAAACTTCGCACCCACTCCTGCTTGACTTCGCGGGACTTTGCATGCAACTGTAACGGGTGGTATTTGTCGTCGCGAAAAGAAACACTAAAAGCCTCTGGTACTGCATAGTTGTCCTCGATTTTAGCACCTGTGACGTCCATTGGCGGGTTATCAGAGCGGCAGCGCTCATAATCCTCTTTAGTTTCGTAAAAACTTAGTTGTGGACCTTGAAGAACGAAGTAACGCTGCTGCCACTTAGCACGGGCTGACCCACCAGCACCAGGAGCCATGTGTTGCTTAATGAGGTAACCGCACAGGACTTGCGCGAAAGCTGAAGACGCAAATTCCGTCGCACGATATTGACCTTGTTGTGCTGTGTCAGCCAGACGCTTCATGGTCGCGTTGTGATTTAAAATGTGTTCCAGCTCGTTTGTCTTGAACTCTAATGTGGAGCGAAGTCCAGCCAGCTCCGCTGCGCAACGCTGCTCGGCTTCCTTTATTCCTAGCTTGCATTTTTCCTGCTGCTGAGCAGAAAGCTCCTGCATTGCACCTGCCTGTCCCTGCGCGACTGCCACCTTTACACTTAAGTCATTCATCTGCTTCTCAAGTGCGCGGACTTCTGCCATATGCGCCGCATTGGTACTCTCCGTGCGCTGTATAACCTGTGAAAGAACACACTGGCTGATAAACTCGCAGTAAGCGGCGTTTGCAGAAGGACCCACTGCGCGGGCAAAATACTTTGTGTGCACCTCATTTAACTCATCCTGCAAAAAAGCCTGCGTCTCTTGAAAGAATTCCATAGCTGGCTTTTGATGGAGCTGCTCAGAGTGTGCCAAATAATCGACTCCAGACTGACTAAGAAAATCCAGCACATGTCTACAGTACGCCATCGATGCGGCCGCGTTTTGTTGACGGTACGTATTAAACTCTGCATTAACTCTCGCGTAAAATTGCGC
This sequence comes from Plasmopara viticola, assembly GCA_001695595.3. Taxonomy (NCBI): domain Eukaryota; phylum Oomycota; class Peronosporomycetes; order Peronosporales; family Peronosporaceae; genus Plasmopara; species Plasmopara viticola. Next base: position 56,530 of record MBPM02000079.1, read on the forward strand.
CATATAATTATGAGCTTCAGACTCTGCTCCAATGTCTCCATCAATAATCTCGCGCAATTTCTCTCTAGCATATCGTTTGCACAAGCGGTGCACATTTTTAAGCTTGATATCAGAGCAAGGCAAGCGAGTCCTTTCTTCTTTGCTTGCAGCATCCGCTACGCTGTCTATATTCATAATTGCAATCAATTTATTTTCCAGCGCCGTTGAATAATCTTCAGGAAAATCGTCCAATTCCAACTCAGAGCTCAAGTTCAAAATTTGGAGGTTTCCGTACTCATCAAATACGGCGTTATCCAGATCGCTTTTCACCGGTTCACATCCACCGTTGTGCTTGGTTTCATCTTTTACTTCAAACTCTGCATCTTCCTCATACTGTTGAAGTGATGTGTAGCTTCGCACTCGCGCACGCAACTCGGCCTTGTATCGCTCTACAGCGTCTTCCAGTGCATCATGACATTGGGCCTGCACAACGCGGCTCCAAGCACTCGAAATTACAGGTGCCTTGCCACTGTTTAGCGCCTCGACGTAAGACCTGGCCAGGTTAGCAAACATTGCTCCATTTAGTGGCTTGCCAAACATACTCTTGGGGTTGACCTTGCTAAATAGTTTCTTGAGGAGATTTTCAAAGCTGCTGCGAAACTCGTCTCGAAGCTCATCGTACGGCACTTTGGGCAAATTTCTAAGCTTCTGCTCATCGTCCACAGGCCGCACAAGCGTCACGCAGTCGCGATGCCTGAAGAAATCACTCAGCAACGCTCGAATCCGGTCCTTTGCGACGGCATCATCACTGTATCCTCCCGTCGGCTGAAGTGCCTTCTCTAAATATTGTTTCGAGGAAATGAGTTTGCCATTTTCCAACAATTGCAAAGTAAAATCTCTGAGAACCCACGTGAAGCTTGGAAAAAATTCGTGCAGTCTGTCAGCATTGCACGTCGCCTCCTTCGATGATGACGATGTCTGAATGTGCTTGGACAAGTTTACTACGAGTGACAAATCCTCAATGGCGTTACCGTCAATCACACCACGACTGTTGTAAACAAAGTTCGATGCAAGCAGCAGTGCCAGTGCAAATATGCGCGTGTCGTGTGTTTGTTCGCGGTCCACGGATCCAAGTCCTTCAGTGTCGAGGAATAGCACGCTAGTGCCATCATCCAAGGGAATAGGCTGTCCCCACATCCAGATCCCCTTAGTACAAGCATTGACTGTTCCACCCACAGCAAAGCCCGAAGGGACCTGTCTCGAAATATCCGACTTCGATACGCCTTGAACCAGCAAATTAAGCAGGAAACTTTTGCCCGTGCGGTAAAGACCCGCCACAGCCACCACTACGAGCCGCGTCTTGACCTTATCCAGAATAGCACACGCATCAGGGTTGATGTGAAACCCTCCATCGTCGTCCACGAGCACGAACGGAAGCGGCTGCACCGCTGGCGAGTTCGCCTCAGCCATGTCGACGACAATTGTTTTTTTTAAATAAGTGCAATACAAACCCACGACAGATATGGTGTGATCCACATATCAAGCACGTCTAACACATACATTTTGTTGACTGGGCAGCAAGCACATCATGGCGCGAGCGACGCACGGTGCAACGTCCCGTCAGGGCAGGCGTGGTAGCGTGGGCAAGACCAAGCTGTCTCATGGTGCAACAGGAACGGGGGCCAATCCAAACGTGCGCAGGAAATCAAAACTTGTTGTGACATTTGACCCGGAGAAGCGTAAAGAATATCTCACGGGTTTTCACAAGCGCAAGCAGGAGCGTCGTCGCTTTGGTCTCGATATGGAGGCTTACAAGAACAAGAAGCGTCAATTGCAGGCCAAAAAGAAGCGAAGGGAAGAGGAGAAGGAGAAACTTGCAGCTCTTGACCTGCTCGATGACGACGAAAACGACGTTGAGAAGGAGAACGAAAAACTGAGTGACAGTGACTTTAACACTCCCGTGCTTGGTGGTGCAAAGGCAGTGACCAAGACTGTGACATTTGATGACGATTTTACACAGGGTAAATTTGGCGATGTTGTGACCGTCACGACGTCGGTGGGCGATTTGCCGAGCGACAGCGCTAATAGCGGTAGCGACTTGGAATTTTCGAGTGATGAGGAGGAAAGCGACAAGCCCACGCACCCGGCGTTTCAAAACATGAGAAAAAAAATTGATAAGGTGCAACATCTAACACTTTTTCAGCGAATACAGCAGCAACGCAAAGGCAAAGCGTTGCCGTCCAAGCGTTCCAAACTCAAAGACGCACGTGCTGCTCGCAAGGCCATGACAAGTAAAAAAGGGGGTCAAGGTGGAGCTTTCCTGGGCAAGCAGCGTGGTGCTGAAGATGGAGACGGAGGTGGCGCTGCCGTAAGGAAGCTCAGTAAAAAGCTAAAGATGAAGCCTCAGCGGTCAGGAGGTAATAAGCGCCAAAAGAAGCGGTAGAACTTAAGCTAACAACTCTTTCTACTCACACTTTATCCTTCCACCTTTGTCGAATTTTTTTATTTCCACACCTTGATAAGTGCGTCGCGGCCGCTAGAAACAAGCATGGGACTTGGATTTTGGCTGCTACCCAACTCCACAAGCGTCAGGTCGAGGATGCAATCTGTGTGTGCCGGAGACGGAGGGACGAGGCCTCTTCGCTCCATACTGATCGCCGACTCGACACCACCGGCACTTGTCACAGCTGCACCTGAGCCGCCTCCTGGAGTCGAATAGAAGAACGAATCCTGGCAGATAGTAATAAGAGGTGGGCTTAGCTTACTCCAAGCCAACTCTGGCTTGGTAATGGCAGCCGTGGTCGACATGGGTGCCGCAGGCATCTCATTATTACGTAGCGGAGTAATAACGCCAGAGTTCATGCGCCACCAATCGCTTGAAGGCGCCTGATTATCGTAAAACGACTTGGCTTCTCCGTTGCCGCAGATAGTGTACGACTGCTTTCCGTTGCGAATATCCCAGTAACGCAATTGTCGGTCTTCACCACCCGTAATCAACGCAGCCCCAATGCCACGCACATGCAAAGATGGATACAACATCGCACGGACACTAGGCTCTTCGCTTAGCGGAGACGTAGAGATTTCATCGAACGCCATCGTGATACCAAGTATCCCCAAAAAACTTCCCAAGACACTTCGACTGCGGTGCGGAATCGGCACGTGCAAAAGTGTTGGGCACTTGCAAGCTTCAGCCTCAGATGCTTGCGCCTCCAGTGTTCGGAACACAGCGCGACATGCACCAATACTGAGGTCAAAGACCGCAACCTCTCCATCACCAGCAGCCACAAACACCAGCGGCACTGACGTCTCATCAAGTGGCAACGTATTGGGCAAGCCTAAACAGGGCTGGATTCGGTGGATTGCGCGGTGAGACGAGTGCCGCCAAATGCGGATAAGTACTAGAAAACGCAAATCCCACAAGCACAAGAAGCCTCGACTCGTACCCACAGCTAACCAACTCACGTCTAAAGAGTGCGTGATGCACGTCACGTAGCCTAATTCGGGAGAGATACTCAGGGTCCAAGCTTCGCGCCGCATGCGCAGGTCCCACGCATGGATTTTGCCGTCGCGAGTAGCATACAGCAGCAAAGCCTCCGTGACATTATTTAAGTAGTCAATTGTCATGACGGCACTGTTATTCGCACGCAGCTCCTTGATAGCAGTGGTTTGTACGTTTCCACCCACAGAATTGACTTTGTCCACGCGGAAAACGTGAACTGTGCCATCACTGGAAGCCGAAGCGACTGAGTGGCTGTTAGTAAGCACTTTCATGTCAGTAATCACGCCACCTTGTCCATCGTACGTGCACCGTGAACCTTGATTGACACTGTGTTGTAATGACCGTACTGACCAAATTTTCACTGTTCCATCATTTGAAGCGGATGCTAAAAAACTGTAGTCCTGAGCAGCACTGACGCGGGTAACAGCTCCAGAATGCTCTGCTAGTTCTGCCACTAAGACACTCTTACGTGGTTGCCAATTGCGAGATAACGAATTGTTAAACCCATTTCCGCTGGTTGCTCCGTTGATACTACTTGAGCTGCTTCCTGGGATATTGCTATTACTGGAACTCCCAAAGTTGGCCGGTGTGACGCCTCCGTTAATTGCTGCGGCGGCTGCTACTGCTGCGGAAAAGGTGTTTCCACTGCCAGGTGAATAAGTACCACTGCCGACTTGGTTCGAAGGGGTCGCAACACTAGACACACTTGTGCCTCCTCTCTCACTGCCCGGTCCTCCGTTTCCCCCAACACCAAAGCTGCTGATGCCACCAGCACCCATCAGACAATACGGACTTGACGCGTGGTTATAGATAGAGTAAGGCGATCCATCAGAAAGCCGCAATGCACCAAGATCTGGCGGCAACGGAGGAATGCCCAGGGCATTCAGCCGTGCCAGTAGCTTGCGAGGATTTCCTAGTGCAGGATCCATCGCTGACTCCTTAAATGCAAAATAGTGATGATACGTTGTGTGGCTTTTTTTCGTTAGCCTTTGCCGGGGAGGCGATACAGGCGACGCGTGGATTGAGTGATGATGCGGGTCCAGCATGGTGTTGACACCATCACCGCCGTACATATCGCGCATGTTCATATTAAGCATACTAACCATGACACCACCACTGGTGGGTGCAAATTGATTAGTATCCATGAGCCCCAGTCCAGAGTCGTCCAGTGAAGAGGAGACGGATCCAAAAGAGGCCTGGCCAGACACAGCGATAGAAGATGCAGAAATGGGTGTGCTGGGCTCAACAAGGCTGTACATTTTCCCCACATGCGACAATGAGAGACTCTCCAAAGAGGGTACATGGCCGCTACTAGATAGAGGGACGGAATTTGCCGACCCGGCACGGTGAGAGGGTGAGCTGGCGGTCGCGTGTGGGCGAGATCTTGCTACAAGGGTAGTAATATTCGACAAAGCAGCTGTTGCTGTAGTATTGCTAGTGGTTGTAGCTAACGAAGACGCCGGGATGCCTATATTGCTAGCCTTTAAAGGCTGTGCTGTCGAAAGCGCAAACCGCATATCCGGCACGAAAAGCACACGGAGGTGCGAGCGTGAAAGTTTACGAGCAAATGGATTGCTAGTGGTGCCAGCACCACCACTCCCAATGGTCACGGAGGAACCAGCCACCGCATCATGTGGCGTGTCTGTGCAATCATTTTTAGAAGGTCCTTGCATGCGTACAGCTTGCTCTGTCTTGGCCATTTCCAATTTGCTCCGCATCTGCATCGAAGCAATCGATACGTACTGCTGCATAAGCTTAAGAGATTGAATTTCATTTTTGCGCTGATCGTAAATGGAAACCTCGCCGTTTTCCCCGCTATTCGAAATCGATTCTACACTCGCCGCAGCAGAAGATGCGACAGCTGCACCAGATGAGTGCTGACGAAGCAAATCAAGCCCGTCTGCGGAATCCGAGCTCAGTAAAGCATCTCTATTTCTACGCGATCGAAGCAACTCGCCAATCGGCTCATCCAAAGACTCACGTGAAGTTGTCGACATTGCTGCCAACGGTGTAGGTGGGGCCACGTCGTCGTCGTCACTGTCATCAGGAGCTTGTGCAACAGATCGCTCCATATCAGCAATGACGTCATCGAGACCTGAAGAAGAAGTGGACGCCAAAAGTGCGCGATCGAACGTCTCGCGAGACACATAAGGCCGGCAGCAACCGCGAAGTCGCTTTGTGACCTCATATACGTCCTCTCCTGGTAGAAAAACCATCGTTTTGCGCAAAAATGGCCGGAGAAGCGGACTTAAAAAGACGTTGGCGTCCACACTGCGCAATTTTAACGCTAATTCTCCCATCAACTTAAGCACAGCATGGCGAATCCACCAGCTTGGATGTAACAGTAGCGAGCACGTCATGCGAGCCTTTTCCACCAATGTACTAATTTTCTTTTGAAACAGTCCAAGCTGACACAAACTAGAAAGACACTCCACTGCTTTGGTAATTACGATTTCTTGTACATCAAAAAGAGCCTGCTCAATGCAAGGCAAAATGTTGTGCTCAACGGCCACGGGCCCTACAAAAGAGCATACGCCAACAATATAGTCAAAGAATGCACCACGAAGTTCCCAATCTGGATCATTCAAAAAGGTGATCAGCTGTGGCAAAACCACATCCAATGTACGTTCTTGGCCGAAAAACACACAAAGCCTTGTAATGTCGACGAGGAGAGCACGCTTGACCAGCGATGATGAAGCTTTTTGATCAGGAGTTGTTAGTTGAATCACAAATCGCGATATCATCTTGTGCAGCACACTCAATTCCTTGTCAAAACTGCTAGACGCCATGTACATCGTACTTGAAGCAGAATCGTTACTTCGATTGGACAGTGTGGCCAGCGATGCGGCAGAGCCTGACGATGTCAGCGTCTTCTGTTTCATTGCGTGCGCAAGTTCCAAGAAACGACGACTTGTCTCTGCTAATTGGGGCAAGCATTCAGCAAATGTAATACGCACCAACTCATCCGGATCCGACTGAAAGGGGACCATGGCGGGCAGCACGTATTGTGGAAAGACTGAGGCGTCAGCAAGGGGGAAAGATAGCACCAGAGATAGCAAATACGTAATTGTGCGAAGAGCTAAGGCTCGTACAGTCGCACTTGGATCGTCAATCACTTCAAGAAGATAAGGAATCAGACGCTGAAGTCGGGCTTCGTCGCTTGTAAACTGACCCAGCGCACGAATCAGGTACAACGCGGTCAATTTCGATTCGGGAACTTGAACATGCCGTAGACTGGAGCAAATTAGCGACAAGACTATAACGATACCATTACGATCATGCGGCCATGGCACGCTTGCAGGATATGACGGTGGCTTCATCCGTCGCGTCTTAGCTTTGTGCAGTGGAAGTGAAGACGAACTCCCTTTGGTCAATGATCCGCGCATATGCATTTCGTCATCATCTTTGGCTTCCGCGTCCTCAACTGTTTCTTCATCCAAATGACTCGTTGTTGACACGCGCGAGTAGTCAAGAAGTAGCAAATTGTTTTTTTTTTGAGTAAGAGCATTAAACTGATCGTGAAGCTTCTCAATTTTTTTCTTTTGCAGAGTGGAGCTTAGTCCGCGCATGTCATTTTCTTTGTCTTTTACCTTTTGTAGCTTTGTGATAGCAACGTTGTCTCGTTCGGCCTTGTGTTTACCATGTTTCGCGGGAATATTCTGGTATAATTCTTCAAGTACACGCTGCGCAACATAATTTTGTTGTACGCTTCCTGAAGCAGTTGTTAAGCGGTCGGAGCCGTAGCCTTCCTTAAGGCGCAACTTAAAAAACTCTTCTCCTTCAGTGTCTTCAACTCCCGCGATCTCACGCACTAACCGACCGTAGTACTTGCAAACAAGACGAATACGTGCATCCGGTACTTTTCCTCCTCGACTTAGCACCAGCACAAGAAATCGAAATAAAAAGTTGTCGAAATATGTTGGAAATAGACCGTTCAAACTAGTATATTTTGCAAGATATCCGCTTGCCGAATTTCGGGCGTTCGGATCCAACTGTAGCATGTGTAAAAGCAACTCTTCGAGATTTGGATCCCCCACCTTCTTAAGTTGATGCCTCAGCGCCTCTGCATTCCCGGTACGATATTTGAGTAGTGTCGGAAGATCAAATAGTGGCTTGCCACCTAAGAAAAGCTCAGCGATTACACATCCAGCCGAAAATATATCCATGGATTCTAATAAATTCCCTTCACGACGCGAACGAGAATAAGATGAAGGTGCACTTCCACTTGATGTGGTTGACGGCGGCGTTTGCATGGAAGTTCCTGCCATGGCTCCACTGCCCATACCCATCGCTGAAATCTGCTTATCCACTTCTTCTACAGTTACGTCACTATCTGCCATTTTTGAGAGCATTATTGCAGCATCGGGCGTTTTAACAGCACTGACACCCCCAGGCCCAGAAGTTGGTCCAGACGATCCACCAGAGGAAGCGTACCCTTTACCGTAAAACCTTTCTGGCGCCACGCTGCACCCACGTCGAGTGGCGTCAATGGCACAAAAGTAATAGTTATAATCTGCAGGGTCGTCTTCAGGGATATAGGTCGGTTTAAACGGTGCAAAATCCGTCAGAAAGACCCAGTTCCAGCTCGTGACCATAACATTTTCTTGCTTAATATCTCCGTGGCAAATGCCCTTTGCATGACTCTGCTCCAGCGCCCTCAATATCTGAAAAGCGATCCACTTTTTCTCCACCATTGTAAGAAACGGTCTTGAGCAGATGCGGTCGTACAAATTCGAGGCAAAATATTGGCGCACCATAAATGCCACATTGTATTTATTGGATAATTGAAAGTCTGCGTAAGGAATGACATTAGGTTGCTGTTCGACCGAGAAAGCAAGTACAAGACGACGCAGTGCCACCTCAGCACTTGTTAACGACTCTCGTTCATCGTATTTGCGATAGATTTTCACGACCAAATGTCCCTCGTCACACTTGCACGAGATGCTCTTGAGAAACTTGCCGTCTCCAATTAAACTGCCAAACATCATATCCATCGAGCGCGGCGTATAGTCCATGAGAAAGGTACGGTACTGCGACGCGCTGTCTAGCACGCTCTGAGGCTGTGCACGCGGCGCGGCGTTACCCATGCTGATAACTTGCTTTGCAATAGGGTCTGACGTAAACGTATGTCGCCCAGCTATTGGCTTTAAAAAGTCTTACAAACTTAACATTGAAATTCCTAATATGCTTACTAAGGGGTTGATCAAGATTTTTCTCGTGAAAAAGGGAGGATTTTTGTACCTTTCCAGAATTTGGTGAAAGTGGTTAACAGATCTTCAACATGATTTTTCAGAGCGGAATATATCGCCTTAATAACCTACCAGAAATTTTACGATATAATATTAAAACTCTCCTCTTAAAACGTTTATTCAAATATGTGGTATGGATGTTACTTGTGCTGTATTGAAAGATAGACGATATGATTTCCTCGCTTTAGTGTCCTTTAGGCTCGACGAACGAATCCATGGCGATACAAAAAGCGGTGAAGCAGCCAAAAAAGCAAGTCATAGACCACATCGCACCAGTTCTTAATATTCCAAGTACGATGATTTAGGAGAAGGGAAAAATTAGCTACAGCACATCTGTTAACATGTTTTCTTAGTTTGGGAAAGCGAAAAGTATGCCGTGTGGCATGTTGTCAACCGCGAGGTGACTCCGACGTGTGTTGACCCTCGTGCCTCGGACGAATATGTCAGGACAAGCAACATTGCTTTTGGATTGATGCTGCTCCATATGGATGCGGACTATCACCACCTTGTTGATGACTGCGAGGAAGCGTGGGTTGCGTGGGCGCGTATTAAGCCGCTGTACGGCGGATCGCAAAAGGCTGGTCGCATCTACTTGAAGCGACAACTCTTTAGCATGGAGATGGCCGAAGGTGGTAATGTCTTGCATCACTGCAATGAAGTCCTCAATACCAGCGCAAAGCTTTCCAGTATCGGCGCGAAAATGGAGGACGAAGACGTTGCAATCTGCCTTTTGCGAAGTCTGCCCAAGAGCTACGAGAATGTCGTGCTCAACTTGGAGATCAGCAATGCGGAGTTGAGGACTCAGGATGTGGTTAAAGTGCTGACGAATGAGCACATTAAGCGACAAGGGTCGAAAACCACGACAGTCAAGACTGAGGAAGTGGCAAAGGCGTTCAGCGCAGAGCGAGAAAATCGCCAGTGCGCATACTGCGGAAAATTGGGGCACTCGGCGGAGCGGTGCTGGACCAAGCAGAAGGATGAGAATCGGAATGCTCGACGCGGCGGCCAAGCTCGTGGACGCGGAGCAAACAATGTTCACTATCGACCAAGCGGGAGCAACCACAGAAGGTGTATATATTTTAAAGTTAAATAAAGGAATTTTTCGAAGAACAACAGAATTTGATGTAATCGACATTTTGTTAATCTTGTAATAGTCTCGCATTGCAAAAAATCACCCTGAATCGTCCAGTCAAACTTCATCTTAGTTCTTGGTTACGACTCGATCTTGCGCATGCAATGGCTAATGAGTCCGTGATCGATTGGCGGGACAATTCCACGCAACAGGCCTTCGGTGGTTTACGTATTCACGGCTCGTTTAAAAACAATCCTGGGCAAGGATACACCCGAGGTAAATTATACACAAAACAAGACACACTCGGCTTGTATAATCCCCTCACTCTAATGTTTTTTAAAAAGAGCATCAGAAACAAGTCATTTTCATTTTGTCGGGCTAAATAAACGGCTCAAGAGGCTCCTTAAATCTTAACTGACCTGGCTGTGAGATTTGAGGAATTCGACAGCACAGACCGATATCTACCCGAAGGTAGATGTGACAAAAGTCTTAATAGATTTTTTAGCGGGTGAACACATTTGCTAGTAGCACCGCTCGTCGGAGGTGCTAGAGATACTGCTTTAAAAATAGTAGCATAGCTCTACAAGCTGATCAATAATTGTGGGTTACAAAGGTTCCGCAAGTCTCGATACCTCCCGCTGCCAATGCGCTCACGATTTATGTTTTGCGTGATGCACATCCCAATATCATCTATGCGTGCGCAGCGAGTGCAACGCAGTGGAACCCGAGCGGCATCTGTTCTTCAAATGCATTCTGCCACACAAGCTGACTTGTTTCTATGTTACGATCTGATATGACTTGACATCGCCCTTGGTCGCCCACCATCCTTTACGCCCGCTTGGCGCAACCATGCTGCCGTGGTACATGACTTGTGGCAGATCACTAGTTGCATCACGCTCCACTTGCTGTAAACAGTGCACATTAACGGTTTGTCCCGCCAGCGTATGCCTCTACATTTGGTGTCTGCGCTTCGGATTGTGTGCACCATGTTGAGTGCGCACGTGCGTGCGTGCATGCATGCGTGGGGTTCACGATAAAAATCAGCAAGCGTTGATCCAGTCTATGCTAACCCGGCTTCGTTTCTCTCGCTCGATTGGTACCCTTATCCCAGCGCACCGCTGTATGCAGTGCGTTTCCTGTAGCCGCCCCCGGGTCTGCCAATACCTTGCCTTCAGCCATTTTTCCGCCAATTGACTTGACTCGACTCCAAAACTATCCCTAGCGTACCAAAATCTCAATTCACCTGTGCGTTTTTTCTAATTTGTACAGAACATCAAATTTTAGAGTGATCAATCTGGGAGGGGAATGAAGAATGACAACTGATTCCGCGCCTCTCTCAATTTTCCTTTAAGTACCCGAGTCAAGCCGATCTATCCCCGAGACAATCAGGATCGCCCAATCGGCGGCCAGTGCCTCCAAACCAGATCTCCTTCAATGCGGCTAAGGAGAAATTTGTCGACAAATTGTTTGGTCAAAAGTCAGTGATGTCGCGTGACTAAATGATTCGACTACACTATGCGTTTGTTAGCCCTTGTGACCTTACAAATACTTTTTAGCATACATCTAGGCACATTAGCCGCCTTAGGGGTATACTCAGCACATTAATTGGTTTTGATACCGAACATAGCGCACTTTACTTTGTTAATTCGGTAATTCATAGAAAAACGTATCCTCCTTTGTAAAGAGTGTTTGTGCAAACATTGTTGCACTATTTAGCTTATGATACGCGTAAGCCAGTTGCCACTTTTTACTAAGGTTTTGGGTACAGAGAATTAGTTATCAGTGTGCAAATGACGACTCTTGCCATGCCATGCCAATTTTATTTTATCTGCGAAGGAGGCATCAAAGAGCTGACATTGCTTTCGCAACAGTAGCCAACACCTTACAACACATTACTTCGTGCCTACTCTTTTATTCATTCGGTGGAAAGACGTCGGGTCTCTAAATACCACATTTGAGTATTATTTCTATCACGAGTGTATTCGGCTATCAGGAGCGTTCATTAAAGGCACAGCATAGACTACAACTCCGTCTGTAAAAAAAAAGCTGTAATTATGTTTTGAGGCTTAGGTACTCGACTACAGATATAATTGTGGCTCCCAGCTCTCAGCTAAAAATTCAGTAACTATGAATAATTCGACACTCAGTAGCTCTTACACCACTGGTAGGGCCTAATTGGAGCGCGTGTGTCACGGCCAGTTGATCTTTCAATCATCACGGCTCTCTGTCGATCACGAGGTACCGAGGATTCAATTCGTATCGCAACGCTTTTATCACCAAGCGAAGCTACGCCACCCACTTTAAATTGTCCTAAGCTGCAAGTCTTTATATACTGGAAGCAGCAACGGACGTAGACGCTTGGACTGGTTCACAAGTACCTTACTATTGGTTGTCATGGCGTGTGCATCGTGCGGCTAGATTACGTGTGGCTTCGTGGGCGTTGAGGAGCAATTTGGATGGTGGCACCAAGGGTACAACGCATACGCTTTCTCCCACAGGCACAACGAGCCTGGGTGAGTTACACCCAGGCCACGCCTTAAGGTGAGAGCGACGCATTGGTGCCTAGATCGCGAGGTCGCTCAAAGAATTGGGTAGCTTCGTGTTCCAGGCGTCGGAGTCACAGGTACTGCCGGTATACAGAGATGGACGTGAGGTGTCAATCGATGTGGCCGCGCACAAATGCATCAGCATCCAAGAAGTCAGCAAACCCAGAGCCTAAACATTGTTGCAGTGTGCTAATGATAGCTGCGCTGGGGCTCGGCAACCATGCATAGACTAGCCGCTGTATTTCCATGCTGCCACCATGGGCGGTGCGTTCAAAGTGAAAATTGGCGTCGGCGTGGAATCAGGCCGATTACTTCCGTGCATAGCCAATGCGGGCGACTAGAGTGAGAACCCGCCGTAAGACTTCTCAGACGCCAGACCTGATGCCACCACTGGGATATGACATCCTACTGAAGCAAAGCATCGTGGCGCATGAGGCTAACCGTAGAGAGGTTGAGGGGTCGCCAGGGAGCAGCACAAGCGACAGGAACACAACTCCTGGTGTGATTCAGTTACGATGGGTCAAGGTCGGCGCAGCGATATACTGGAGCAGCACATTGAGCTTCTGACGCTTGAGTGAGTATCGATGCTGGGTGCTGACACATCAACGTCGAAGTGAGGTTGGAACAATAACTCCTCGGGAAACAGCTGGACGTGCTTGGCGCCGCGTCCGTAGCGACGTGCGAGTTTTAAGCGGTTGAGCATGGACTGCCACTGCTTGACGACCCACTGCGGGATCGGAACATGTACGGTTTAGTGCCGCAACCGAGAGAGCACCATCGTTTGCGCGACTAGCAGACGTCCTCGCAAGGTGCAAGCGCGTGAGAACAACACTAAGAGAAACCTTTGTAGAAGCTTTTGTTTAAGAGCTCTACGATGGCGTCGTCGACCGGATCCTGACCAAACAGGATGTCCAGAAATTTAACTTCCTAACCACACTGGAGCACCCTGAAGCAGTCGACGCTTGAGGTCTACTCTGACCACTTGAGAATAGAATTAAAGCAACTTGGGCCAACATTGTAAATGGGAAAGGTATCGGCTGCTTTTTAAGTAGCTATGGGGTTTGAGGACTCTTGAAAAAGAATAAGTCGCTTAGCCCATAATGGAGGTACAGCTCTCACTATGCGGACCTTGGAAAGGCTTTCTTCAATTTACTGAAAATCTTATGATAATCGTTGAACTCCCAAAAGCTTATCATTCACAGCTTTATTTTTGACTTGCCAGAGGTAAGCTACAACAGTGCGAGCATAATTGTTGTTTTCGTGTGCCTCAAAAAAAGAATTAAATCCATCGCGTGCTTAAGCCAGTATAGAAGAAAAACAAGCAGCAATGTCGTTAATGTATGATGTATTTAAATGCTATGACCTTTTGGACACAATGTTTTCAAAAAATTCCAATTATTACCGTTGCGCTCTGACAAATGCTGTATAAAATATGGGGCAACTGCTTGCTGATATCTACAGCAAACCGTTCACGAGCAAATCTTCAGATATGAGGGGTCAACCTGCCCAATGTGAGCACTGAAGCGCCATATTTGTGAAAAAATGAGTTTTTGATGGCTGATTTCGCACTTTAACGAATCGACAATGCTTGCATTCTTTTGCTTAGACGGCCTGAAGATCCTTTTTGAGCATCAAAGCTTCAGGAATAAATGGAATAGAGGACTTATGAAACAATTCCTTTAAGGAACAAAGTGAGATTTCTTTTTATTTTGGACTTCGCACTAATTAAACCAGCAGCAGGGCAAAAGATGCGATTGAAATCACCCAAAAAAGAAGAAAAGTAAAGCTGTTTGATAAAGGTGGTACATTATTGCTGGATATTAGCGTTGATGAAAAGGATAAGGCTAGAATCCTAAGAAATTGAATCAGTTTTATCGGGTTTCTAGTGGTCTTGAACTCGTATGGACCGGCGTACACCATCGACGTTCTTAAGACAATGTCGGCACCCAGAATTTCATCAGGAGCGTTGTGTCCACATTTAGAATTCCGACTCACACGTGAGTCCTTACCAATATATTTTTCTCGAAGTATTGTTCCCATGGTTGACCTCGTTAGTAAAGCGAGTACAGATGAATATACGTCGGTTAATAGTGTCGATAGTGGCCACCGTTTTGGCCGTAGGTCTGACGGCAAAGGCTGTGCGCTTGAGTGGCCTCCCAAGACTAGATATTGCTATGAAACAAAATCACAACGCAGCTGGAGATCTCACGCCGACACGCGCGACTGACGATCGGACTATGAAGCCTACAAATTTCCCTGCTGACTCTTTCCGAAGTGCGTCAACGGTCTGGGGTTGCTTTAAAAAGGTTGCGACATAGACACCAAAAACGACCCCAAAATGAACGTTGAGTTCGTACACTCAGTCGCGCAGAAGGTATTGCTGTCAACAGAGAAGTCGTAAGCTCGAGAGAGAAAATGCCCCCTTGGGCACACCTTGATTGACAAGGTCGGCAGTGAAATGCGGGTCGAAGTAAAGGCGCTCTCATGAGCGCTAGATGCTTTTTGTGTAGTGACGCAATTTTGTCTACTCACAGAACTTGCATAAGCCGTCGAGTCAGCTCCAGTGTGGCTGCTTGATGGCTGTTACGATTGTAATTAGAAAAATGGTCAAATAGTGTATAAGCCTCTGTATTTTGGTCGCGCGTCAAGGTATGGTAGGACTCTTGCTCGGAAATTACATCTCAAGAGTCTAGCCAATGAGACATCTCGAAGGTGAGTTGTATCAGAACTACCCACGTAAGCGTAGCGTATTGCAATCTAAGCTTACCGACTAAGAGTGAATCACCCAAGGTGATCAAGTTGATTTACTCGCTTTTCCAATTGAACCGTGATCCACATACTTCGTTTTTGTCTTCAAGCTTTCGTAAACGCTATGTAAGGAATTAAGCGGAATTTGATGGGGTGTTGTATTTTGCGCGTAGCTGCCGTAAGATTTTGCGAGGGTATAGACTCTCATTAAGCCAATTTTAATACAGTGATGCTACGCAAAGGATGACCCTCACGGGAGCAAGCGTACCGCTTGACACCATAGCTAGGATCGGAGGATTAGTTACCATCCAGAAGGACCTCCTCTTGCTCATCGGAATTGTTTCCTGGAAATTTTGTAGACCTCTAACGGGACGATAAATTGCGTTGGTGTTCGGCTGAAGACGAGTCACAAAATTCTTTCCCCACTGCATCAGTGCCATCACCCACTATATATTCCGAGGGTTGTGACTTCGACTATAATTTCTTCTTAGGCCACCAATTTTAAATTTTTCTCATGAATACGTCCTAGGTGTCTTGACTCCTGAATGACGCGGACTTATCTGTCATTCTAGATAAAATATTTCGCGAGGCCGGTACACTTTTGCAGGTACACTTGGGCGAAGAAGCTGTATTTACAGCGATGTCGTTGACCAGAAGCTTCTTTGCGGCCTTGCAGGTAAAGAACAGGGTAAGTAGCCACTATGTTTACCGTTTGAAGGTGAAGGTATCTTTGCTTCCCGACATGATGGAGTGGGAGGTTATTCTAACGCTTTCCCTGCCTAAGCGGCTCTCTAATTACTGACCGATACCGCAGCAATATTCTTCTTGTCTAGCCTGGTAGTCGTGTAATCTTTTTGCTTTGGTAACCGTCATGATGAAGTCAAACGACCCTTCCCTCCTATTGCATGTAATTCAAGGGGGAGGAGAAACCGCGATTATAGCAGGAACTTCATATGTTTGTTAAGGCTTATTAGCTTTAAGCTAAACAAGTTCTATTTTCTAGCCTTATTAAAACAGGTATCATCTTCTGGGTCGTCTCGACGAGCTTGACCTGTCCTTGCGCATCTAGTCTGTTGAAGAGGATGCAGAAGATGGATCGTCTCTTCAAAGGCACGTCTATTGACACTCTCAATGGGTATGCCGGTACACAATCTCGCAATTTCGTTGCTTTGTTTCCCCATGTACACGTCGGGATAAGTCAGGACTTAGCGGCGCTCAAGATGGCACCGCGGATACACTTATATGGTAAGTAACTTATTACACGGCTTTCGATGCTGGTGTATACCAGTAGCGGTGTATCCTTAGATTCTATTCACATATCAACCACTTTACGCGCTAAAATGCTAATTATTTTTGCCATGTTGGCGCGAAATTGTCAATTCGTATAGTGTCGACATTATAAAAGGGCAATTGCATCATTTTAAATATAAAAACGTAAAACGTCCCAGTATTTTCCTAACTTGAATGCGTTACTGAAAGCTTCATACAAATACAAACCGGATGTGTTAGACTTTATGCCACCAAAGCAAAACAGAATGCTTGTAAAACACCTCGACAGTACTACTCGCTTGGACACGCCTTTTTACCGCTTGCATGGTTTAGATGTGTGCGAGCTTATTCCTGTATTATCAGACTGTGCATCGTGCAAAAAAACATAACGCGACAAGAATGCAGCTATGCTTTAGCCTACACAAAGATTTGCAATTGATGACTAGAACTTAGGAATTACGAAATACAGAGATGAGGCTGCTCGATAGTACTAAAGCAGCTTTTCGGGGGTTGGCCCTTTCTCGTTACACATCTGGGGTCCGAGCCTGGTCTGATACCTTGTGACAGCTATGCTCTTGCCTACACAAAGCTTTACAATAGATGACTAGAAAATTAGAATTACGAAGTACAGAGATGAGGCTGCTGGATAAAACTAAAGCAGCTTTTAAACGCTTGGCGCTTTCGCGTTATACATCTAGGGTACGAGCCTGGGTTTAGTTCATCAAAGGCGTGTCCCGTTTTGCATTGTTACGACGACTTTCCAACTTAGGTTCGGGGAACAGAGTGGGTTTTATATATATGTCAGCCGGTTAAGAATGAAAGCGCTCACTTTAAGATGCCTTTACTCCCAGATTGTGGTAGATGAAGATGATGATAACTTCCTCTCTACTTTCTCTGAAGATAGAAGAAAATTACATCACCAAGCAAGTGGATGTGGTGAAGAAGACCTTGGATGTGCGGGTGAAAAAAAGGGTATATATAAATTAGCAAACGCGAGAATGCTTGGTCAAATGGAAAAGTCTTCCTAACCTAGTGGCTGGCTACCAACAAGAACCTAGTATGACTTGTGGAGCTAACGCAGCTAACAAAAGCTATTTTACAAGACAAGGTGGGCTTAATCATCCATGCAATCCATAACAACAGATATAATCCAGACGATACATGCACTAGGATGGAGAAAGTTGATATTTGTAGAAGATTGGACGCAAACATAGTCACAGTATACGATGAGGCGTCGTAGAGCCCAAAGTGCAGGTGAGCAAGGCACAAATCTTGTCAAGTTACCGCAGCGCACGAATAAAACCAATACCAGATGTCAACAAGGAAAGCCGAGCGTTTTTCAAATCGAAAGACATCCTGAACCATTGGTAATGTACGAATGAGCAAATAAATGCTGAGCTCTTTTTGTCGTCAGGATGGCACAGATGTCCCTTGCCATACTGATAAAGCACTTGTTGTTTTTAAAGCCGATTAACAGGTCGTGCAAGCGAAAAAGGATTATGTAGGAAATTTAAAAAAAACGATAGGTGGTATATATTACTTTGAATGTCTTTTTTGTATTTCTTGGCACTATCACGGAGTCAACGTTTACAGCTACTTCTTGCGCAAGTTATATATATACTCAATTAACTAGGCATATATTATGAGACCTTCATACATCCGAGGCTACCCAGAAAAATGTTCTGATGCCGCTTAGTTATACTCGCTCCTAATCGTAAAGTGACGTACCAATTGTCATGCAAAATAGGACAGCAATGACAAAATTATTGTGCTTTCCGTTGCACTGCTATATTATTTAGATGACTTCTTTCACAGCTCGAATTTTAAGTGAGGTACCACGTGAAGTAAGACATAATTTTGTGTAAGGGTATTACGTACTCGTCATGAGCTGGTTTAGCTCCGAGTCGGACTGAACGCGAGTTTCCAAACCATCAGGAGCAACGCATACCATTTGTCCGTCAGGAAAATAGCGAATTTTCTGTTTACTAAGTAGCGTTACCTCGCGCAGTCCATCAGGAAACTCAAGCATGGTCGTGCCATCTGGAAATACTGAGAACTCGGTGCCGTCTGGGCTTATTGTCTTTTTGATGCCATCAGCAAATTGAATCTCGGTCGTGCCGTCAGGTAGACTTGTCTCGACCTGCTCATTTGGGAATTCGTAAACTTTTCGATTATCCGGATATGTTGTTAGCTTCGTTTGGGCTTCAAAGTAATAATACACACTGATCCCCATGTCTGGGAAAATCTAAAAGAAGCAACAGTGGTAAGGTTAGTCGCAACGTTTCCAGCTCACTTTGCTTAAAGCGGCTGACTTACCTCTTTCTGGTCACCATTCGTGAATTTGATGACGACATGGCCGTTTGCGTCAATCTCTTTTTCATTGCCGTCCGGAAAAGTGATCTTTTTGCTGCCATCAAAGAACAGCAATTCTTTTTTCCCACCAGGATAAATAATTTCTTTCGACGTCATACTGTGCTTTGACAGGATCGACGTTGGTACCGCAGCCGTTATACCGCCACTGGATAAGAAGTTATTACTTTGGAGTGCTTTATCATCAGCAGCAACACGTTTTGCCGATTCGAGAGGAGTAGCTGTAGAGCTTTTTAGACTTACTGGGTTGATTACACTATCTCCGTTCGTGCTTTCAAAACCACTTTCTCCGTTCGTGCTTTCAAAACCACTTTCTCCGTTCGTGCTTTCAAAACCACTTTCATCGGTATATAGCTTTGGCTCGTCCGATCGATAAGAATCTCTGCGATCAATACTGTAACGCTTTGGATTGTACACGTCCGTTCCATTGCATCGCACATTTTTATGGTCTGGACCTGCAGTCGTCGTCAAAACAGTTTCTTTATGATCGCGGTGCGAACCATCACCGCGAGAAAAATTCCATCTCTGTAAAAGATCGTCGGCCGTTTCTTTGATCAAGGCAACGTCTTCTATCGTGCGAAACTCACCTAAGTCGCTAGACCTTGAAATTGTGGTCTTACATTTTAAATTTGACTCGCAGGCGTCTTCTCTTTCTTTGACTAAACATTCATACTTTTCCCACTGTTCCAATCGGTCTTTTTCTAAAAACTTGATGTCTTCAGCTAATTCCCGGTTTCTATCCTCTAGTTCCTGCATGAGCGGACACATCCACAATGAGCAAGATTCGAGCGATTAAGCGCACAACTCCTTAAGCAACTACATACCGTTATACGCTGCCGCAAATTGTCATTCCCAGCTTTCAGCTTACTCACACGAGCATTTTCGTCCAGCTTCATTTTAACGATTTGAGCCTTAAGCATCTCAACCTCGCCTCGGTCCTTCCGATCCTGATGAGATATGGTGGCATTCATGCGCAGCTTCCATTGTCGCTCTTGATTTTTTTCTTCCTTCTTCATTCTGACCCGCTCTTGTTCCCTTTCCTTTTCAATTAATAAGCGTTGTTCTTGCTGATACTGAACAAATTTGTCTCGCTCGAGCGACAGTCTCTTTACCTCTTGGTCGTAAAAGTCCTTTCGTTTCTTCAAATGTAGCGTCTCCGATTTGTAAAACTTGACTTCTTCCTCTAATTCAAGCAATTTTTCTTCAATCACAGCTGGTAGTACCAAACCAGTGCCTACAGGAGACGCTCGACTGCGGAGATGCGGCGCCTTTCCAGTACCTACACCTGATTTCTGCTTCATTGACGTGCGTCCAGTTGGTTTCACTTTTGTTGCACCAATTGCTCTTGTTTTACCTACGAGCTCTTTTGAAGTAGACAGGCTCTGCTTGCCATGGAGCTTCTGTTTCAGCACTGATAACGACTTGTCCTGAATTGACGGTAGAGGAGGCTTGGATAAATCGGTTGACGCTCCATTTATTTGTATCCGATTACCTCTAGCATTGTTGAAGATCATATTGTCATCAACAGAATTTACGCTATTATCATCGTTTTCGTCTTGCAAGTGTCCCCCAAATATTTGCTGAACTAAAGACGAAACAGGCGGATCTGTATCAGGTATACGCGTAATGCCTGCCTTGCTGCATTCGAGTGTGTCCATGTTTTTATCACCGGAATCTGCAAAAGAAACTTTACGTATTGTTGTTCGTAATCCATTGTCTATTTTTTGTGTGTCGTCGACTGATGCACGCTGTTTGAGCTGAGACTCTAATAAGTCATTGTCAGCACCAGCATTTGAACACTCTCCATGAGCCGAACTTTGCCGTGGCTGGAATGACAAACCGTCATCCCACGGCACAGAATCATCAAAGCTGACAGCACTTAGGTCTGACGATATGTCACCGACATTGTTATTGTATTCCAAACGGTAGCGAAGCTGATCAGTCATACCATTAGCTTCGGTCACATAGTCATACTTGGACAAGTTTGAGTAGTCGTCAAGTACGAGTGCAGAGTCTGGTCCTTCGTTAAAATTGTCGTCAACAATTTCTTGCCCATCGTTTTGCCACCTTGATAGCTCTTGATCGTTAATTTCCGACACAAACGAGGAAGATGAAAGCATCAAATCGTCAACTTGATTGTCGTGAAGAGGACCTTCATCTAGTAAATCTGCTCGAGCAGATAATAGCTGCTGCTTTTCCTCAAAATACGCCTCTTTTTCTGCCGCCAAGTCCTGCTCGATTGCCTCGAACTCGGCCATTTCGTCCGCTTCACGCTCTCGATTTGCTTCAAAAGAATGTCTAAGAATCTTCCAGCTCATCGTATCGGTACTCGTAGTGGAACGAAGCGACCCGGTTTTCCACGCGGCAACTTCTTGTCTACTTTGCAGCACCTTATCTTCATCGCCATTAATCTGATAGCTATAGCGAGTCCGCCTAATCGGCGACACTGTCGGCGAGGGTGTCGGGGCTGTACGAATCTGTTTTGGCGGTGTCAAAACAGGAGAAAGTGTCTCTGACGACGAGACTGACGGGTGCCTTTGACTCCTAGACAAATGTTTTGCAGATTTCTTTCGAGTACTGTTAATTCCACTATTTCCAGCATCTTCCTCTTCTCCCTTTGACACGAGCGTGTGCTTAACCACCTTCTGCTTAGCTCCTGGCCGTCGCATCCACCAGCCACGTGATAATTTTTTAAGATAAGGCTTCTTTGACGCCTTGGCACTCGATTTGATCTCTAATACAGAGCCATCTCCCTCCAATTTGTTCAGTTCTCGGGCTAAAAGCTCTTCAAAAGGGACTATACGTATTAACCCGTGAGCGATCGTGTTGTATAATTACAATACAAACGAATATTTTAAAGTTATGAACAGCACGAACCATCTGCACCAGCCAAAGGGATATTCTCAATGGAGTCGGTACTGACACGCCGACTATCTGTGTCGTACTTGTTGCCACATTTGCGAGTTTCTTGCCGACCAGACGCCATGAAAATGCAAAACTGTAAAATTTGTGTATTATACATATGTAATTAGAAAAAGCAATATTCTATGAGCTTGGCGTAAATATACGCGTAAAAAGTAATTATGTAGCCAATCCAACGCTTTAAAAGTAAGTGGCTGAGCTACTCTCGAGTTCGTCGATTGTTTGCCTCACTTTGAATAGGCGAGCGGGAGGGACAAGTGCATGACGATCGTGAAATGCATATGTGCATTAGTCTTTACTCTCAACTGGTGAAAATGATGACACTTTTATCTCGATATCATTCACGACGGTCATCTGAGCTGGCCGCCGGTCCGCGTTGTTGAGAATCGAGAAGCGAAACAAACTCTGATACTTCCAGTGTTAGTTGTTAATTATGTATTATTTGCGCGTGTTGCGATGGTGGCAATGATGAAACATCTAACAATCTGTCAATCCACTGAGGGTGACGGTGAAGATAAATGATATATAGCTTTTTTAACTGCAATCTGACAGCCAACAAATTTAATATCGCCACGTATAGTAGTACAAGTACTACATTTAGTAGGGCATAAACGAAAGTAACGCTTGCATAGCCGGGAAATACTGCTCGATATAATTGTACGTTTCGACTTGGGCTGATGATTTTCATTAGGTTTGCAATGCTGAAGCAGTAGTAGAATTAAAATAATCAAAAGATTGAGAATAAATTTTGTGAGAAATATGTATTATTAAGTGTGATTTATATTCTTACTTTAACGCCACATCTGGTCTGTACGCTCTCAATACTGATATACAAATATTAAGCAAAAATCTGGGAAAAAATAGTTAAAAGTCTTCTTGATAAGGGAGATGTTTGTGGCGCAGCTTCGCTCAAAGGACGAAATCTTGGCCATCCGCGCCGCTGAGCGCGAATACGCTAAGCGCGTGCTGCTCGCACAAGAAACGATTAAGATCGTGCGCGCTGAGCTGGCTACATGCTATCGCGAAAACGGTGTTAATCACAAAGTAGCCTGCAAGCGCTTACGTGAAGAGTACGCCAAACTCATTCAAGACCCCACGCACGGCGCTGGATATCCGGTATGTCTGAGTAATAGGCATCGACAAACGACTTTTTGATTTGCTGAAATTGTTATTTATGGTGTCTCTGGGGGCACCTGCAGACGCGACCAGATTTCTCGACGCCACGAGGTTAAATGGACTAAATGGAAGCTTTATCGACCAAGAACGATGAAAATTTATGCAACCACGATCTTTTATTTTTTTGTCTCAACGTTGGGGGTAGCATCTCGTATTGGGTGCTGCATTGCTGATACCGTCGGCGTTGTATCGTCGGCGTTTAGAGCGAAGTCGTTCAATACGCTGGAGTGCAATGACGAGGCCTTCGTCCTCCATCTCACTGATTTTAAAATCGGCCCAGGGTCCATCGCCGGTGTTGTTAGGTCTAGCTCCTAAATGTGCAAGAGTCGGGGAAGCAAAGCAGCCTTCAGCCATTATTTGTCGGTACGAACTTCGTCGTCTCTTTCTAGGAAGTGCGTCAGAGGCCGAGACGTATTTCGCATGTCTAGTGTCCTTACGGCAGATGCATGATGAATTTGTGAAGGCTGACAGCAGTGCTTCATGCTTTTTTGAGTCTTCTCGAACAACTTGCGCTACAAGACTCGAGCACGACTTTACGTCACCTTCAACGGATTCCATCTTTGCTTGGAGCTCAGATAGTGCAGTGTTTACCGCATTCGATTCGTTTATTTTTGCCATTCGGGCTTTTTCATTAGCTGCTATGTTGCCAAAACTCTAGAAATGCATCATGCAAGGTAAGTTCAGCCTGTCATCAAGATTAGCGCAATACACACAACCACACAACCTGTTGATAGAGCGTTGTCACCAAATCGGTCATACTATTGATGCTCTTATCAAGCTCTTTGATTGCCACCAAATGCATCTGTTGGCTTTCGTGGCCAATTTCCAACTCTGCTTTGACCTCTACTATCGATTTCTCAATTGGACTAAGAAGATGCGCCAGAAGGTCTTTTTGCTGATGCATTTGTTCGCGAGTTTGTGCAACAAATGCCTTGGTAAGGCTTGTCTCCAGCTGCTGCAGTTTTTCCGTGCCGTCGCAGATAGCAGGAGACTTAAAAGTTGGAATTGCCTGCTCAGCCTGCCACTTTTGAAGTCGATACAGCTACAATACGATGTAAGCGATTTTGCACTAATCACGTTAATATTTCTCGCTATAACCTGGTCATCCTGACTTGGTCCTAGCAAATTTTGCGACTGAGTCTGAGGGAAGGATGACTGCGACATCGACGTCATGGCACTCATCTGCTCGCTCTCTCCCTCGAACACTGTAAAGTCAGTCAGTGAAAGGTCGTCACAATTTCGAGTGGCTAATTCAAAATCGCATCACCTTCTTGAGAAATAGCTGGCAAGTCATTGCGTCTTTGAAAGCTTCCTCCAAAATCTGGCTGTGGCCTCACTACGCGACTAGCATCCAATCCGCGCTGCGAAGAGATTGCTGGTCGGGATTCCAAGCTTGTTGGGTTTTCCGCAAATAATGCCATTTGATCATTTCCCACTTCTACGGTCTTATGTCCCGCAGACAATGGTGCTTCCGCTTTTCGTCTTGAGGTTTGCAGTGGCAAAGGGGGAATGCGTCCAATTCCTCGATTTGAACGCCTGCATCAACATGCCCTAACCTTTAAGCTCAGAACAAATTAAAGTTCGCGCATACTCCATACGTACGAAGTTTCGCTGCGGCGCAACAGCTGCGAAAGCGAGACCACTTCGCGACGAACCGACATAGTGTTCCTTCCTGAGTGCGCGCGAGATCGAGAGTGACTTCAACTTCAACTTACTACGCTACCAAGGAGCTAAAGCGATTGGCTTTAAATGCTTATCGATGACACTTGATAAATATCGCTATAATTTTTTAGGGAACCGTTAAGCTGCCGGTATCCTTTTGGTAAACTTCCGGTACCCCTTGATTTAAGCCAATAAGATTAATCTAAATTCACCATTGGGAGCAGTTTATCTCTGTCAATGAACACAGTGTCTTTTTCAACCAAGTAAAAAAGAGAGCAATACCCATCCGGTACCCCTTTTTGTCAACTGCCTTGTTTATATGAAATAACTCCTACTTACCTCTTCTCAATATTACTCTTTCAACATCCCTCTTCTCAATATCACTCTTCTCGCACTCTTCTTCTCCCAATAAACACTATGGAACCCCTTAAAGAGCTCTCGTACAGCACTCTGGAAGTGGCAAAGTCGGCGGTTCTCATGCACGCGCGCGCCCAAGGTTATGAGCTTTGTGTTTGCTGTTTATATCTGGTTCATTCCGTCCCGATCGTTCGATTAAAATAGGTCACACTAAATATCTACTAGACGCACCCGTAAGGACTGTAATGAAGTTGGCCACCGAGACCTCGAAGCCGCGATAATCGACCTCGGCGTTTTTTCCATAGCTGCGTTGGACACATAATCGAATCAGCAGGTGCATACAAAGCTAACGTGATGCAGGATGAACACACACAGATTTTATTTTGGCTTCGACTGTTAAATACTTGTCCAGAAAAGCACTTGCGAGGATTGCACGGCATTTGGTCCACCAGCATCAAGATGTTCTACAACAGTAGCGTCGCATTGTCAATAAGCAAGGTATGACGAATTGTCTTTCAACATTGTCTTACCTGGCTGTCTGGAATCCCAAGACGCTTGACTGAGTGGTAGTGATAACGCATTCGCAATGTGTCTGTAATTATTCCAAAAGCGAGACGTGTCGACCTACAGCAAATGACGCACATTATTATACAAGGAATGGAACCATACTACGGATACCTTGCTTACAATCACCGCCCAATTGTTCATGTGACGATGGTATTCCTCTCCGCAAGCGCAACTCACAATCAGCAGTAACAACACCCAGAAAGAAGACGTAAAGGAAGGCGCATTTCGATAACTTGTTCAGTGCTGCTTTCATTGACAGAAAAATATCGCTCTCATTGACGAGATTGCACCTTTTTTCATTGGCTAAAAACAGGGGAAACCGGCAGTTTACGAAAAAGGGGTACCGAACGGGTATTGCTTTCTCTTATTGGTTGAAAAGACACTGTGTTCATTAACAGAGATAAAGTGCTCCCATTGGTGGATTTAGTTTAATCTCATTGGCTTAAATCAAAGGGTTCCGGCAGTTTACCAAAAGGGTACCGGCAGTTTAACGGTTCCCTTTTTTTTTTAATTTTCGTACGGAAATGGTTTTCACCTAGAGAAATTTAAACCCACGCGCAAGGACTATCGCGGGTTGCTGGTAGCAATCCGACCCATATTGGGACCGGGTTCAGTGCCCCTCATTACACTATGGGGCTTTTTCAGGTCCCCCACCCAACCCATTTATTACCCAATCGGGCGTGAGTTTGTAGGGCAGTCACACACTCGGATGTGATGGCTCGTTCACTTTAGTGACCTATCTCCGGCTGCCTTAATTCGGATCCTATAGGTATCGAATTCCGGTCCTAGGTCGAACGGCCAACCGCTCGAGCCACTGGGTCGGGAATGGCTTTCACCGAAAGCGTACGTCGCACCGCGTGGTCCTGAATTGGTCTATGTCTTAATGCGCACATTCCAATCCCAGAATCGTACAATACGGTCTGTAAGCGCTATTCTTAAATAGAAACAAACTTTTGTGTGAGTATCTGTCAGCGCAAATTACGAGACATGGTATGAGCTACACTAGACTAACAGCGGTTCCTGTCATGAAAAAATACCGCTCTAGAATTACGTTTTCCGTCTTATGCTTCCGTTTTCGCAATAGGATACATTGTTTGCCCAACCTACAAGTGCACACCGGCTATCACAGCTTATGAGCGCTAGCGTGCTGATTAATGTTGCAGCCATGAGCTAAATCAATAACGTGCCGTCTTGTATGCGCGACTGTTGTGAGCACACCACTCAGCGACACAAACGATCGGCTGTAGAAATATTGAAGTGAATTGCTGTAACATTCCTCGGACTCGAGCGTAGCCACATTCAGACACTGTGCGGTCGTCCAAATGTATGCAACTTGTTTATATAGCTAGCCTAACTGATGGGCCGGAAATGACCCAAAGCCGATAGACCCGCGTCCGCCCGATCCATAATGGCTTAAGTAAGCCCACGCAGGGCACTGGGTGAGTTTAAATTCTCCTTCGAGTATCAAGCGTAAATGCAAAGTATTTAAGAAACGATTTTGATTGGTTTAATGAATGGTGGGCGTAGTTTAGCTAATAAATAATACTTACTACGACCAAATTATTATACTTCGCCGTATTTTGCCTACGTCTGAAGGTATGAAGATTTCAACCACAAAGTCTTCAACTTGCTAAGATCAACGATATGATCGAGCGCTGTGGCTAATCCACGCATTCGCTGCAATATATGTCTTCGATGACACTGCTTTCTAGCTCTAAATGACCACTGAAGTGCATTTGGCTAGCTGTATGCATGATAAACCCACGGTAACATGAAGCCTAGTAGGTGAATCTAAGCATATAATAATCATATCGGTAAGATCCACGCGGAAATTTGAATTGCCAAGATTAGAACGCAACTTTCGATCTTTTTATTCAGTGTTTGATTGCAGCATGCAGAGCCGTGGTATGTTCTGCCGCCGCGTTACAGACGTATAAATCCCGTACTTTTTGCAAAATCCTCAACAGTGACCTAGTCACTTTCGAGGGATTTAATTTGTATTATACAAGTATTTGGTAAGGCCAAATCTCGTTTTGATGTTTCCGCTTTGATTAAGCTAGCCAATCCACAATGGTGTTTTCCATAGCGAGGTGACATCGTTTAACAAAATACCTTTAAGCGGCATTTTTTTCGCGCCAAAGACACACTTGTTTGCATGAGCTTACTGTTGGCTCGTGTAGATCCACTTCAACACTGCTCACAAGTAGGCAATAAATTGAACACATCTGTCTTTCCATGTTCTGCACGACGTTAAGCAACATATGATATCAAACTAAATCTATGTATGGGGACGAAGGATTGAGTAGCCGGATGGCAGAACGTCGCAGGCCCTTTTGAGCGCTCTTGGGCCATGCCTAATCAGTCCCAAACATAAGCGCGCTGATCCAAGTCAACAATATGTCACTCTGGGAACTGATGGTACCCGTTGAATTTACATGTGCAGTGTACGTCGGACATCCCACCATTAAATTTGCAGCACATCTTATCGAGAAATTGACGTATGTGCTAAGATGGTGGTCGCATTCAGTGTATCAAAAGTGTGTCCGATGCATCACTTGCCGCTTGGCATTTAATGCCGGTGAGAAACAGAGAATTCCTATTTGAATCTGTGCTTAATGCAAAATTATCCACCAATGACGCCAAACTTCTCTTTTAATGAAAACCACTGATTATTTGGTTCCTTGAACTAAGTCGACTTAGTGACTTGAACACCTACTAGATGGTAGCACCGCTGCCGTTTTCATCCAACCACACAATGCTATTTCGTTTGAAAAGTACAATGATTCGGGCTTTGTACTTAGTGTCGTTCGAGACCGCTACATTTGGAAGCAATATGAAGACGGTTCCTTCCCTAGGTCAAATGAGGCTATGTTGTCAAATTTACAAGCCTTTTCAAACTTTGTCACGAATATCTCGTTCAGCTCAAACAGAGCATCCACCAACGGAATACGGTCCAGGCTGATCATGTGCCAAATACTCCTATATTCAAACTTAAAATTAAGAGCTCAACCGTTATTTATCGACACGCTTGCTTCGATTCTACCAGCTTGAGATGAGACGCTTTGTATTGAGCGAGGATTCCCGTGCGTCGCTGTTGAGATTTTGGACAAGGCTATTGATGAGTGCACAATAACACTCAAAGCGACGAAGTGTGCTGCAATAGCTTTTACACAATCACAGCCAGATATTTGTATTGACACTTAGCGAAAATCTGTTGCTCGTCAGACCCTCGTTTAGCAAAATATATGCTGCTCCACCAGCAGATCCCCAGAATCTTGGATCTACGACCGATTGTGTCTTGTCTGACAAACAGCAAATAATGTTTGAGATGAGCGATAATGTGTGTCTTGAATACCACTTCATATGCCTGATTTGGGCCTCGCTCGCAATGCCTTGTTTTAATTTATCTATGTTATGCAGCAAGCGAAATGTACAATAAGATTTGCCTCGCAAAAAATCGCTACATCATGCGTGTTTATAGAGCCTCATCGATTTTGCTTTGACCGAAAGACATCCTGAATGTAGCGGGTGCCTCCCTATGTTTCGGCCCAGTACTTTGCGATGGGGTGCCTTGGATCAAGACTTATTGTGTCATCATCAAAACGTAGAAAATTGTGCTTTTTAAGAGTGACATTTAGTAGTGTACGCGCCACTCTACGTACAGTAGCAGGGACTCGCCCATATTTGATCGACCATTCTCTTTTATCCATAGTAAAAGGTTTTTTTTCTTTCAGGTGCTATCGCTGGGGCTACCAGTGTCTGTGTGATCCTCATCCCCAAAGCATCATCTCTGCTCGTAGAGCTCGAGCGCGTACGTTTTTAAGTAGCAGGGATGGCTATAAATGCACCTCCTCAGGCATTTTGTAGCCGCCAAGCCTCCGGCAGATACGGAAAGATTCTGCGGTACATCCAGAGATCAAGTCATTAGATGAATTATTAAGTGCAACAGTAGCAATGAGTCACAACACTTTGCACACAGGCGTGCACAATCTTTTCTGAACTTTAGTAAATTTGAGCAATAGGTAAGGACTGACTTATTTGATACAATGTTTTGAAGATTTGGTCCAATATATGATAATTGACTAAATTTGCTACCGCATTTATGGCAGGGACGGCCGAAACAAATATCCTGAACCTAGTAATCGACAACTCTTCAACCGATTCTGGCCACAAGTTTGACACGCCCAAGAAACAAATTGCTTAGCTGTATAGATCCTCCTCCTCATCATCAGCAGCAGCTTCAGCAGCGCCACCAGCACTGACGTTGCGGCCTGGAAATGAAAAGTTGGCCAGCGAGGATCCTCCCGCAGTCACGTGCGAACGCGCCTGCTGCAATGTCTGTGCGAAAGTCGAGTACTGAGCCAAATCACGGTCGCTAACTGAGCGGCGTGCATTACGCACGGCCTCCTCGAAGTGGCGCGGCGTAATTTCAGGCACCGGATCCTCCTCCTCAATATCCTCCATCTCATCACCAGCCTCAGCACGAAGGCGGTCGCGCTCCATGTCACGGGCAATGCTCTCGCGAATAGCCAACTTGGCAGCACGCTGGCAAATTTCTGTCAAATCGGCACCCGAGAACTTGTCCGTCTGCTGGGCCAAGAAGTTGAGATCAACCTCCTTGGAGACGGGACTTTTTCGCAACACCGAGCGCAAAATGCTCAGGCGCGAGTCAAAGTCAGGCATTGGGATGAAGATAAGTTGGTCCAAACGACCGGGACGCATAAGAGCGGGGTCGATTATGTCGGGCCGGTTCGTTGCACCAATGATAAAAACGTTCTTCTTTGCACCCATGCCATCCATTTCAGTCAGGAGTTGGTTCATGACACGATCACCAGCGCCGCCAGCATCACCCGAGCTACTACCACGCTGCTGAGCAATTGAGTCGAGTTCATCAAAAAACAAGACACAAGGGGCAGCACCTCGAGCTTTGTCAAAAACCTCGCGTACGTTGGCTTCAGACTCACCAAACCACATTGTCAGGAGCTCGGGACCCTTGATCGAAATAAAGTTGGCCTGACACTCGTTGGCCACAGCCTTGGCAAGTAGTGTCTTTCCACAACCAGGTGGGCCATAAAAAAGAACACCTTTCGAAGGGCTAAGACCGTACTTCTCAAACTTTTCAGGGTGCTCCACTGGGTACTGCACGAGTTCAAGCAGCTCGCGCTTAACGCTTTCAAGACCACCAATGTCCTTCCACGTGACTGTGGGCACCTCCACGGTCGTCTCACGCAGCGACGACGGGTTAGATACGCCCAAAGCGTACTTAAAGTGAGCCTGAGTCACAGACATAGCATCCAAAATCTCAGCGTCGATCGATTCATCCTCAATATCAATCACATCCATCTTCTCACGGATGCACTGCAGTGCGGCTTCAGTGCACAAAGCAGCCATATCGGCACCTACGAACCCTTGAGTGTCACGGGCAATCATTTCTGGGTCCACATCGTCGTCCAGCTTCATGTTGCGTGTGTGAATTCTAAAAATTTCAAGACGACCGTTTTCATCTGGCACACCAATGTCAATTTCTCGGTCGAACCGACCGAACCGACGCAAAGCAGGGTCCATGCTGTTCGGTCGGTTCGTTGCACCAATCACTACAACACTAGCACGTTGCTTCAATCCGTCCATCAACGTCAACAATTGCGACACAATACGCCGCTCGACTTCTCCATTCGTCTTTTCACGCTTTGGTGCAATCGAATCGATTTCATCAATGAAAATAATTGCGGGAGCATTCTTTTCGGCTTCCTCAAAAGCTTTACGCAAATTGCTCTCCGACTCACCCGCCATCTTCGACATGATCTCGGGGCCATTGATAAGAAAGAAAAACGCGCCAGTCTCATTTGCCACAGCACGAGCAATCAGCGTCTTACCCGACCCAGGTGGGCCATACAATAGCACACCACGTGGAGGCTTAACACCCAGCGTCTTAAACAATTGAGGGTGGCGTAGCGGCAACTCGATCATTTCTCGAATCTGAGCCATTTGGCGACGGCACCCACCAATATCGTCATATCCCACCTCGTTCATCTTTTCCTCATCCTCACGACGCACTGGTTCCCCCTCACAATGAATAATCGTATCAGGTGCGACGATACAATATGGAGCAGGCTCCGTTTCCACTACTTTAAATTCGACTGGATGCATCGCCTGACGCACAAGAAAGAGATCACCCTTTTTAACAGGACGATAAGCCTCTACAAAGTATGGCTTTAAATACACATCAAACAAGTTGCCAGTGACACCCTCGATCGTGTCATCAATTGGCAACACATGGATACGCTTGCCGTAGGGCACGTCACCGCACGTGTGAATTCCCACGACGTCCCCAAGTCGCACACGCAAATTCTTACGGACCACTTTATTCATTCGCACGTTGTTGTCGTCCACAGTCTCATCCTGCAATACGACGCAGACAGTATCGTGGCCCTTTTTTCCTTTAATGAGCACAGTGTCACCCCGAAAAAGCTGAAGCTCTTCCATCTTGGCCATACTCAACGCAATCACGGAATTGTCATCGTTTGTTGCCTCATCTACCACCAAACGGTTCGGTGACCGCTTGCGATCCATGATACCCGCCTTAAATTCTTCCTTTCTGCACCAAGGCACACAAAAGTAAGTTCCTGGCTGTATTTACTTGTAGGCAGGGAGATGGAGACGAAATCACTTACTTGTCGCCCATTTTTTCAACGTTTCTTAGCTAGAAATGTCTCGGCCAAGTGTTGTTTCAATAACAAACGTAGCTCTGTAGACATTAGAGATGAAGACGTTAGCTTTATTGATCTAAATCGATGTAAACGATTGTGTCTTGCTGCTTCCTCGTCGTTACAGATATTGCTAAAAGATTGGGCTGAGGCCGCAATGCAGCGAAAGACAGCAGCTATCTGACATCTACACTCACCTTAAGGCGTGACTGAAAATGGGAGAATTTCCCCCCCTTCGAAAGATACCTGCCAGTTCGTGTGGCTTACACAGATACGTTCTACTCGAGAAAATTCTGATGGTGTATTCGAGCTCCAAAGTGTAAGCACTTAATGAGACAAAGTTTTTCTTATTCAAGTAGAAAAATCGTAAAAGAAAAATGCATGCTTCGTGGTCCAGAAAAATTGCTCCTTGCTCTTAATCGCGGCGGCGACTGCGAGGCGAATTACTGCCCTTATTGTTCTTTAGCAATGCAACAAGGATACGCACAAAAATAGATATCAGGTCTGCAAGAAAACAAATGTTAGGAAAATTAACAGCCTCTAAAGAAGAATGACGCACGCACCCAAAAACAGACCCAGTGTGTGCGCAAGCACATCCTTGTCGCCCAAACTGGCCTTCTCGATGATGAGTTGCGTGTCATAAACCACGTAGCCGCAGAATAAGAAGAGTCCGCCGTACTGCAGCAGCAATAACAAATTAGCCTTATTCTACATACTTTTAACTGCCGCATATACCAGGTTTGCGTGAAACAGAAACGACGAGTATTTAAAGATACTTAGCACGTTTGTAAAAAGCAGCACCAATAACGCTGAGCTCAGAAATCCACCCAAATACAAGTAGGCGCGGCGAGTAGCTACAACAATAACATATGCAATGGTGTCAAATTTTCGATCACACGCCAGATTTGCAACGTCTCGCACCAAGTAGCGCACTTCCCGTGAAGCAAAGAAACACCAGCGTCGTCAGCATACTATAGACATACAGTTACAATTGTAAGCTTTAATCTCCTTCAAGTTATGAAATGTTACATTTGCGCTCACAGTGCCGAAACAAGAATGCTGGGGTCGACTTTGATTGCCACAGCCACGAGAGTGGACACGCTTAAACCCGTAGATGCCGAAATCGCGATAAGGATACCGAAACGTCTGTAATAATTCTGCACAGGTTCCATGTAGAGCCATAGAGACCCGATCGTAGCCACAAACGACGATCCCATGAGTGCGAAGCGCTCTGGGCCAAACGCCAGTGTGATGGCCGCGCTGAGCATCGCCGACAGCACGCAGGCTGCCAACGTCGCGTAGACACGAACCAGGTGTTTTTGAACATCTTCAGTGATGCCGCTGGTCTTCATCATCGTCGACATGCTCCATTGCGGCGACGTACGCGCCCCGAAAGAATTCATCGCAGTCTTCCTTACTTATTCGCTCGTTTGTTCTGTGTCGGACACACACCACTTATAGAATAAAAGTAAACAGGTATTTGTTTTAAGCAAGAATGTAATTGTGTATTGACGAGGAATGCCTCTAATTACTAGCTTTTAGTGTATCTCTTTCTATTAAACAAAGTATACAAGAGAAAAAGGATTATATATAATCGTTTTTCTTAAAGTTGAGCTTTAATGTTGAATTACTGGCTTTTATCAAAAGGGGCGATAGGTACCAATAATATACCGGTTTGCAAATCAAGGCAACTTCGAAATGGATATAGTCTTGCGGTAGTAAATGTCGACGCTTTTAGGTAGGTAGACAGTCAAATAGATCAAATTATAATCTACAGAGTATTGCACACTTCGAATCCTTTAGACCGCAAATAGTGAACACTCATTAATTGGAAAATTGCATGTTTTCCTGCGCCCCTTCTCTATCACAGAAAGCCAATTCTACGCTGCTTGACTAACTGAATTTTTAGTCGTAGCACCTTCCTGCTTCTGTCGAACGTATGGTTTGCGCCGCTCAGAAGATATACTGGCTATTTCAGGCATGAGTAGGCATTTGCATTGGAAGCCATCGCTACAGCTAAGCAGATAGAATGCATTATGGCGCTCGAAATTTACGCGCAAGTCTATACTGCAGGGTTATGCGACACAGTCTTCAGTAACTCCACCGGTAGTGTCTACATCGAGGTCCGTGCCAGTAGAGTTGAAGGTTTCCGCCTTCGAAGGGAAGAAACACCAGAACCTTTTCTAACGGAAGACCACTTAGGCGGTCTTGCTGATGTTGTGTTGCGCTCGAACTCTCTGACCTTAGTGATCAAGCTAAGAGCAGGGTACGTATAGGTAAAGTGACTTTACCTAAGTAATTTTTGTCTTATGCAGGCAAGTTGGATAGAATATATTATTAAATTCAAGACTTAATGGCCTTCATCATCAAACTGCTACTCATCAAACAAAATGAGGTGAATGTGTTATGGATGGCGCAAGGAAGACCTCTCTGGCAGGATACTCTTTCAAATGCAAGCAGCGATGATGGAAGGAGCAATGCGAAAAAAGGAGTACAACCATATAAAAACCAGCACCTCTAAAATGCCATGGATAAGTAATTACCTGCCTTGGATATTGATTGTGTCCAAAATCTAGCAAAATCGAGCTTAGGCACTGTCGTGTATAGCATCATCCGCTGCTTTAGCTAGGGTACATGAGCTGTGGCTATTTTAAGAGATCCGATAAACTAGTGTTTGCTTCGCCTGAAGGGTTGGTTGTAAAATTGACGGCCCCAGAGCCTAAACATTGACGGTCGCCATTATTGGCGGGCCACCCTACTATATTATATAATGCTTGTGCGGTTAGTAGCATATCCACTCAAGATTTAAATGCACTGAATCGAGCTTTGGTAGACTCCGGTGCGTCGAGAAAATTTGCGGTCCAGCAAACAATTTTTTTTTGCGGTCGACTTGACTTGCAAGAGCAACGACAACGAGTCGGTTTGAGTCAAACGGACTGATTTAGACGTACCTATAATTTACTCGACACTATTGTAAAATATTAGAACTTTGACAGCTTGAAGTCATTTGTCGCTTTTGAAACGGACAAGCAAGACTTAATCCTGGGTGTGTCACGGCTAGAAGAGCACAAATTTTGATTCGAAGAGCGGTTTGAGCTCATGCGCTTCTGCGTCCTAATCCCGCTCGATAAGTTAGTTGTTTAACCGTTGTGCGTATCGCTCCTATACAAGGGGGCTTAATGAAAACAAATATAGAAGATTTGAGGGTATTGTTGGCATCTTTAAACGCGATAACGTCTGCAAAAATATTCGTAGCATGATATCAAACTCCGTTGGCAGCCGCGTCTACCAGGATGTTCATCATAACATTCTAGGTGCTAGTAATATTGTTCAGCAGGTTGTTAACATCGCATCGTCAGCTGGAGGTAGCAAAGGCTTGCAAAGGGTAACATAGGTCCTGAGAATGAATGTGTTGGCTAAAACGAGTCCGAATGCACGTTATACAATAGGTGGATCGCGATATCAAGCCAATATGAAGGAGTATTTTCTCTCGGCATCTAATACGTCTACGAAGTAATTAGTGATGCCACAGATCAAAAGCCGCGGCGATTTTTATTGCTCCGTACATGCGTTAACGATATAGCCCAACGCTTTGTCAAGGCGAACTTGACTAGATTTTCTTGTCAAAGGCACCTGAAGCGTGATAAGGTCACACAGCAACTTGCAAAACAGGGAGATATGCAATCTCTCGGTAGACGACTTTTCACTTTGCGCGGCCTTAAGGGCACGAAGTTTGCAATAACTGCATTAACGATTCGTCAAGTTCATACAATTTTGTTCGGTCTTAGCTTAAACCTTCGATAAGCTAGTAGATGTATTGCCGTAATTTAGGCGGAGACGCTATCGTTTTGTTGTCAATTCTTATATACCTCACTATGCGCTTTGGCCTCAACACGCAACGATTGCCGGTTTTGCACCAGCAGCGACCATTGTTTTATGGCTCCTTTTAACAGAAAGCCTGTCTTGAGCTTAAAAAATAAGGTTTACGTGACGGCTTGTCACATACTTGCATCCAATGATTGAGGAAGGAGTGTTATGTATACTTCTTTGACTTTTATATGAAAGTCGATTTGATCATAATCATGTTTTAAATGGGTAAAGGAAAAGGCTGAAAGTTGCTCGGATCATTCAGTAATGGACAAAAGATCCTAAAGTAGGCTGCTTTAGCACTAGAAAGTGACTTCACAACAAATTTAGTATGCGTGCCTACTTCAGGGGCCGTGCGTATCTAAGAAATTGCGCCCAGAACAAAGACTACGCCTGCGCCTTGAGCAACGAGCTTGATAAAGCTTAGCTTCCAAAGGGTTTATCGGACCCAGAAGCCTATAAAGATTCATCAATCAAACTACGGCAGAAAGCGCGTGCGTACCGTTCTTTTATGCTTGGTTGTCTGCACATACCTCAACCTTCAAGCGGTAAAGACAACAAAGGGATCTTAAGGGTACCGGCTTCCTTGCCTCCTGAGGCTGCGAAGAAAGCTCGAGTATAAAAAAATGCTCTTAACGGCTTCACCGCTCGGAAGTAAGCCTCAGATGTGCTAGACTTGTCGTCAGACTCAGCGACAAAGCGAAAGTTTTATCTGTCACGACAAAAAAGCCCAAGATGATCTTCACAACCATAGAATCGAACCGGGATGCCCTATTTTATGATGTTACTAAGAATGGAAGGTAGAAAAAAGGATTTAAGTCAGAAATGGCAGCTACGGCTCACTTCTAAGGTAGGATCAGGGATTTAAACCACGAACACAGCTGGCGATAAGTGCCACCTCACCAGGTCTACTCTCTTTGTGAAAATTGGATCTAGCGTCATATGTTACTCATGCGATGAAGGGCATGGCACCAACCAGTGTTATCGACGGTTTCACACGCTAAACGGAATCTTCGGAGACGACTTCTCACGTGAAGCTTACGAAAAGACTAAATCGAAAAAGAGTCATTGTTAAAGCGCGACCTTACGGCACCATGCACGTGCTTCTAGTATCGCATTTAATTCTGCTCTAGATCTCACTCGACAGCCAAAAGATGGCGGCATGCACCGCTTTAGAGCGAAGTGATCAGTTCCGCTGGCAAGACCTCATTTTCTGGTGCTAGGGCTGAGAGCGTGCAGGCCCCATAGATACCGATGTGAAAGCAGTGCTCAAGGAAGCACGGTGCTGCTAGCCAAAGATCATAGATGGTTGTTTGCTGGCTAGTCTTCGACGAGTCTTTAATCATAGTGACTTTTAAAAAGGTACCGCTCCACTCACATAAGCTATCGCAAAGTACCAGCAGAAAGAAAAGCTTTTTTTTGTTTCGAGTGCGCAAAAGCTTTCATGCGTTTTATGGTGTCATGTTAGGCAAAATCCGTATTCCATTGATGGCTCCGCTCTTTTGAGCTACCAAGCAATCTCGGTAGCAGAAAGAACTCTTAAGAGTCAGCAACATACTGCGTGCTTAGTATGCTAAGTGTCTGTGGAGCCAGGAAGCTTGATATACAGGCATTTATAGTACCTGAGATAGTTGCCTAGGCTATCATAGCGAGGTCGTTTTTTGCTGCCCGCAAGTTGAGAATGAAGCAAGATACTGATCGCTTCGACTGCACCTCAAGTTGTTTCGTCGCATCAAAGTTTCAGTTTTTAAGCTCCGGATCATCGGCAACAAATGCTAGATCGAGGATTGAGCCTTTAGTATATTGAATGCGCAAAGAGTACACTAGTTGCTTGCAAGCACAAGGTGGGTTATGCACGGATTTGCAAGTATGTAACGTACAGTACGTAAAGTACGTTCAAAGGCTTTGCACGCGACAGCATCACGCGGGACGAGCCACCAGCTTTCGAGCAGGGCTCGGACTTGTACTGAGGGGAGCACTTACCCTCTTTACTTATGAAAGAGTCAATAGACTGAAATCTCGCCCTCTTCGAGAAGAGCGTGACCAACCACACAACACAACTGTGCTCATTTTGTCGTCCGAACGGCATTCGTTCACCACTGTGGTATTAAATCACGTGAGCTACTGTAATAATTATCTGTACTGGATTCCGGTGATGCTCTAGATGGGGACGTGAGGCAATCGGTTGACCTCGGGTTTGCATGCTCGAATGGGCTTTGTAATTTCGCTGTTCTGGCTTCTGCCAATTATTAGTGGTGATGCCTGACATACAAATTTTAAATGAACAAGGCTTCAATATGTTTTTTAGAGAGTCGGACATCTTGATGGGTAGATTGTGTAAGATAACACGAGCTTAGTGTGAGTCACTCCGATTGGTATCACGCGACAACGCTAGAGATGTTTTGAAGTTTAGTGAGAAGGCAGCACTTAGTACTGATGAAATAAGAAAGCTGCACATGTTCAATTCGCCGTTATATACAAAAATCGATAGGAATAATTTACCTAGAAAACTAATTTACCACAGGGGCTTCTGTCGATAAACATAAAAAAAATCTCGATTTTAATTAAATGATTATTTCTTTTTACTAGGTCATGGTGCTACCTCTAGTACCAACTTTTGAAGTCAGGTCGATACTCGTATCGACTATAAGCCTAGAACAAAGGTCTGATATTTTAAGCAAAAAGTGCGTCAGTCCCACTAAAAGACGAGCTCGAAAAAAATTTGCTTTGGCGCAAAGAGTACTACGAGCTTGCCTACACCAGTCGTTTCGAAAACTTCCGAGGCAAACAAAACCATGAGGCGCATAAAACGTGATACCAAATATAGCCGTCTTGCGAAATCTTCTCACAGAAATATATAGATCTAAGCTAATTGCTCATCGACAGCGATCTCATCTATAGATCTAAGCTAATTGCTCATCGACAGCGATCTCAATTACTTAGCTATAGGTGAGCAGATGGTTTGCTTTACTATAAGTAGGTCCAGAGACTATGTGCCGATTAGAGGCCACTTGGGCCGAAAGATAACTTTGCTCGATATTTTATACATGGCTCGATTCTACATGTATGTGTGGGTGCGCAGATCCGTGATACCTGCCAAAGAAGCAGTCCGATGGCTCACACGTTGGTTCAAGTGCGTCTGTCGTTCAACCTCGCCCGGTGATCCGCAGACATCTACGCCTTCAAGTAATGGGTATAGCAAACACTTGCCTTTTTCCTCGCCTCAGAGCTGCGAAAAAATTCAAGTTAATGACAGCGTTGTCATAACAATACTATCTCCAAAAGATACGCCCGTGGAGGTGTAAGACGTGAGGTCACAATCGCCGATCAGGCTACAGGTTTAACCTAAAGGAACAGGGAAGTCTATGATATCTACGGGCAAAGGCGTGACCTGGAAGGCTCTTAATGACAATTGACCGAAATTGGGGGCCATAAGGATAAGAGTAAACAGACCTTAACGGAACAGCAATCACATAGCCTTTGTCCATTGCGTAAGCGACGCAACTGCCCAAGATTTTTTTCCTTGAAAACAAAAACTGAAATCACAGCTGAAAAACTGAATCCAAAGCAACAGCAAAAGTTCCTTGAGTAATATCTTTGCTAGCGTAGTGAGCAAAGACTATGCAATTCGCTCGGCGCCGAGTCCAGACGCAAGCCGCCTTCAAGTAAAAGGTTTATTCAATCCTTGGACAGCGTATCCGGTGTAAACGAGCAGACACATAGATGGTCATGGCGCCAAACGGTATGCTTATTTGCTTTGTGCGCTGCGGGGCTCTCTATAGATTACTTCTCGGTTAGCATCTATAAGCAAAGCTGGTTTAGAAATTACCACTACCTTAAGGTAATTTAGCGCACATTTTGGCTGTAGCACCGCATCAAAGCTAATACAAGGTATTCACTCGGTGCCGTAAGTAGTCTGAGCACAAGACTTTCTTGTGCTCAAAACTGGTAATACTTGGGTACTGTCGTCACCACAATTTAAAAAGAGGATCAATATTGAGATCAGGCAAGCCTTTATGGTATTACAAAGTAGCAACCGTGGACAAATTAACCTTACGTTGGCTGTGCGCGTTTTTTTAGCACCGCAACAAACCTTACTATAAGTATTCACTCGGCGCTATAAAAAGTCTGAGCACAAGGATGGCTTGCGCTCGGTATTAGGATTCCCTTATGAACTGTCGTCGCCACCATTAATAAAAAATCAGTTCAGGGATCAAGTAAACCCTCAAAATGTTACAACCCGGCGATCTTGGACAATTTGTTATACGTCTGTAAGTATAAATACAATCTCACCTGGGAGTCAGAGGCAACTCACCTCCGAGATCCCACGGCTTCAACCCAATACCAAGCCAGAAGAATTTCGAAGCGCGAACATTAACACGCGAAAGAAAGAGACTGCGCTTGCATCTCAGATGCGTGAATCGGGTTTTAAGGTGCAAACATAAGCATATATAACTTTCCGAGTTACAATGTGGTGTCTCAGGGCGCGTGTTGCACAACGTGTCCTCTATTGCATGTCTGATTGGAAAAGGAGATCAGCAAGGAGCTGGAACAGCGCCATCTTAAAAGTAGCATAAATCCTCGGCTTTTTATAACACCATCGTGTTCGGAAGGACACGATTTTCAAATATCTCTTTTATATATAGATTTCCAATTGTTTCTAAATTATGCTGGCTGGAATAAGTGTCAAATACGCTAGGTGGCACATGAACATCACTTTGCCCGTGTTGCTAATAATTTCTGATAAGTGAGAGCCAGAGTCGAAGCGTATGGGTTTAAAGACTTGCAAGACTTCAAAGGAGCCAACAAGGCACGTGTCCCGAAAGATTGCAAGTTGGTTGAAATTCTTCGCTCGACATAATTTTCACGTTGAGTTCAAGCCTGGTCAACTCAATGTACTTATCAGTCCGCATTTAAACAGGCCAAATAATGAATTTTTCGGAAAAGGTTGGGGTGACGCCCTCCTTCCAAGCGCGGGGGCTAAATGCTCGCGCGCTTCGGGCAGGTGCTCTCGGGCATCTGCAGGTCTCTAACGAGTCTCACCCTCGACGCGACGGTCTCCAGCACCAGGGCGCCACCTGGGCACTTACCAAGTCAGAAGTACACAAAATAATGGAAGACCCTCACGGCCTCGGTGCTGGCTGCACTGCCCGCCGAACGAGACTCGACGTATGCGGACACCACTCTATGCCGTGGACTAGCCATAGAGCCTAGCACGTGCATAACTTGGCAACGCGATAACGTAATACAATACAATACAAATAATGAATTAACAAAAATTTGTTATATCAGGGGGAGTAATAAAAGCGCTTAATAATATTATTTTTAAATAAAAATTTTTCTTAAATTAATAATTATTTTAATTTTATTTTTTCTTCTTTTATTTATATTTTTTTAATTTTTATTTATTTCTTTATTGTTTTTTTTTTCGTATTTAATAATATTTATAAAAGGATACCAATCTAAATCATTCGATGTGATCCTTTATTGCAGGCAAAGAAACACAAGTCAAGCGTTTAATTCTTAATGGCATGGCTATGCGTGGATAGACGGTATGCCATGATCCGGCCGATACAATCCGAATAGCTGGTACGAAAAAATACTGTTGAGGGCACAGAACGCTCAATTTGGCAGTTCTATATACCTATCTTCGCCGTTAGAACAACAGTAATTTCATTTTGTGACATAATATTTGATAATCCTACGATCAAAATAGACAAATAACACGTTGGGCCACCAATATGTCGTGGACTCTCGGGCTCCAAAGTGCCCAAGTGGGCTGTCAAGTATGTAAAGCTTGCGGACGCAAAGGGCGCGGAAGCCATACGATGCATTTCATTTGTGTGAACTTCATAACAAGTGACGCCTTGTCATACACAGGGTACATTCATTGAGCAGCTCTAAATTTTCTGGACTGAAGCGAGACGGATCGCTCATATCCGTCCTTATCGAGTTGCAGTAACGCGCAAACGATAACGTGGTCGGTATTGCCGCAAATTGTTTTGACGGCTTTCTTCTTCCGGTGATTCTGAAGGCTTTTCTCAATGCTATTCATAGCAATCTCTTCCACTATCCTTTCCAATAGATCAGACAAAGGCTTCGCGAGATAGCACTTTTCTCGTGCAAGTAATCGTCAAGGTAAATAGTTCTTCCTTTATATAAACAAAGAAAAATGGCAAAGATAAGTCGTTCTCCTATACCGAGACACAACGATAGGCGTTTTGGTGATACATAGTAAGTAAGCCTGGTGGTGGGTTAAAGCCACCATTCATTATACCGAGTAACCATGCACTCTTTATCTTTTTCCGCAGGGATGTGGCTATATTATCAAGAAGGTCCGATGTATTTACCCAGTAAGGCATTTACGTAAATTGCCACCATCTAGCCCTTGACCTTCTTAGCGAGTTGCCTTCTGGTAAAAAGTCAGTAGTGGGCACCAAAAAGAGCTTTACGAGTGAAGAAGATACTCATCACGACTTTTATGTCGGTGTGCGCGCAATGAAGTGCTTTGATATTGAGTTATTAGTTCGGACCGTGGTTCACGAAGTGCTTGAAATCCGTATTGTGGCGGTGATGTCCTCATACTTTCTTTCCAAAAACCAAAAGATCCATTGGTAATGTCTAGAATAGTGTCCTAATATAATTATTATTCCGGTCTGGGTCGACGAACCCAGCCGATGTATTAAATCAGTGAGGACAACGCTTGTTCAGCCCCACAGAAATTAGTGAATTCGCGTTCGCGTGACAGACCATAATTATCTTTGACTTTGTGCGCCACTTGTCCGTTATTACAATGTAGAAGTAAATAGTCATAGTAATTTTTGTAGTCGAAGTCTTTATCACATTTGTAATCATAGCGTATGCGTAGTCTTAGTCGCAAGTATATTCGTAGTCGTATATATGTCGTGACAAACGACTATACTATCATACCACGTCTGCTTCTTCCATGTCTTCTGCGACAATTCATCGAAGTGTGCTTGGCATAGTGACGGCTATGACATTGGCTTACTCTCTGCCGGCTATGATGCAATGTCCGCGGGCTTGCTAACTTAATGGAGGCTCTAAGCATGGTTGCTGACGAAGGCCGCACAAGTTGAAATCTCCTCGATGTAAATAACTTGACTGCAATGAAGTTAAAGTGCACGTAAATACAGCGTCGAATATGTCAAGTGCCACTTGTATAGCGAAATTTCCGTAAAGCTTGGTTGTAGTAGAAGGAAGTCTACAACTTCCCAAGAAGAACGACCATTAATTAGGTCTTGGAAAGACTCAAGTTTAAAATGTAATGTAATGTATTACGTTATCGCGTTGCCAAGTTATGCACGTGCTAGGCTCAGTCTGGCTAGTCCACGGCATAGAGTGGTGTCCGCATACGTCGAGTCTCGTTCGGCGGGCAGTGCAGCCAGCACCGAGGTCTTGAGGGTCTTCCATTAGTTTGTTTATCTCTGACTTGGTAAGAGCCCAGGTGGCGCCCGGTGCTGGAGACCGTCGCGTCGAGGGTGA
The DNA here is from genome assembly GCA_001695595.3 of Plasmopara viticola. Classification (NCBI taxonomy): domain Eukaryota; phylum Oomycota; class Peronosporomycetes; order Peronosporales; family Peronosporaceae; genus Plasmopara; species Plasmopara viticola. Next base: position 100,020 of record MBPM02000079.1, read on the forward strand.
GACTCGTTAGAGACCTGCAGATGCCCGAGAGCACCTGCCCGAAGCGCGCGAGCATTTAGCCCCCGCGCTTGGAAGGAAGGCGTCACCCCAACCTTTTCCAAGCTTCAAGTTTAAAAGTTTTTCTATAATGAGTTCCAAAGGATGTGGTCTAGCAAACATTTAGTTAGGCTTCAATCCTTTCGGAGATTTGAGTAGGGTTAACCATCCTTATAAAGCTCTTTACAACAAAAGCTGAGCTTTATGTAACGGCCCGTCTTAGAATTTGTCTTTAAAATGTGTGGACCTAATTCTTTAACTGAATTGAATAAGTACAAAACGATGTCAGAGCTCTACGAGAACAAAGTATGCTTGTCTCCTATGGTCCGCTCGGTATGTGCCACAGCGTAAAGTGCTCCAACAGCCTATTTCATTACCATTGCTATTTGTATAAGGGCACTCTACCATTGCGACTACTGTCGCTGCGCTATGGTGCCGACCTCGTGTACGGCGAAGAGATTGTCGACAAACGCATTGTCTCGGCTGTTCGTGTACCAAATGGTACTATTGGCTGCTAGCTTAGCTTATGGATTACCAGTTGACGTCCTATTCATGGTTTTTATCGATCTTGTAGAGGTCGTTAATGCAGTGGACTTTATGAGTCGCGACGGTGACTCGGTAGTATTTCGCACATGTCCAGAAGAGTCCGAAAAAGTGATTTTTCAGATCGGGACAGCCGATGCGGTCCTGGCACTAAAGGCGGCTGAGGTCGTGTGAGTCGTTTTGATAGGCACAAACTTTGATCCGAAAGCAGACTTTTAATCGTGTTGATTGTCTACAAATTGTAGAGCACGTGACGTAGCCGCTGTAGACATCAATATGGGCTGTCCCAAACATTTTTCTATTCAGGGAGGGATGGGAGCAGCACTTTTACAAAAGCCTCAAGTGGCTTGCGATGTAGGCGAAAGGCTGATAAAAATTTTGTATCACGTGTGGCAGCTGATAGGTCTTTGTGTATATGGATAAAGATCATGAAAACACTGCGGCGAAATCTTAATATTCCAGTGTCATGCAAGATTCGTCTTCTTCCAGAAACTCAAGACACCGTACGATACGTTACTTTTACTGCAATGATAAGTATCATTTAGTTAAAACCCTTCTTTGATAGATTGATTTGGCAAGACGCCTTGTAGATGCTGGAGCTTGTGCACTTGGTGTGCACATGCGGCAAGTTCATCAGCGTCCTCATGACAAAGCGAGCTGGGATAGGTTGGCGCCCGTAGTATCGGCTCTATCTGTTCCCGTGCTCGCGAACGGCGACGTGTTTATGTATGAGGACATGCAAAAGCTTCGAGAGATGTCTAGTGCATCTTCCTTTCTCATTGCTCGCGGGGCACTAGCCAATGCATCAATATTTCGAAAAGAAGGGCTTTTGCCACTTGATCAAGTAGTGCGTGAGTACCTGATGGCTGCTGCAGAAACGGACAATGTATTTCAAAACACAAAATACAACGTGATGCGTATGATTCCAAACTCGCTGGCGGACGCGCACGCTAGTGGCAACAAATTTGGGTATGCAAAGGATGCCCATGTCGTCACTGTTACTGAAGTGGCTGCGACAAAGAATGTCTTGCAACTGTACTCGCTGTGGAATTTGCAGAGTTGTTACCACCAGTACCAAAATCGATTTTGTGCAAAGGCGGCTGCAGTGAAAAGCAACCATTTAATCGATATTTTGAACACTCTGCCGCCTGCAAGCGATCGCTGCGCCAATGATGTATCAATGAAAGCCGAGTGTCGAGAAAGTCTTACCAGCAAGCCTGAATTTTACTGCGAGACTTGCAACAAGCAACTACTAAGTGAGCAAGACGTCAAATTGCATTATAAGGGTCGAAAACACAAAAATGTGTTGCGTCGTCAAACCTCCGCCACCATCTCGAAGTTTATGGCCAAAACACAGCTGGAACAAAACCTTGCGACGGATGACGCTACACGACCAAACATTACAGAGAATGGGGTGGAGTTTCGACCATGCAAAGACGAAAGCAAGCGTGATTTTAAACGCACCAAACTTATTACAACAGAATAGCCAAGAGCCGTGTTGCATCTTTCAAGCATCAAAAGGTGATAGCAAACGCCTACTTTTGGCTTATTTTTTCTGCCTACCAACTGCATGCTTAGATAAGCGTATTCTGGTAAAGTGTGACGTAGAGGGGCGTCTATAACAATTAGTAAAAAATAGAGTTTGAAAATTGCATGTTGCTTAATCAACACCTGACATTACAACAACATTGTAAAATTCTGGCTGCTTCCAAACAGTAACAAAAACACTACATCCTCGCAAGAATCAGCTAAAAGTCGGGCCAGCCCTTACATAATTAAGAATCGCTCTCGCTGGCATCATTTGCGCCGCGACTTTAAGCCTGCGAGTACCGCGTGAAACACTTCTTGTTAGGTACTCCCAAATCAATTTTTTTGACAAAAGTGAAGCTTCATTGAAAGCTAGCTCCTACCTGAGACGTCCGTATAGGCTGCAGAGATGGCAATGATTCTCTTAGGTCGCGCGGATGCAATATTTTTCTTGAACGTTATGCCGGTCACGTGTTTGCGAGCCTTAATGTCATGACACGTAGATCTGTTTGTGCTGCCTCCGTTTGTGAGTCCAACTTTCGATGCTTTGTTCAAAACTCCATGATACAATGTCCCTCCTCCTCCACTACCGTCGCCAATTTTGTTACTATTGCTATTTTTGCCGTAGGTATGCTTGCTCACTTTGCTTGTGGAAAAGCTTACAACGTTGTTGATGGGCGGTAATTCATCTTCACTTGCGTCGCATGCACCGTACTCCTTGGTGTCAGTCGTAGCCTGCTGTCCGTGTAATCTAAATTGATTAACCAAGTTAAAATTGATGCCAAAAAGAAGTTTCAGCAAGACTGGCGATGTGCAACTCACCCAATTTGAAGTGACGGTAGTGGCGATTTTTCGTCAACATTTTCAATACCCTTGCGCCGTTTGTAAGCTGGAGGCTGTTTCTGCGATTGACATGCAAGTTGCTGTTGCTGCTGCTGTGTCCGTAGTGTTGCCTCTTCAAATTCACGTAATTCTCGAAAATACTCATGCCGCAACGCCTCTCGTGCATTCATGCGTTTACTCGGGTCGTACTCCAGCATTTTCTGCATAAGGTCAATAGCTGCAGGAGATGCGTGTGGAATAAGTTTGGCAATGTTAGTTCCATCCTCTTTGGCAAAATCAAAGTCAACATGTGCAGCGCCTTTGCGCTTAAAAATCTCGAGCACGTCCAAGGGCGGAGTACCTAAGACTTTGTGAATGCGGTGGATTTGATCAAGCTCGTTGGAGCCTGGAAATAGCGGGTATAGCGATGTAATTTCAAAGAAAACACAGCCAGCGCCCCACATATCCATTTCTGGCCCATAGTAGCCATCAGTAAGCAAGCACTCTGGTGCACGATACCATCGCGTGGAAATGTATTCGGTATACGGCTGCTTCGAGTAAATACCACGACACGACCCAAAATCAGCTAGCTTGAGCTTGCTGTTGTTTTCCACTAATATATTTTCCGGTTTAATGTCACGGTGAAAAATTCCTTTGTTGTGCATGTGATCGAGCGACTTCACGAGTTGAAACATGAGCGATTGCACGAGTTCAGGCTTAAGGTAATGTTGTCGACCACGAATCATCTCGTACAGATTGGCATCCATCAACTCAAAAACAAGTGCAAGACGACCCGATGGCTGGTCGTACAGCACTTCTTCCAGCTTCACAATGTGCTGATGTGGAGAAAGTCTTCGCAGCGCCTGGATCTCGCGAAGGTTATTCACTTGATCAATGCTTTCAAAATGATTCTTCATGCACTTGATAGCGTGAAACTTGCTGTCCTTGACGTTTTGGGCCTTGAGCACCTCGGAGAAAGTGCCTTCGCCTTTTTTGGCCACTAATCTATACTTTCGCATCGCGATTGTCGGAGATCGTGGGCAAGTTCGAAGACAGCGACGCAGGGCTCGATAACTATAATATGAGATCGTATTTATAGATTGCTGCTACTTGTTTAACGGACGGCTCAACGCAAAGCTCGTAGTCATGATGAGGATTATGATACTAGTATCGAAAGTTTATTTGTTTCAATTTTCACTCACCTTCTATCGCAATAGGTCTATTGTACATGTCCTCAACGAATTACCCTATGTCTTACACATTATGATGATTCGCCCGACCTACCTTAGTGCTTTATATTTGTTTTCCACCACTCTCTTGTTAGTGGTGCAAGCTTTTTGGCTCCAGGGTCTAACATGCTAGAAATATTGCACACTACAGTATGTGTCATGGACTTTTTAGAGCTTTGAAACTCAGGCAGGTAGCAATTTGCAGCTCGAACGTAGATCAAGAACCTTAACTCACACTTTCTTTACGCAGCGAGCTACTGAGAACTTGAAGTTGATCGCAAAATTTGCGAGGCACTCGGCAGTCTTTCCGTTACAAAAAGCCTAAAGCTGGCTTTCCGTATGAAGAACCCCGTTAAAATTTTGACCGGTATGCAAGTCGACAAATTTTCGAAGTATTGTATTGTATTGTATTACGTTATCGCGTTGCCAAGTTATGCACGTGCTAGGCTCTATGGCTAGTCCACGGCATAGAGTGGTGTCCGCATACGTCGAGTCTCGTTCGGCGGGCAGTGCAGCCAGCACCGAGGCCGTGAGGGTCTTCCATTATTTTGTGTACTTCTGACTTGGTAAGAGCCCAGGTGGCGCCCTGGTGCTGGAGACCGTCGCGTCGAGGGTGAGACTCGTTAGAGACCTGCAGATGCCCGAGAGCACCTGCCCGAAGCGCGCGAGCATTTAGTCCCCGCGCTTGGAAGGAGGGCGTCACCCCAACCTTTTCCGAAAAAAATTTCGAAGTATATTGTAAAAAGCTGCCCAAATTGCGATAGCAATTCTAGTCGCTGATTTGTAGGACCCAGAACACATAAGTATTGTACTTTACGAATCAGTCTTTAACTTGCACTGTAATGCACAATACTATCTCGAAATAGAGAGCATTCGTTCACTGGAAGATCACATATTTTCTTACACGCCGCATTATTGCAAAATGATGTATGACCTCGCAACAGTTAAATGTCGATCCTACGCTTAGGCGGTTTTAATTTTTGTTTGAATTATTGTTTTTTTTCAAATTGATCTTAATACCTTTCTCCAAGAGCATTATATGCTGCTCAAGATAATTGCTTACTTTTACGAGACTGTCAAGTGTATCAAGTATCTGCAACATGTAACGGCATTTGATCTCTACGGACAGGGTAAAAGCTCTATGGCCCGGGAGAACAGGCTTTGGTAGCTTAAAGTAATGGGGTTTAAGCAAATGACTTATGCTTTAACCGTTAAATGAAGCACCTCAGTATACAAATCGGCATAACATTTCAAAAGGTATCTCTTCGTGCACCGAATAGCCGTTATTCTTATAGGACTATTCCAAACGTGGAGCCAGTTTTAGGTACAAAAGCTCAGCTTGATGTAACAGCAGCTCGTCAGACCATCCACCACACGATTTAAATAACTTAAGAAAAACATTTGCACCAAAGAAGGCTGACAGTCGGCCATATCATTTTGCGACGACCAAGTCACTGCACCAAATGGACCTCTTAGTCCAAGGCTGTACCGGCAACAAATGTTGCACCTAAAAATACAGCTGCACAAGTCACAGAAGCTATGTCTGTGTCAGGGGCTGAAAGCCATAAAATGTTCAGAGAGAAAGCCTCTCAGGCAAATAAATTTCAGGTAGAGCGCATTGCTCCACGGTAGTAGAGAATGCGTGCCTATAACCGGTAGCCAAAGATACTTACGCCTATGGATGATCGGTTTGACGAGAAGCGCTGCGTGCGCTTTGACAGACACTCGTCTGACTCTTCGCCCATTATGGCTCAAAAGAAGTCATTAGGGACCCAACATTGTTTAGATAGCCTTGTCACTCGGGAGTACGCCTCAAAGATGGTGTCCAAGATCAGACCTACCGGCTACGTAAGAAAAATTATTAAAGAGAAGAACGTCTATGGTTTATAAGACCCGATCAGGGGCGTCCTTGTTGATAATTTTACCAAGATGAAGACTATGAGGTCAGAACAACATCGTTTTGTACACCAATCGCGGCCAAAGTCATTATAGCAAGAGATTAGGGTTTTCGTGACTCATCCACCACTGAGGACCGGCGCAAATCGCCGTCTTGTAAGAGACCATCTCGCCTTTCGGTCAGCACATCGGGCGATGTAGAGGGAAAATACTACTAGGCCGATACAGACCATGGTGCCAAACGTTCGTTCACCTTTTTTGCGTGCCTCTAGGTCTATCTGAAAGGCCATTCAGACAGGAAATATTCGAGCAAAATTGGGCTCAATAGGAGCGATCATATCAGTGCGTCCTTGAAGTGGCTATGCGCATGCTCATAGCATGACATTAGCTATCTTTGATACATTACCTGAGGTAGTACGAGGTTAGAAGACGAGGGTGTCTATCAGTACCGCAGTTCTGCGACTTCTGCGATTTATTTGGGAAGCTATTTCTGGTATAAGAAACATTTCGGGGTGTTGCTACCAAATCTCAACCATTTTGTTCAAATCACTTTGCGTCCGTAAGCTTGGCATACTATTCGCGCACTTGGTTGGTCAAAGACAACTTAAATTATATACGTATCGATTTCGGCAGCGGGTCAAGCGAAGCGCTGAAGTGCTTTAAATCTGAGCTCGAAAATAAGCTTATTCTTACCGTTCCCAAACTTGCAGCTAAAAAATCGCGACTCACTTCCAAAGCGACCGTCGAATCAATGTCAAATCGCAGTGGTCTTTGGCCACTCGTGTCCGTGCCGTTTCAATTGTCTTTTCAAATTCTGGAAACCCGAATGACCACAGCAATTTACAAGCAGCTCTTTAAGATCAGGATAGTGTTTCTGCTTTTCAGCGCACTCCACATGAATGTGCTTCTTTTGTTCCTAACGCCTTTATTTCGCGAGGAGCATCACCTTTTGCGCAACTGAAAGCACGCGCTTGACAATCGTTTGAAAGTTGGCCCTGATAATGAGATTGTGGCTTCTTGAGGACGACTCCGCGACCTTGAGGCTTTTTCTCCGGAAACAAATTCTTCAGCTATGTCACTCATAAGCTTTCAGTGTGAATTGACCGCCGCGCATCTCAGTGCGAGGAATTTGAATTGCACTGGAAAACCAGTTCAGTTCTTCGTAAGCTCCAGAATCAGACGACCGCTCAAACTGCAAAGATTTACACGTACTCCCTCCCAACCTTATGCGGTGGTTATGGGAAATACAAAGCGCCGTTTGTTCACCCATACTCGCCTTTTTAACAAAAGTCTAGCGCGGGGGAGGTCCTTTAAAGAAATGCCGGGGTACCTCTAAGCTCGTATGAGGTTCGCGGACCTGAGGGTTGTGATACTTGCTCCACGACAATGCTGTGTGCGCAATATTGCTTAGGAAGGTCAATGAAGTGCAACAAACCAAATGTTTGCAGCAACACGAAAACTTTAATGATGCAGTGATCCATCGTGGTCATAAATACCATCACTACCCACTTCGATGGTAAGTTGTCAGTAGCTTACATCTTCAATATAGAGGATAAATTTCATCTTCAAAGCAACGTAAAGTTTCATTAGTTTTTGTTTGGGTAGATGCGATTGCTTTCCTTGTCCTGCTGGATGAAACTGAAGGCTTAGGAAGAATATTTTCTGAGGTACTCCCTCTAATTAATAAATATTTGATCTTCAAAGCGTACGCGAAAATCTCGGGTGTCTCAATGCACGGACACAATCGAGCCACAACTAAGCGTAGAAGAATCCTTATGACGCACTGAGGTGCTTTGCGGCAGCAGATTCGTCCTGTCTTGAGAAAAAAAGTGCTGAGACGCTGTACGACCGCGGATGCGTCCTTTTTTTCTATCTAGATATTCACAATCACAAATTGTATAATAAATTAGATGCACGAGCCGAACTATAGCTGATGCGTACTGTGAAGTTCCACCCGATCATATATAGGTGAAAAGTCTGTTGTTGACATCAGAAATCGGGTATTCAATAGCGCTTGACGATAGAGTGCAGGTCTTTGTATTACATCATCGTGCTTAAATTGCCATTTTATTCAGACAACATATCCTTTGACAGCCTTATTCTTGTCTACCCAGTTATACACAATAAAATTGATGCCAAATGCCCTTTTTTAAGGCGACACACGTAGATCACATTTTCCATCGATTTATTCCCGGTAAGCCAAGACAAAGTCGGAATCATCTTAAATAGTCCAACAGAGCTGTCAGGCGGGCCATTATTGGAGCTCTGGTAGCTTTCATAGGTCCTCATATACTCGACCTTACACTTGTTTACGTTGGGTCGCGTATGTGCAGTAGAAATCAAAAAAGAAACTATTTTGGACTTGATGATCGCTGCATCATGTGCATGAGCATTAAGTCTTCGTCGTTCGGGCTTGTGCTGCATCTGTCGAAACTACAATGCGTCCCCTTATAGCACTTCAACTACAATCACTGTTTTGTTGTTTCACGGATTGACCACTTTGCTTGCGAAGAAGAATCCCATTGAAGGCTTTGGCAATTTTGCCGAAGAAAACAGTTCCTTTTAGAGCGTTGAACCCTGCTGATGCAACAATGCATGGTCCGCGTGAAAGCGCATGCGCAGCACAGGTGGCCTTACCTACTAATCTCGTTGAATTTTGCTAGGCATACTAGCTGTTGTGAGAATCATAATAGACTCTCTTATTTGGAATTAATGGTAGCCATCAACCAAATACAGAGCACTGTACAACATACATCAGGACATGCTGTCATGCAATACACAAATGTTTGCACACGAGTAAACGTATTAAAATGAGCTAGTCGCTATTTTGCTTTTGATACTTGAACACACTATAGTCCATATTACTCTAGAGTAAGTGATCATTGGCTGTTGACACAGGCTTAAGGTCAATCTAGTGCCACACTCGCCTATCAGGTATTATTTTGACGATGCGTTTCGAGATATCACAATTTAGTTCTCTTTGACAAAGAAAGTTATAGATCTTCATTTTCCTTATAATCTATGAGCTTGAACGCAACGTGAGCTGCCTGTTAGTTTGATCAGAAGCGTTTTCGTCCAGAGCGAAAAAAAACATAGGAGGAGTTGTCACCTTAAGAAATACTACGTTAAGAACTTTTACGGCTGCAGCTAAGCCATGGACTCATAAGCTTAGATTCGCCAATCTCTTTGAGGCTCTGTAGCTTTGACATCTCTGACAGTGACTCCAATATAAGTGCTTGTGCCATGACATAAGGACCGGCTGAGTTGTTTACATTCTCTAAAATATCGAACACAAAATTTTGGAGCCTGTAACTGTCGCTTATTGAACCTTGTTGACCGTAATTGATGGCACACCTGTACAAATATCTTGTCCACATTGGAGAGCTATCTTTAGCGTCTTGAGCAGCGTGGCTACTAGTCAAAGACAAACTCATCGACGTTGTCACTTTAATTCTGGTGAAGATACCTGTACCACCTCTCATGCTTATCTCGGGAACAGAGGTGCTTAGGCTTTCTCTTGAAGGAGCCGAACACAGAGAAAATGACCAACAAAAGCCTTGTTGCGCGATATTGAGCAGCTGGAACCAATGGCGAGGGTCTGTCAATCGGCTCAGGTCCTGTGCCTTAAAGCTACGATATACATTAGAAGCAAGTCATACTAGCCCATTCAAAAAGAAAAATTTGTTCCATGCTGTCAACATGGTCAATTGCAACATTCGATTCGATCATAAATAGAATCGTCTCATCAGCCGGTCGTAGAAAATTTGGCTTTGTTGGTGCTAGGCTGACATGCCGGCGCACAAAATTATGTGGCACACATGAGTCCACTACGACTCGAAATGCGTTTTTTGAAAAACCTTGTACGCATTTGCTGCTGCTTTCTCATTTGAGAGCCATCGAGCTCTTTAAATTTAGCTCTTATGGTATGCAACAGCGACACACCGATCATGTGGACTTAATTTATGAATAACGTTTTTTTTGCTCGGCGGCGCGGCCTCTACCAGCAATCCTCTAAAGCCCTAAAGCTAGACAAAGGCTTCAATCTTATGGATAGGCTTACCTTGCTCACCGTAGCCAATGCTGCTTTGCTTGGCAGCACCGGGTCTGACCTGAGTCAGTTTCTTATATAGGGGACCGTGTAGACCAATGTACCGGCATTTCGAAAGAGCGAGTCTACTTGTGAGTGCGCTTTTATAAAAAAGCATTTAAAGGACATCGAATAAAGTTGCTTTCTGGACCTTGAAGAGCTGAGTGCAAAGTAGGCGTTCCCTTGGGCCATTCATCATAACGTCTTGGCCAAGGAGTGGCGCCCCGTCAATGGGGGCCGAAAACCAATCCACATATACGCTCATACAGCTTGCACATACTTAGCTTTCAGTTAGAGAAGCGGGATTGACGGTGTCTCCCAAATTTGACAAAAAAAGAAAGTTTCGTACAACTGTGATCCCATGACAAGTGAAGTTGTCTCCCTTATGAGTGCTCACCATTTTTCGAATCAAGAGAATGCGATTGCCACGCGCACTTGGTCATCAGGGATCAAAACCGCCAGAGTAAGGTTTTGGCTTGCCTTCTTTTGAAAGACGGAGCCTTAGCTTCAGTCGATTAAGCCTTACTGTAGGAACTACCGTCTGGGTTATTTGAGCCTTTGCGACCCAATCACTCGAGCATAGACATTGTTTCTTTTTAAATCTCGAAAGCCACGATGCGTTGTAGGTGCTTGGCACAAATTGAGCCGCCTTATGGCTCATAGAAGCCAGCAAGTCTTCCAATGAGTGCAAATTGCACGTCCAGCAGATGCGATTAGGTTGATCTACCCATCTTAAAGCCTTTACGAGGATTCAGGCAGACAATTATCCGCGTAAGCGTGCGATTGACCACCAGGTGTCACACAGAACCTTGCATAGAGGAAATATGCCAAAAGATCAATAATCGTCCTATAAACGACCATGAAATGAACAATGCAATATAAACATTGATCTATGCAACACAATGTTGATTATATCGGTCGTGCGTAAACTTTTCAATACAACAAAACACTTTAGGAGGTTCGCACCGACATAAATTACCACGATTACAAGTTATATAAAAGAAAGAACAGCTACCACAAAAGCTCGGTCATATGTAACGGCTTTTTGAAAAGGTGCTGTGCGACTAGAATAGCGACAATGACACGTCGACTTTTGCGGGCAATACCTCATGTTTGTGGCACGATTTGCAACCCATGTGATTTGCTGTCAAGGCAGCACTTAATGAATACAGCTAACAGCTAAGCTGCATCCAGACTTTACACACAGCAAAGCGATATCATGCCTAATTCTAAGAGAATATAAACCATAACAGCTCGCCAAACTTTTCCTTAGGCTCGCACCTCACCTGATTCTCAAAACATAGTGCTGGCTTGTATAAAGTGTGAGAGGTTAAACGCTACTTTTTACTTGACGTGCAGGTCGTGTATCGTACACTGACAAGCACGGAGTATTATAGTACTAGGCAATGAATTCGCTCACTCCACATGTCCTCGCCCTCGCCCAAGCGTTCCGACAGCGCGGGCCTGACGCGCTATCGTTCGCTTCACGTTATGCTAGGCGTGCTTATGGTGTTTGTTCTGGGTAAATTGCTCTTAGAGATGTCCTTCGTGTTCATGGATGGCGAAGTAGAAATACACCAGGATGTATCTCTTGTGTTAGCTGCCGTCGCCGAGTCCTCTCTCAGCACTTCAACTCGTACCGCTGACAAATTTTACCCGGACGAAGTGTTTACCATTGACTGGAGTCAGTATATTAAAAAAAGTGACATTTTGCACCAAGCGGCATTGCACCGGGCTTGCTTGCGTCACAAGACGAGTGTCATCCCGTGGACTTATGGGCAGTCCGGAAAAAACGAGATTTGGAATTTCATGCAACTTGTGAATGAATCTTACTCGCAGCGACTTCAGAAGCTACGACGATGTCCTGATTTTGACGTTTTCGTACCCGAACGAATTCGAAATTATGGATATTGCGAGGACGCTGCGGCTTACACGAAATGTACGTTACCGAAATACATCGTGCAATATTTCTTAATAACAAGCACTTTTTTGCTCCAAGTCCTTAAAGCAAGGATGCTACCTTACTGGGCGCTGGACCCGACAAGAGCAAGCGGTGTATCGATTAATTATCACGACTTGTGTCCGAACACACCCGTGATTTTTTTTAATCACTATTCGGATGGACTCCTTGATCTTCCAAACTGGCCAGCAAGTAACCAGTTTACTTGATGCCGAATATTGAGATGTTTGAACTCGAGAGTGAGCACTTTTGGAGAGCAGATGTCATTTTGTGCAAGACAGCACTGTGTGTTGACTATTTGAACAAGTGGCACAAACAAGAGGGCAATCCTAGAGGTACTAAAGTACTTTACACACGCCACACGACGTCCAATTTGGCATTGGTAGGCAAGAGCCAATTAAATGCAGATGGAAAAGCGACAGGCCTAGAAAAAGATTTTGCAAATGTTTCGTTTGTACACACGGCGGGCAGCAGTACCAGTAAAGGAACGCGGCAAATGCTGGGTTGCTGGTTGAGTCGCCCCGACTTGCCGCGATTGGATGTGTACGTCTCTCAAAGTATCTACGACGACTTTAAGAGACGGAGATATCTGAGGTGGATTAACAATAGTTCCAACATCTTTCTCCATACTGGACAAATGGAACCCGCCGCTTTTGGACAGCTCATTTCGAAGTCGGCGTACTTTATGTGTCCGAGTTTACACGAGGGATACGGACATTACATTAACCAGGCGCGATCGTCGCGTGCCTTGATTGTTACCACGGACATCGCGCCCATGAACGAGTTGATCACGCCGACGTCCGGTGCACTGATTCCAGTGAGAAAGACGGCGCTCGAGGATCAATTCTTAGGTGGCACGTCTATGAAAAAGCATGCGCTGAGAGGCGTCGAGGGATATTATGCCGTCTTTCAGCCCGTCGCTTTGTGCGACACCGTGACAACTCTGCTCAACACAACAATAGAAGAACGCGTGAAGCGCGCTGACAAGGCTTTGCAGCAGTACTACTTCGACACGGTCTTCTTTGCACACAGCATGAAAAATCTGCGCGCGATAGTGCAAACTCACCATCTTCATAACCTTTTGCGGCACGACGGTGATGATAAGTAGTTTTCCGTCGTTTGTAATATAGGGAAGATAACACTTGGTCGTACTGAAATTTAGCTGTAAAGATCTGTACATTTTTATTGGCTGCCTTTTATAACCACGTTCGCAACGAATTTATTAGAATACGCTGGGTTCAGATTGTGTAATTCAAAAAAACCAATAAACGAAGCCTATGCCAACACCATTGCCCACGGTGCGAGCACCGCGAATGCATTTAAACTTAAGGCCAGCGAGATTATTGGTGTAGCTGTAGTCACCTCGAAAGAACAACCTAAACCTTGTACAAATATCAGTCCTACCCCACAGCAGCAACGTAGGCCTTGTACAAATAGTAATCATACATCAACCATGATTGCTAACGGTAGGACTGTTTGGCTCTCTTTTATGTGCGCTAGGGAGCGGCGTTGATGCTGCAACGATTCTGTTCACCTCATTTCAAGCCGGGTTTGTGCAATGGATTTTTTCTACTGGACGTTTGTAAGCCCGTATGTGATTCAAGTCAAGTCCTATTCTTGCGCGTAAACGAGGTCAATGAGAGAAGCCGACGACAGCAGTACATACACTACCGGTAGCATCGGTTATGTCCATTTGGCGGTAGTAACAGACGATCCGGATGTCATTTACGAAAAGCAGCCTGGTCCGGCACTGAGACCAAGCACACTAATATTCATATGAAACGGCTCTATTATTTAGTACATTAAAAGGTGCACAACAGTGTTACTGTGCCAGATACCCAAAGCCCGACAACCCAACTTGAAGAAAAGTCACAACCCCTTCCACTATTCTGTACCACAGGCTAACTTTATTGCTAGTTTGATCCACCCTTCTCATCCCGATTTTTGGCTTTGGCAGGATATTACCCAACGTAGGAAAAATGTCGCGGCTACAGCTGTAAATAGCATAATCCAGAGAAATTATACTGTCGCCTCCCGTAATCTTGGCCATCATTTTAACATCCACCAAAAAAATTCAACGGATACAGCGAAAGACCAGACCAAACTTTTCCAAGAGCGCAAGACTACTCCAGCTATGGCAGAAAAGAAACACACAACGCTCCCACCAAAGCTCGCGACTGATCCAGCCTTTGTAGGAGCAAGCCCCAGCAACGATGGGTACGTGACTGTGCTAACGCCCGACAACAAACCGCTGGTGCCTGGTATGGCGGACCCCGATTTTGATCCAAACGGCTTGCGCATGCATATGTGGACCGTGAATCTTCATGAAGCTGATATGCGTACTGCCTACTATTGGTGGGTCTGCTGTTGCCCGTGCTTGCCGCTAGCGCAATTGGAGACTCGCTTAGGACTCAACTCGTTCAGTCTCGGGCTATTGACCAATCTGGCGGCCTACAGCGGGCGCTTGTTTTTTTTTGTGGTGGCCCTGATTGCCCTGTGCATGGGTAAATTTGTTACGTTCGCCGTGTGCCTTGCGCTCTTTGTATTATGCCTAATTTGGGTCGGTCAAAGCGTCGCACGGGTTCGTATACAGACCCGTGAGCGTCTGGCTATTGCTGGCTCCCCCAAGGATGATCGTCGTGTGGGATGCGTACGTAGCGCCAGTGCCATTCGTCAAATGGCTGTCCAGTTGAAGTGCGATCAGCTGCATTTTGGCGCGCCCGCTACGCTACAAGCTTACCAGGTGTAGGCGCAAGTATGGCTCGGTTTTCGCTCATGTTGTTATTGCAAAAATTGAAAAGCAAAATAAAAAAAATCAAATTTTGATGGTGTATAATATTTCAGATATTGGCAAGATTCGTATTAATGATGGTAGCACCTTTTTACTTAACTCACCTACTTTCCTACCAAATGAAGTTCCAAACTTTACCTACAAGCCCGCTAGACACACTTCTAGCATTTAAGCATTAATTGCAGCACCTACATCTTCGTCGTATAACTTTAGAACATAAAATCAGTCGACGGCACTCATGTCGAGTCTGGTATTCTCCTGACGAGTGAGCGTATGTTTTCTTGCGACTTGAAACACATTGTCAGCGGCATTGCAAAGCTCTGCAAATTTTGCCAGCACTTCTTGGGTCGAGGCTCCAGCGTTGATCCGATGAATAGCCGTTGGCTGTGGAATGGATGGCGCCGAACTTTGATCGTCAATACTTGACCACAAATTCTCCGTCCTTTTTGAAAGAGAAGGCGTCAAGGACCCAGGCAATTTCTTGTTGGTTGGACTCGAAACAACCGCTCCCCAAGCGAACTGCATCTCAGCTTCAGGAAGTGAGCTTTCGAGCATTGGCATTTCTGGCGGTATATCCACGAATCCTTCATCAAAATGGTCATTGTAGTCGAAATTATCACTATTCCTTTCGATGTACAAAAAGTCAGATTTGCTCGAAATTAAGCGCTTGCCCGCGTTTCGGCTGTTGCTCTGCGTTTTCGTAACATTTGTGCATGTTTTGCTTGGTCCAGGAGCTAGAGGCAGCAGTTGCACCCCTGACACGTCACTTTTCTTCGAGTTATGGTTCCAAGATGGCTGCGCAATTAAGTTCTGAAGATCAAACTGATACGACTCTTGATTTGTTTTTCGCGGACCAGTGAGAAATACCATTTCATCTTCAGAGGATTCCGGCTCGGCTGTGCGTCCCAAGCCAGTGCCGCGTCGTTGTTTATTGGCATCAGGTTGGCTATTGCTTCGGCTGTGGCGCGATGAAACTTGCGCTCGCTGAGTAAAGCCACGTCGTCGATTCAGTTGTTGCCGCTCTTTCACTTCTTCCTCTGCAACTTTCGATGCGTCCAACTTCCGAGCATATGTGAGACAGTGCGTGCAAGCAACAATTGAGCGTTGTTCAATCGACTTGTGTGCTAGACTTGAAAAGCTCAACTTTTTCTTGACGTGGCAGGAGGAGCACACTCGTTTATTACAAACTCGACACGAGAAGCTTCGCGAGAAGGCACCCATTGACCTCTTACATACTGCACAATCGTTTCGTTTTTTTCTCCGCACATTGTTCGGACGTGCCGATCCAGCTTCGATCTCGACAGTCGTTGGATGAGCCAGCAACCACGACA
The DNA here is from genome assembly GCA_001695595.3 of Plasmopara viticola. Taxonomy (NCBI): domain Eukaryota; phylum Oomycota; class Peronosporomycetes; order Peronosporales; family Peronosporaceae; genus Plasmopara; species Plasmopara viticola. The sequence continues at coordinate 116,242 of MBPM02000079.1, forward strand.
ACTTTTTATTATGAGCGCATAGTGACGACTTAATGCATTGCGTAAGACTGGTTGCAGCCGAGAGTAAAGCGACGCCATTCGGCTCACAGTTTGTCTTCATGTACACATCCACAGCGTTTGGGGAAATCTGACGATAGAAATAACAAGACGAGACTCGACCACGCACGATCCGCTTTTCATTAAGCGGACCATAGCCAGTACCAAGATTTACCGAGTGCATTATGTGATAACCCACCCTTTCGCCACCTTGACGATTCAATGTACCAGTAGCTGCGAGAAAAAGAAAGTCTTGAGGCCACATAAAGGAGTTGACCGAGGACGAATTGGACTTGACGACCCACTTGATTTCACGAAACCGAAAGGGCTCATCTGCGGTCGGGCCCTGGAGTTGAAACAAAGTTTCTGCATCTAGAATTTTTTCAGCAGTATACGACGACTGAATCAACGTTTCCACGGCATCAAACGAGACGGAACTGTACATGACGTCGTCAAGCGTGCCTTCGATCGTTCCTACTTGAAGAAGCGTAGGCATGTTCCCCTCACTGTCACTCGTTCGACTCTCAGAACAGGAAACACTTGTCCCAGCTTCGTTTGGAGTGACAGAGGCAGAGCCGATCGCTGCTTCCAATACCATGGTTTCAAGTGTTCGACTACGCGCCCGTTGCCGTGATCCTTGTGCGTGTGCCGTCACTACTTCGTCGTCGGCCGATATTCTACGGTAGACTGTGAGTTGTTCGCACGTCTTGATGGGCTTCCACGTAGCCGGATGGAGTTGGTACCGGAGATTCGGCGATTGGGACGCCTGCCACGTCCGAAACGTGTCGTAATCACGCAATCCTTTTGTGAGTTGCGTTGACGCAGTTATGTTGAATTTGTCCTTCTGGGACTCGGACAATTGCAATGGCGGGAAAACTGCCTCCTCAATCGGGAACCGGTGACTCATGCCTGCAATGTCAATACTGCACCCTTCGCGAAGAGCGATGCCGAAAGTTTCTGCGTTCTAGGAAAAGTAAGAATGAGGACTGCTGTCGCAAACGTGCCGAGCATTGTCCAAGCGGCTGTTCTATGGGTAGGGTGTTACTACCAGGGTGTTAGCTAATGCGTCAAGAAGTGTAGGCAATCTAGTAGAATGGACCAAATGTTTGGTTTTGGGCTATTTGTTCACTTAGTAAACCCGGATGTTTGCAGTGTCTCAGATAATCAAGCCTGAGGTTCCAGTACATTGTGCGAGCTAACTTACCAGCATGCCAAAATTTATAGAGCACTTTTCATTTTCTAGATTTGAATCTCGCCTATTTTCCTGATACACAATTTACGGTTACCATTGTACCAATCGTTTACTTATACGCCTGCAAAGTCTCGGCGATCGTATGTAGTGATACGAAGCAGATCAAACAATCATTGCAATATTTGTACCTCGTGTATGTTACCAGCTACATACAGTATCAAGTATCAAGAATGTATAGCACGTGCTATTAATACGGTATTTGTTCTAACTAAAAGCATGAATAACTGTCGTGAAGATTTTGCTACATCTAAAATGCAACTTGTGAGTCCTTTAGTAGTACTTTTTTTTTGTTTTTGATAGGCCTTAAGATACACGTATTAATTATGCTCTGGTCGCACCCTAAAATATATTACCGATCTAGTAATACAGTGTCTGTGGCTTATGCAAGTGTACAGCACGCGGTCCCTTAAGTTTGCTGTAATCTAAAAGCACAGCTTCGCGGCCAACTAAAGTTACCATACTAGCAGAACGCACTTCGTATCTAACTTTTTTTATTTGAGATCCACGTAATGAACTGGAAATTATAGGTTTTTTGTTATTGACCATGAAACAATATCACAAAATTGGAAAGGCACCGTGCATATATATGTATAATCCGCCGCTGTTGCGTAAATAGCAAACGCGAAAAGATGCAATTTGCGCTGGCAATGAACGCGCACGAGCACTTTGTCACGCTTTCACCTGGACAGGGGCAAGACCCGTTGGCGAAAAATGCTGAAGCCTGTGATTTTTTTAGCCACGAGCTTAGGGAATCATACACCATAAAACGTTCTTTTTTGAATGTACGACACTGTGAAGGATTACCTTTTGTTCAAGCGCATATCTAAGGAATGCAAGTGAATGGCAGTAGGCTTTGCAAAGCAATGGATGCTTGGTTAGCTATAGTCGCAAGGATTACAATTACCAGACTGATTGAAGGCGTCGTTCATGTAAAGCAGATATGACATGCTACGTGGGAGATCAGATTCTTGTTGAACCATTTTTGGACAAGTTGCAATCCTCGAAGCGTGGTCCTCCCAAGTCCGCAAAGCGTGTCATTCACTCTCACCACCTTAAAAGACCGGGTCGGCCGCGAAAGTTACTTTACATCATCAAGACCAGAGTCTCCAAGTAGCAAAAGCCAGATATAGCTAAATCGTTCTTGCTTACCACGATGCGATAAAATATGCGATTTTGCTAAGATGTACTCAAAAACAGAATAAATGCATCGTTTATTGTGTGCATTTATTTTCAAAACGCAATTCACGACAGCACGACCGCCAAAATACAGATCAAAATAATTTTTTATACGTTTTGTCATGTCCAGGTAGGTATGTTTGTCCGTAAACCATAGCAGTTCCTCTGTCACACTGCTGCAAGTACAAATGCGCAAAGGTGTAGGTCAAAGCCGGCCTTGCATTACGGAGTGATTGTATTTTACATACTAAAATGGGAGAGGAGTTCTTAGTTTTTTGGAACGTACAGTTATTTACCCTGTACCACAATATGCCATGGCAAAACTTTACCTGACCAGAGTCGGACCCGGACCCGACTTTCGGAGTTTGCTTCCTTACGCATAAACCCAACGCCTAGCTCTTCAATAAGCTTTGCAAGTGCTTATCACGCCATCAGTTTTTAATCGAGCGCTTCCTCTCACGCTATCTTGAACACATGGACAATTGCGCCAAGACGGCAATAAACACTAAAACTCGATACAAAAGCAAAGTATAAATAGTTTACTCAGTTTCAAGATATTGACTATGAACATGCACCATAATCAACGTATAGTACCAATCGAAAATGATACATGACCACGTAAAATTACGCTTTCGGCACTTTTAAATGCAGATTCGCTATTGCATCCGTCTTCGCATTCGTCGTGTAATTTGGTCGTAGCTCATGGGTTCGCAACGCCTCGTTCATGCGACGTTTGGTCCTCTCCAAATGTTGGCGCAAGACTTCCACTTTCCTCGTCGTGCCGTTGCTAAGCTCATTATGGATTTGTTCAGTTGACCCAAGCAGGACCCTACTGCGCTGACGTATGGTAGGGGCTGTACAAGGTCTTGTGGACGCACAATCCTGCTTGCAATATGTGTGCACTTTATCAATAATGTCATTGATTTCCCGTAATTTACAAAACGATCTCGGCTCTTGCAAGCTGCCATCGCTTTCCATAGTCTCATTTGTCTTTTGATACAAAATCCTGTCCTGACGATAGCAATACGTTTCTTCTGTAAAAACGTCATCGAGCGAACTTCGTCGCCGACACTTGTCAACTTTCAACATTTTCGAAATCGAAGGCTGAAAGAAAGCGTCCTTCCTTGTCGGAAGCAAACTTTCGGATGCCGACACTTGCAGCTGCTGCACTTTATTTTTCCTTGCATGGTACGAAGCAACGTCTCTTGTACTCGCGCTCTTCTTGAGGCTACGCGTAGGGGCGGTTTGGGGTCGACCAGCGAGTACAGAGGGTGGAAAATGCTGTTTGAGAAAGTTGGACGCCTCCAAGTCTTGGTCTTCGCCATCTGGCCGATGTTTCCGATGTTTCGAAAGGACGACTTCCATGTTGCTATACATCTCTCGTGCTTTTCGTGCGAGCTTTGCACGAGTGGCAACGGCTTCTTGAGCTACTTTGTACTCCTGCTGCGTCTGTTGTCGAATAGCTGCGTCTCTTGTAGGTCGACGGCCACGTGACGAAGCCACTGGACACGTGATCGAGAGCTCCGTTTCGAGGTACGTTTTATCCATTTTAAGATCTTCGACTTCCAAAAAGGCAATTTGGTCCATCGTCCGATGTGCCCCTTTGTGTCCCGACCTTCTAGCTTGCACTCGAAGGCCAAGTTGATTTAAACTCTGCAAACGCAACAGTTGCCTCGGAGTGGTGAGTGTAGGTGCGCTTGTCACCTGTGTCGCTAATGTTGGTGATGATGTATCCTGGACTTCTCGAAGCTTGAAATTCTTGCTTGTTTCCTTGGTTTCAGCTTGACTTTCAAGCTCGAGCAATTTGATCTCCGAATTCTTGCTAATGACGTGTTCGAGCAACAGAGCATTCACCTGACGTCCCTTGTTCGAAGTAGCGCGATCGACCTGTTCAGCGTACAGCGTTTGCCGACGCACTTTGATCTTTTCCGTCGCCGTGCGCTCAATCTGTTGCAACAGCTTGTCGACTAAATTCTCACGCGCCGTTGTTCGCATGGCACTATCTTTTTGAAAGCACCAAGGCCACGGTCCTTGATTTTCAGGGTCAAAGAGCTTGCCCAAGCACACTCCTTCCCAATTCCAGACAAACACGCACATGTCCAAGCCACACGTTACGACAATGTTTGGATGGTGACTGATCTCTAAACTAGTCACCGCGTCAGTGTGCGCCTGCCAACGACGCACAAGCATCACATCTTGAGGAAAACGTTCGTAGCACGCTTTACCAGGCCAAGCCTTGAACGACTTTGATGCCGTTCTCGAGGAGAGTGGGCGGTGTTTTGCAAACGTCGACGCTTTGCCTTTGCAACGTAAAAACTCGGCAGCGGCCACAACATTTGCAGCCGTACTTTCCTTCACATGTACGTGTGCCAACGACGTTCGTCTTGGTGATTGAGGACTGTGCAAGCCTCGACTCAGTTTGCGATGCCGTAGCTTTGACTTATGATCCGATGTTCGAGCATTTCTACGCATCGTGTCGTTCTCAGGCAAAAAAGGTGTGGTCGTACCACCTGCGCAATCCCGACGCATACTTTGTCGATGCCCAACGCGCTGCTTCATCTCGCTCCCGTCTCTGCTCAATGGCTTTTCAAGGTAACTGCGTTGAAACATTGCCTTTGGCTGATACCCACGACGCAAATGCCTGCACTTCTTCTTTGCAATCTTGGCCAACGCCAATCGTTGTACCATAGGGGAAGGATCCCAGATTCCAACATTCCCTTGGTCGTCGCCGATGAACAGCAAATACCGCTCCCTTTCTTCGTCAACTACCATCTTCATACAAGTCACAACGGACGCTGCTAATAAGGTGCAAGGAACTGGTAAGGGCTCAATCATTGATGTGGGTGACAAGTAATACTTTTGAAGGCGTTTAGCTGAAACCTTTCGCGCGACCACCTTTTTCAAGCCTTCCTCTGCTTTCCTTTGTCTCCTTTTGCTCTCGACGTCAACCGTTTCGTCGATAGTACGATGGACTTCCTTCTGTTGCGCGTTTTCAACGTGGTCGCGATTGATAAAAGCATGTAGCAACTTTCCGGTACGTGCGTGAGGTAGTGGACGGACGGCAAAAAAGTATACACCTCCACACGCGTCACTCGCCAATAGTATTGGCAATTCGCTCCAGAATTCCAGCTTTTGGATACTCCAGCCGGACGCACCTCGTAACGCATCGTCTTCATTGTCGAAATCGCAGTTGCCTACATGCGCTAACGTTTCAAAGTCCCAAAGCGCAATTTTCACAGAATTAGAGTCCACGGCAACGGTTGCAACTATCGACGCGTGGAAACTATAGGCACTTGCAGAGATGCTACCGGGTATGTTGCTCAGACGACGCAAGATGACCATGCCGTTCGACAAATCTTGGCTGGAACTGTCATCAATGACGGTGATGGCGCTAGTCCCGGCGTCGGCCACGATCACGAGTTTATTGTCAGAGCAATAGTGCAATCCCGCCACGGCGCACGATTTGGCCAACGTTCCATCGGGTCCTTTCTTCGCACTCAAACTAGGCCGAGCAGCACGAGTTGAGGATAAAAAGGATTCGTTACATTGCCGAAGTTGCACGAAATTCTGACAGTTTAACACACTCAGTGTTCCCTGTTCCGACATGACTGCCAGTTTCCGACATTTGACATCGTTCGCACAGATCAATACGTCGAATCCTGCTTCGTTCTGACCTAAAACACTAGCTTTAGAGACGGAAGGGGCAAGATGCGAAGGTGGTGCAAGACATGCGGCAGAATGTGATTCAGACAATGACTTTCTCGCTTCTTTTCTCGACGTACTATCCGAAATTCCAGTATCCTTCTCCCTTGTTGCAACTCTCGTAACTTCATTACTACAACAACCCGTTTCGCCATCCCAGAGACTACACACTGAGCCAGACACGACGATAAATTGATTCACCAAAGAGTGGTAAAACGCTCGGAGAGGCACTTCATCAAGTTGTTGCACGCGCACGCTGTCAAGACGCTGGAGCGTGCACGAGTTGGACGCAGCAACCCAAAGGTCTCGACTGTGTGGATACATGCTCACAAAGGCCACGGGCTCCATCGGCGTTGACGACGTTCCCACGTGAAAGGTTTCGAGCTGTACTGCTTGAGAAATGCTTGCGTTCGTGGACTTGGCATTGCCTCGCGAGATATCCCACACCTTGAACACGCCTTGACAGTCTGCCGTGATGGCCCGTTCCGACTGAAAAGTGGCGAGCTGGAGACCAACGAGGGGTGCGCGATGCCCCGATAACTCGACCACCACTTGGCGAGACGCGAGATCCCACGCAAAAGCATTATAATCAAACCCAGCACTCAGGAGCAAATCGTGCTGCTTAGAGTAGCAAAGTTGGCGAACGCCACGGTCATGGGCGACAAGAGGGCCGCGAGTTCGACCGTCGCTGAGGTTCCACAATTGGATCCCGTGTCGAAGGTCGCACGTTGCTAGCAAGTCGTGGACGGGGATCTCGAGTGCGTCCATGAGCAAGTCCAAGTGCCCGGAAAGACGGTGCACGAGAACTTGCGTCTCGTTATCAAGCAGTTTCCATACGTTGACGGTCAAATCATTTCCTGAACCAAGGAGCAAAGCAGAAGAGTCGCAAAAGCGGAGCATTCTCTGTGCGGTAGTGGTCGTAAGGCCCGCATGTGGCAACCATTTAAACGTTCTGCTTGGTGGCGTCGTGTACGGCACTGAAACCTTCCGTGACTCGACCAATTCGTAGAACGAGATCCCACAATCTGTTGTACTCACGCCGAGCCACAGGAAACGATGAATAAAAACTGCGTCGAGGATCGAAACACTGGACGATTGTAAAGGAGGTACTGCTACGTACTCGTCCACACGTGCTACGGGCGTTTTCAACTTCCCCGTCCCAATTCGACTTGCAATTGTTGCAAAAGATGGTTGGCATCCCTTTGCACTTGCCACGTTCACATGCGTGACGAAGTTGCCGTCGCCTGTGAACACTTTCACGGCTTGTGCGGCCTTTTCCAAAACGAGAAACAGTTGAAACTCGGCCGACCATTTCAGTGTGTGAACCTCAGTGTTGAGCGGATTCAAACCAGTACTTTCATGCGCTTTCGAGAGTAATCTTGGGTATGCCGTCGTCTTCAGTGCATGTTTTACATTACGTTCATATCGATGCTTGAGGGTAACCGTGCCTTGCGTTCGTGACGCAATCATCCCGGCATCGACGCAGAAACTTGTGAATTCGTTAAATTCCATCCTGCCGTCCCCATTAATGTCAATTTCTTCAAACAGATCGATCAGTGCACTGACAATTGCAACCTTTTCTTCTCGTGTCTTGGACAGAGGCAAATTCGACAAGACAATGTCGACAAAATCGACGAGTGGCAACCCACTCTTCAATCGCTTTTCCCGCTCGCGAAAGGCATTGGCAATAGTGGAGAAGCCGGCACCTTTCAGGCGCAACACTATGTCCATGGCTTGGACGACAAAATACAAGGGCAGTTGGCGTGGTCGTGCCGCCTTTTCGAGACCGTGTCATTGAGGAAACCCAAATTTAGGAACTTTCAAAATTGATTTTATTTACAGACCTACGCCGGCATCCACACCGTGTTGGTTCCGGATCCTGCCACGCAAGCTCGGGTGGCTCTTGGCATAGGAATACGAGCGTAGTGCCTTCATCTTGCGTGCAAAAAAGACGGTATCAAAGTAATATTGCTGCAGCGCTTTGTGCGCCCGTTGCTCGCGCTCTTGTAGCGTGGAATTTTGCAAGACTGTCATGACCGTATCGCACACGTCGTCGTACTCAAACTTGCCGACGAGGCCCGAGATGTTGCGGAGGGCAAACGGTCGATTGGAGACGCCCCCCATAAACTGCTCGCCGTACGAAATCACTCGTGCGTGGATGAGCGCCCCAGACGACGGGGTGATCAACTCGTTCATTGGCGCGGCATTCGTCGTGATGATGAACGCATTGGCCGACCGGGCCTGGTTGATGTAGTGCCCGTAGCCTTCCATCATGCTTGGACACAAGAAGTACCGGCCTTGAGCAACGACGTGGCCAAACTCAGTGGCGGACAATCGCCCCGTGTGCAAATAGACGTTTGGACTCTTGGTCAGGCGTGGCCCGTAGTCGGAAAACGAGCCATTGTACAATTCCTGGTCCACGTAAAAGTCGAGGCGTGGCAAGTCCGGCTCTCTGAGCCAGCAGTCCAATACTTGGCGCGTGCCTTTTTGAATGCTCTTGCCTGCTGTATGGAGGAACGAGACGTTGGCAAACTGCTTTGGCGGCGCCGTAGGGCCTGGATTTGCAGCCAACTCTTTTTGGACCAAGAGGGCCAAGTTTGTCGTCGTGTGGCGCGTATACACGACACGCGTGTCTCGCGGATTGCCCTCCTGACGAAACCACTTGTTTAAATATCGCGCACAGAGCGCCGTTTTGCATAAAATGACATTTGCTCGCCAGTAGTGCCTTTCGTTTAGCTCATACATTTCAATATTTGGCATCAGGTACAATGGCTTCGTGCGCGGCCAATCTAGGGCATCGGGAACTCCCTCCCAATAGTGATTAAAAAAGAGCATGGGGGTATGAGGACATAAGTCATGGTACGTGATACTCCGGTTACGTTTCACGTCCTCAAACTTTACTTCGAGCACCCATCGAGGCAACATGCGGGACCCTAAAACTGTTGATGAGAATGTCAGTAAAAAGCCAAGAAGCAACTTTAGAATACGTGCTTGTCGTACATTTTGTATACGCTGCGGCATCTTCGCAATAGCCAAAATTGCGCAAATGATGCGGAAGAAAAAGTTCGACATCCGGACAAACGCGAAGTTTCTCGAGCAACATGGGGTCACTACGATTTACGATTTCACGTAGCTCTTCAACTCTGTCCTGTCCATTGTGTCCAAATGTCCACGGGATGACACTGTTCTTGTGCGTCACACACGCTCGATGGAGGGCGTTTTCGTGCAAGAGATCGCTCTCGTCAATGTAGTGACTCCAGTCCACCTCAAATATTTCTTCAGGATAGTAGGAAGCGTCATTCACAGAGGACTCATTCGAAGAAGCAAGAATTGGCGAAGCTTCTTCTGCTGCATTCAGCAATTGCTGGACTCGATCATCAGGTGTGACGTCTGATTTTAAATACGCGACTTCAAAAAGAATGCCACACAGGGTTGCTATCAATACTGCACACAGAAGCAACTGCAACACTACGGGCGGTGCGGGGCGCGACTTTGCAGTGCTTGCTTCCTTTGTCGATTGCACGACCGAGGTGGTAAAGGCACTTCGTGACACATCAATCGACATGTCCAACGTAGCTGCCCAGTAGAAAGACCTTGATTGGCTGTATCACGAATATTCAGCTAACGGATTTTTAACTTACATGTAAATTACCGGGGCCTTACACGTGACAATTCTTGCGATATGGACCAGTCTGGACTATTACTTGCTCTTGAGGTATTCTCACAATGTGCTACAAATAACGGATCAAAGCAAAGGTTTCCGTGCATGTAACGTCCGCAAACGCAACATAGACTGCCATGGCGTCAACATTAGCAACTTCCTACCACACTAATCTACATAAACCTAAGACAAAAGTTTTTGTCGTGTGCCAACAGTGTCCATTTTCCTCAAGTCTACGATCCAACGGTAGTAGAATTAAAATGCGTGGTCGTCATTGCATCATACTTAGAGCCATTCACGTCAATTCGGCCGTGCCGTAATCGGCTGGAAGGTCGATGGGAGCGTGCAAAACTGCGGAGCTCCTTCATTTTGTGCGCAAAAAAGACCGTGTCAAAGTAATACTGCTGCAGGGCCTTGTCCGCACGCTCGATGCGTGCTTCTACTGTCATGTTAAGCACGCTCTCCACGGCAGTGCACACTTTGTGGTGGGAAAAGTCGGCAAAATACCCCTCCACGCCTTTCAACGCGTACTTTTTGTGAGATATGCCGCTTAAAAACTGACTTTCGAGCGCCTTCTTTCTCGCCTTGAACACGACACCAGAATCCGACGTGATCAACTCGTTCATCGGCGCAACATCAGTGGTGACGATCAGTGCATGCGAGGATCGCGCCTGGTTGATGTAATGTCCGTAACCTTCGTGTTGACTTGGACACATGAAAAACGCTGCATCCGTAAAGAGTTTTCCAAAAGCAGCGGGTTCCAGTCGACCAGTATGAATAAAGACGTTGGAGCTGTTTTTGATGGACGCTTCGTACTTTGCTTTGAAAACATCGTCATAGTAGTTTGGAGAAATGTACACATCCAATCGTGGTAACTCCTGTCGACTCAGCCAGCAATCCAAGACCTGTCGGGTTCCTTTACTCGCACTGTTGCCCACCGTGTGGACAAACGCCACGTTTGCAAAATTCTTGTTTGATTTTGTTGTCTCCATTTCGCTCGATGCCCATTGGCTCTTGGCTACTAATGCCAAGTTGGACGTCGTGTGGCGTGCGTACACGACTCTTGTTCCTCGTGGATTGCCCTCTTGTTCGTACCACTTGTTCACGTACTTGGCACACAATGCTGTTTTGCACAGCACTACATCCGCTCGCCAGTAATGCTCACTCTCGAGTTCATACATTTCAATATTGGGCATCATGTAAACTGGTTTCAATGCTGGCCAGTCGGGAAGGTCAAGCAATCCGTCGGAATAGTGGTTAAAGATAATCACGGGTGTGTCGGGACATAGATCATGATAAGTGATGGAGTCGTCGCTAGCTCGAGTTGGGTCCAGCGCCCAATAAGGCAGCATCCTTGCCTTCAAGACTGTATACCAAATCGTTGTCAGTGCAAATGGTCAAACCAAAAGATGTCTCACAACCTACACTTTGTATACGCCGCGGCGTCCTCGCAATACCCAAAGTTTCGTATTCCTTTGGGCAAGAAAATGTCGACATCGGGACACATTCGCAGGTCTTCAAGACGCTGCGGGTTGGACTTATTCACAAGTTGCATCCTATTCCAATCGTCAGTCTTCCCAGGGAGGCCAAACGTCCACGGGATGACACTCGTGACATACTGGACGCACGCCCGATGCAACGTCGCCTGATGAAGTATGTCACTCTCCTTGATGTGCTTGCTCCAATCGGTAGTGAATACAATGTCCGGGTAGAAAGCGTCCGAGCCGCTAAGCGAAGCATTGAGAGACGTCTCGGCGACAGCAGCGATTATAGACTTTATGTCCACATGTCCTTCTCGCATGGACACTAGCGATATTTCAAAAATCAGGGTACACAAGACTAGAGCCACCAACATGCCTAGCATCACTTCCAACCACGTGTGGCGCATCAGGCCCACGCTTGCTGGGCGCTCGAATCGTACGGGCATGGAGGCCGCAAGATGACAATGAGTACCGGTTACAGCGTTGAGTACAAAAGACCGTGACGAGCCACGCACCAAGGTATGTAACAACCAGTTACCGGTAATGATAACAGTACTAAAGGATGATGGGCATATATGGTTGTAATGTAATGTATTACGTTATCGCGTTGCCAAGTTATGCACGTGCTAGGCTCAGTCTGGCTAGTCCACGGCATAGAGTGGTGTCCGCATACGTCGAGTCTCGTTCGGCGGGCAGTGCATCCAGCACCGAGGTCGTGAGGGTCTTCCATTTCTATCGGTCTTGTGCAAGGGTACGTACCACTTCGAGGTCTTGTGCTATCCGGAGTCGAGAGCCGGAGCCACGGGAAACAAGATTGTCGTCGAGTGTTGAGGGGAGCGTGGTGCGGGGACGTCCGCGCCATTTTGCTGCGGTGGAGAAGAAGTAGGCACGCATCTGGAAGTTAGCTGGAATGTCGGGATTGCGGCGAAGTACATGGCCAAACAGGCGCCAGCGAGCTTGTGTCAGTCGTAGTTTCAGCGGCCGCTCATCACAGAGGTCGTAGAGTCTTGCATTCGAAATGTGTCGGGGGTAGCGATAGCCAAGAGCGTAGCGAAGCTGGCGGCGATGGAAACTCTCGAGGCCGTGGAGCTCTGACTTGGTAAGAGCCCAGGTGGCGCAGTTGTACAGCAGAATCGGTAGAACGTAGGTGTTGTACAATCGAATGCGGGTCTTGGGTGAGATGAGCGTGGGGCGGAGTTAGACGGACCAGAGGCGGTGGAGCGCGAGGGTGGCCAGGGACTTGCGTCGTGATAGATCTTTAATATCGCCGAGGAGTGTTCCGAGCTTCTAAGTGTGGCGCCAGGTTTCTTCTCGGGATCGGGCTTGTCGAGTGGCGCCCGACGGGTTGCAGTGGCGGCGGATTTCGGTGACTTCGGTCTTGGCTTCGTTTTTTTTTTTTCAGGGTGAGAAGAAGGAAGTCATCAATGCGGTGCTCACCTCTATCGTAGATCTTGGTGTCTCGGAGGCCAAGGATATCGACGCGGTGGCGCCGGAGATCTTCGGAGAGTGTTTCGTGCTTCTTGCGCTTCGAACCTAGAGAATTCACATTAAAGGAGCCAATCCGGATGCGGTTGGCGCGGTTAAGGGCGTGGAAGGGGGTTTGGCCTGGTGCGGGAGACCGTCGCGTCGAGGGTGAGACTCGTTAGAGACCTGCAGATGCCCGAGAGCACCTGCCCGAAGCGCGCGAGCATTTAGCCCCCGCGCTTGGAAGGAGGGCGTCACCCCAACCTTTTCCGAAACTATATGGTTGTAGTAGAGCAAAAATAGTGATAAAATGATTATCTTTACACGACAAACTTTTGCACACATCGATTCCTTTCAAATCGGAAATCTTTACCGAGAGATCGTATATCTATCTCCGCACCTCTTCAAGGTGCTAGGTGACCCAGTCACACTGATATTAAGCAGAGACCACTCGCAATAAATACTTCGCAAGCGAAATTTTGACTAGCGACAGAAGAGGTTTTTGATTTGGTCACAATCCACCTCGAGGCTGGAGCAGAGGAAATCTCTCGCAGAATTGGCGACGCCCATGTCGCCTTCGGCCACCATACGCCAATGTAATCCACAGAACTGCTTAGGGTTTAAGAAATCACCCGCAATTGGGTAGGGTTCTAGACTTTTCCCCAAATACTATAATATGTAAACCGGTAAAAAGCAATAGGGCCACCATTCTTATATAGCTGTTTTAACGAACGGCCTTTACTTCATGTGATGGTCCAACACTTCCTCCTATATCAAAGCTAAATTACATCCAATATAAAGTTGATAAGTGTACCTCATCAATCTTTGCACTAGCAATAAAACATACGCCAGCTACAGAGACTGCACATGTGCCGTGGGTGATGAAATTTGATCAATTTGTTCGTGAAAGAGCCGTTCAGGCAAAAAAAGATTAATGGTTTTCAGCTACACCGCTAGGATGCGCACTATTTAAATTGTGGGCTTAATGTCAGACTCACCGGCGAAAGAAGAGCAGGAAAGCCCGTAATTTTTTCTCAACCTGAAATGCTCTTTTAGTAATGTCGCCAAACTTGGCGACCGGGTGAAAGAAAAGATATATAACGGCGATAAATTTCGTCACATTTCTAGGATCAGTGGCCGTAGTCACTAGCGCAGTGTGCGAAAAGCTATTTGACTCGCCCGCCGCCGGTCTCTAATTCAAGTTGCCATTCCATTGCAAGCCTAGTTTTTTTTGCACAACAGGATCGACAAACGCTGCGAATAAATACGACTCGTGTGGTGCAAACTATGGCGGCACCAAGCATTAAGCTCATTTGCTTTGCGTGCCGCGACTACAGCCTTCCCTGTATGTCACCTATAAACGTCACTTGATTTAAAAGAGTCCTTCTAGCACTACATTTACTATGCGTGCGCTTCATGTACCAAGTTCAATTTCCAAAAACAATATCACTTGGCTTTGTAAGATAGGGCGACCTGTATAGGACTTGAAATGTTTTTCAGAGCCGTCACTACCACCCTTTAGTATAAGAGCCTAATTCAAAGCGTTCAGAGTATCAGTGTTTAAATTCTACCCACCTTGTACGGAGATATTGCGTCCGTGGGCTCAGAGTTAAACTTGCTTACATGGTGGCTCAACTTCGAGATGTCTCGGCTTCGACCATACTTTATCAAGCGCTAAGAGCCTGTATTTAAACTGCAAAAAAATATATTCAACACGCAACCAATAAAGCTCGGTTTGCATTCGGAATGCCCGTTGCTTATCGTTTCAGATTGTAGCAGCTCGTGCCGGAGACGCTCTCACGAGCTCATGTGAAGCAGTATGATCACATCAATTCAGAGGTAGCTTCTATTGCTCATGGCAGCGCATCTTTTTGATTACGCACAACACATTGAAATGCCGCAGACCTTAGCGATGAAGATACGCCGCTCTTGCATCGTCCTTGCACCAGACAAAAGCTTCTGTGCGACCAAATGTACGCACTTTAGGTTGCTCTCAGGTCCATCCATGGCAAGCAGGCCCCTGATATTTGGGAGCAACCACGGACCCTCGAAGAGAAATTGGCCATGTGGCCAATGGGCCATACACTCGTATCAAACGCCATGCGTTTTGGCGCGAGGTCTGGAGCAGTGTTGAAAAGTATCTTCCCTAGCAGTGAGCTCTAGGCTTGGTTGGACGCTCAAAACCAACTCAAAGCCTTTTAACTTTGCGGGATTCAGCCTCATGGCCGTAATCTCGGCCGCCGTAGAGGCACTGCAACACCCTACCAGAACGGTCATGCGCAGGAAATTCCTTCGTAAAAGCGCTGAAGAATTTGGGTTCCACAAAAATGTTTGACGCATATACATCGTTGTAAGTAGGTTAATGGCTTACGCGAATTAATGTCTTTCCAGGACCGTGACTGGCGCGATTGATGTTTTTCTTTTCTCGTAAAAAACCAAGCTTATACATTCCAGCAATTGTTTTATCGTAACAAGCAATGCTAGATCACATTTAAGTTCCTTCTCTTGTGCTTATAGAGAAATCTCCAGTACATATCCTGATCGCATCCCTTGTCTTGTTAATCATATTCAGACTCTTTTGTGAGGTCCACAGAAATGTCCTTTCTATCGGTGTAGACATTTCTGTAAGTAAGGTGCTTTCGATTTCGAGACCCGAAGAGAAAAGATTTTTCATACTCTCTTTCATCTTATCGGTAAAGCTTTCGTGCTTTGAAGGATTGAAATAATTGCAAGGTGTCTCGTCCCGTCTACATAAAATAGTTTAAGGCCCGCATTGTTGAGTTTAAAATCATCCACGAATAGCTAAACTTTCCACAGATGCGGCACCTCAGCGCGAGCTGATCCCTCTCGTCTAATTATATGTCTGTGGATGGACTCCTGTAGTCATCGGCTAACGAATACGTAATAGCTGGAGTAGCAATTGTCGAAACGCAGCGGTAAGCCGCGTATTCCTATTGCTCCCAGAAAACCGTGAACTAATACCTGTTCTGTAAACAGCCTTGCTGTTTATACAGACTGGATAAGGTGTTCAAATACTCGTTCTGCTCTAGAGATACACAAACACACTGTGGCTGTGATGCAATCGACTTTTCGCAGACAAGGACAGAGTCAAGACGTATGGATTTCAACCAGTTCGCCTACTTTGGCAGCTTTTGTAGAGAAGGCAATGCGTGAGCCTCGCGTAGATATAAGGTCTCCAAAAGGCTACAAAGACCGAAGAGTATAATTTCTCTCGGCTCAATTGCTGCTTATTGGACCATCATGTGCGCAGAAATGTATCGTACTTCAGGTCTTTGCCGTTCAAA
The DNA here is from genome assembly GCA_001695595.3 of Plasmopara viticola. NCBI lineage: Eukaryota > Oomycota > Peronosporomycetes > Peronosporales > Peronosporaceae > Plasmopara > Plasmopara viticola. Next base: position 132,319 of record MBPM02000079.1, read on the forward strand.
ACGATTTCTCAGATAAAATCTGTCGAATCCATTTTATTGGAAAGCCGTATTGATAGCAATGCAACAACGATCGCTGTAGAAGAACACTCAAATTTGGCATATATGTATGCGATGAAGAATTAATAATTTGCATTCGATTTTTATGCCCGGAAATCTGTTCGTCAATAAAGAATCAATTTGCTAAACACACAATTCGACCTGCGCGTAATCGCGTCGACAAGCAAATTCACGCCAGGCTTGAACTCAATTAAAACTATCTATCTCCTGATTCAAAACACCATATTTGCATTCATTAGAGCAAGTGTGGAGTATCTATAGTCGTCCATCAAGATACATAGTCGGACTCGACCAAATTATTTCAAGAAAATGATGTCGGATGTAACTGGTACAACCTCCAAGGCAAGATTTCTTGTCGTGAACAAATCGTCACCATCTAGCTGTTGTACTAAAGCGAAGTGGCTTTTTCAAGTCCGACCTCATAGTTGCGATATGGAGCAGCCGATGACATAGTCGGAAGCTTCAACGGCTTTCTCTCACCCGGCAAAGTCAAGACTGAGTCTGCTGTTTCCTTGCTGCTATTATAGACTTTAGTGCTGCTCTCCCTGCACACCGCTTAATGATCTCTACCGAGCAAAAGGTTTTCAAGTTCCACATAGCAAGCACTGTACTTGTGCTGATAGTAAGTCAAGCCTAGTCACTTCCTCATACCCCTTTGGCAAAGTGGCGTAGACCAAACCGAGACGATTTTTACTTTATTCGGAAGTTGCATGCACCTCATGGCTTACACACCGGCCGCTGACTTAAATCTTTTCCAATGCAAGCACATAATTGTCAATTTTGGCTTAGAATTCATATTCATAAATTAGTTTGACAGCTCAACGGTTTCTGCAAAGGAATCCGCTTAAATAAAAAAATGTTGCTTGACAACAAGTTCAGGTGAATGTTGTACAGTGCACTGGCTTTGGTAAGCAGTTACTGCTGAAATCGAATGAGAAAGTCAAATGTACCTCACACGGCGGCTGATACATGTTAGGGAACTGATCAGTATTATAAAAGAGATTATCGAGCATCCCGGCGTAATGCGGTTGCTTCAATTATTACGAGCCTTTGCTCTGTCCATGATCTCATCGGCTCTAGAGGCTAGTTAAGGCCGTTAAAGACAATTTTTTTCAAGTCTTACGAGCCTTTTTCGCCGCTTCCTGTTAAGCATTTGGGCACAGACAGTCAGGACGAGGGAAGTGTTTTTAACTCCGACAACCTTCCACATATAGCTTTTGGGCGAAGAAGGCATCAGTGAAATCACATTGCTCGTTGCCTTATAATACAATTTTTGTGCTTGGTGTGAGTTCAACACGTGCTCAACTTTTCTTTCGAGGAAGCGTTTTTCGGTGGTCGGTTCTTGAATACCACATCTAAGTTTTTATTTAATAATGAGCAAAAGGGGGTACTGGGATACTTCAAGATCTTTGTGCCAAGGCACATCGTACGCTGTGACCTGAGATACCTTTAAAGAATCCTCAAGGGTTTTTTTATTCTGTAATACACATTTTTCGAAACTATCCGGCTTTCATTCCAGCAGAAAACTCAGTAGCTTTAAATTCTATGAGAATTAATAGCTTCACCATCTCGGGCAGTGCCTTCAGCTGGTGTGCTTTTACCGCGACATAATGATTAGATAGAAAATCATATATTTCTGTATCCCGGAGCCGTACTAACCGCTCCTATCTGTAGTCCACAGTGACTTGCGGACCTATGTTCCTACTTGCAAAACTTTGTTGCCAGGTCTATGTCAGTTGCATGTCAAGCCATGATACGCACCGTGTACTGTGGATTTATGCTAATTGCTTGCGGAATTTTGTTTTGTGCGGTCGATGATGCTATGTTATTCACCTATTATATACATTTCGATGTTAGTGTCGTGCTGTTATTGGAACTTAGGTATCTATCAAGGAAGGTTTTGAATACGTCGTCACAGCTCCCAGCGGGAAAATAACATACCTATTAATCAGTTCGAGCATACGACCGTTTAGACTTCCCTTCGAGGGAGCGGTACGCATAGCATACAAAATCCAAATCCGTGTGGAGCAGGCTCGAGTGGCTGGCACCTAGACTTATCCATCGTTAGATCTGGAGCTCGCTTGCATCGTATAGAGCAAGTCCTGATCCCCACGAGCGCTAAGCAGATATTTGCGTGCCACATTGCGTGGATCAGAAGGCAATATTTATTGATGTCTTAGCGGATAGTTCATTACGCCCATCAGAAGACAAAGTTTTCTACACGTACATCTGAAAGGTCTCGCATTCGATGCCGGATGTACACCATTTACGGCATGCAGCAAGTGCTGTGGCTTACAAATACAGCTATGTGGGCTACTTGCCACTGCTGCTCAAGCTAAGCGCCAAGCATGACAAAGTCGACATGCAGCGAAAACGGCTTCCTGCGATCATTGTACAGCCATCAACATGCTAGTACATGTCTCGAACTCTTTGTTTTCGACGTCATCAAAGCCCATCTCTGACATTTATGTTCCTGGCTAAACTAGGTGCCAAATGGACCAAATTGCTCAAATGACTCAGGAACAGGTCTATGCTTGTGTCTCCTCGTATGATGCGTAAATAACTATGTTAAAAAGGAGTAATTGTTCCAGCGCGATTTACGGCTGTTATGCGTGAGCTACAAGCATTGATGGCAAATATTGTCTCGATAGTATATAAGAGTATTGTGGATTTCCAAATAAGATCGCAGCCTAGGAACCGCAGCGTTGATCGTAAGACCGAGGGTACAGAGCGCCTGAGAGGCCGGCCTGGAGCTCACTATGTAATATTGCAACTGCCCAACATTGTTAAAACATCTCGCACTATGTGCACGGCAGTCGATTCGACTGTGAAGGTGCTATGGACATCAACAGCGGGTGTATGGGTACCAACACTCAACTTATTAATAGAAAAAAGGTGCGCACGTCAAGACTGGTAAAAAAGTGAATTGAAGAGTTTAATAGACTGCACTTAAAAGATGTATTTATTCAATTTTCTATCTGATCATCTCTCTGTGGATCTTCTACCTTTGACACCAACATGTGGACTTCTTACAACTGATACAGCGTTTGATACAACGGAACAGTGAGCGACGATTGCGTCGTTCTCAAAAATGCATAAAGACAAGTATTAGACCAAAGCCTAGGAGGAAAAGACTTTTCGATCCTCTCCCAGCAGCACTTTTTCTAGGTGCGATTGGTATTCTTGAGTACCTTAGCTAATTTTTATAGAGGATTGTAATGCTCGGAATCGCATAATTGGGTGCGAGCTCAACCATAGAAAGCTGGTTGGCCCTCAGTTGTAGTGCCTTTAGCTTACATGACACGCAGCGTAATACTTAGAAATCCCATTGTGACCGAAGACAGTGAACACGAGTTTACCGGAAAATCGCATACTTTCCTGTTCGCCTATTCTGTGCAAGGTGCTGTATGATCTTGTTAAACCCGTAGTCATCCTACGCCTACACGAATAGGCTGTCCATCTGAACCTAGCAAGGGCTTTGGGATAGCTACATCATCTGTCACGCACGCAATTCGCGCAACTCGGAAGATTGCTGACTCCTATAGCCATACTTAAGGTTTATACTTTTGAAAGACACAAAAAAGAACAACAACAAAAATTCCTGGATCCAAGATAAATATTTTACGTGTTTTTGTCCCACACACAGCAGTCTTACACCAGTGGAATGCTTAGAGTAGCAATGCATGGGCAATCAGCGTGATTTAATTCGACCGCAAATCTACATGATCAATAACTCACTCATGACACTGGTAATCATTTACGCATACCTATAATACCGATAGCACTTTGTAATGTCCGCATTACGCGCTCGCCCCGAATCCGTGGGTTTGACGCGCTATAACTTGCTGTACGTGACGCTAGGCGTGTTAGTGGTGCTAATGCTGGTTACACTGGCCTTTGAGATATCGTCTGTGTCATTGGGAGGCCACGCAGTGAAGCAAGGGGACGTTTCCAGTGTTATAGCTGCCGTCGCCGAGACCTCTCTTAATACCTCGTTGAAAAACTCCAAACGTTTCTACCCGGACATTGTGTTTGCCACGGATTGGAGCAAGCAGATCAAGGAGAGTGACATTCTCCATCAGGCGACATTGCATCGAGCCTGCATCCAATATAAAACGAGTGTCATCCCATGGACTTATGGCCTGACCGAGAAGAACGAGACGTTTAACCTAATGCAACTCGTGAATGAGTCCGACCCCCAGCGGCTAGAAAAGCTACAGGAATGTCCAGATATCGATATATACTTGCCCGAAGGATTGCGAGATTATGGCTATTGCGAGGACGCCGCGGCTTACACAAAATGTACGTCATGAGGAATAGTCTTGTAGAGTATTGATTTGACTAACAAGCGAAATTGGATACAGTTGCAGAGGCGAGGATGCTGCCTTACTGGGCACTGGATCCAACCAGAGCAAGCAACGAGTCCATTACTTATCACGATTTGTGTCCGAACACGCCCGTGATCTTTTTCAATCACTATTCGGATGATTTGCTCATTCATCCAGACTGGCCAGCCTCTAAGCCAGTCTACTTGATGCCCAATATTGAAATGTTTGAACTTGAGAGTCAGCAGTTTTGGAGAGCTGATGTTGTGTTGTGCAAAACAGCATTGTGTGCCAAGTATGTGACCAAGTGGTACGACCAAGAACGCAATCCGAGAGGTACTAAAGTGCTTTACACACGCCACACGACGTCAAATTTGGCGTTAGTAGCCCAGAGTAAACTTACACCGAGCGAGAAGGAGACAAGACCCGAGAAAGATTTCACAAATGTATCGTTTATTCACACGGTGGGCAACAGTGCCGCTAAAGGCACGCGAAAGGTACTAGGCTGCTGGCTAAGTCGACCTGATTTGCCGCGATTGGATGTGTACATCTCTCAGAGCTATTACGACCAAGGATTCAAAAGAAAGTACGGGGAATACATAAAGAATAGCTCCAATGTTTTCGTCCATCCTGGACGACTGGAACCCGCAGCATTTGGGCAAATCGTTACGAATGCGGCGTATTTCTTGTGCCCAAGTAAACACGAAGGGTACGGACACTACATTAATCAGGCGCGATCCTCACGTGCAGTGATCGTGACCACTGGCGTTCCACCTATGAACGAATTGATTACACCGTCATCTGGTATATTAATCAGGTCGGCAACGCGGAAAGATACGAGACAATTTTTAAGCGGTGCTTCACCGAAACCGCACGCTTTGAGTGGCGTCGATGGTTACTCTGCTGTCTTTCGCCCCGCCAATCTGTGCAAAGCCGTAACAAAATTACTTAACACAACCGTGGAAGCACGCATCAAGCGCGCTGACAAGGCTTTGCAACAGTATTACTTTGACACGGTCTTCTTTGCGCACAAAATGAAGGAGCTACGCGTTACTGCGCGTTCCCACAGTCTACGGCACGGTGACACTTGACGAAATTGTAAAAATAAGCTTAATTTTTGAAAGTTGAGATTTAGACGAAACAGCAAAGAAAAAAAAGGAGACTCTGCTTTTTCAAAAATCTCCTGTCATGCAAAAATGGCAGACGTACGCTGCACTAGTCTCAATTGATTAAATCATCTTGATGGCAAACTTAGTTTCTGTCGGCTATGCTTTACTTTGATAAGCAACGTACGGCAATTCTATCTCGTTAATAGTTTAAGTGGACCAAAGTATGCAAACTGTGCTGCATTGTTCTATAATGTAAACGACAAATGCAGTGAATTGGGACTTTGCTAGTTATCTCGCACCTTGTATGATACATTTGAGCTGCTTACATACTGTGTCAATGCTCCCGGACAATTGAGACTTCAGATTAAATGGTCGCGAACATGACGGCGTCGTTGTTGTCAATTTATTTATTTTCATTTGAGCAAGAATACGCATGTCTGTCATCGCCTGGTGATGAAATCTGGTGTCCTCATGGTCCCAATTTTGTTCACTTACATAGTTTACTAGGTGAAAACACTGTTGCAAAAACTCTAGACAGCAAAGTGGGCCACCGTGTGGTCTGAAATGCTTCATGCTTCTTTCATTCAAAACATGCTGCGGCCAGGACTCTATCATGCATTTGCGTTCGCTCCCATGTCATCGCTCTTGATCAACTCATGTTTGTATCGAGATCAGGAGTGATAAAGAGGCCAAGAGACCGACAAATGATTCAAATAGTAACCGTAGCCTTCTGGAGTTTTGGTGTCGATTTCGTCGATTGTGAGTCAAACTTTGCTCTTATCTATAAGCTTGCCGCTTAAGGCTCTAAGCATATGCGCTTGTTGTCCAGCGGCGGGAAAATGTTCTCAGCAGTCAGTAGAAATTTATTACGAGGATGATCCATCAATATAAGCGTATTAGACACAGATCGAAGTAGTCTGCGTCGCTAGATCAAACACCTCTGAGGCAAGCAGCAACTTCGTCTCCGGATGTTATTGTATATGCATTATATACGGAGAAACAAGTCTTCGCCGCGACATTGTTTCAGCTTCTCAGAAAATTCGGGTCATCCTCAGAAACCAACAAGATCAGACTATGCTTCTTGTTGTCTTGTAGAAGTCCTTAGGCTCAGAGCTTGCACAAAGAAATAGCGTCTTTGCGTATTTTGCATACATTGTGCAACAAGTTTAAGTGTTAAGCTCTGCTGGTGTCACTGCTTCGTCTTGTGGTTTCAGTAACTCTTCATCAAGACAGTAACGTCTCCCTGTGACTGTTTAATCTCGTCGTGTACTCTTTTTCAGCGTATTGCTGCTAAACCATCAACAAAATAGTCGTATCTAGTGATATGCTGGAGAGTCCGGCGTGCAGTACCTTCCAATAAAATTAAAATCCGCCTTCAGCTCCAGAAATTAAAGCATTCCAATTTTAGGCAAACTACACGCTCACGATAATTAAGAGATGCTAAAGTAACACTGCTAAATACTTGCTGGACAGGCTGACTACATTAAATGAACAGGTGACGACACAAGATTCTGTACATGAATTTGGCTAATGCCGGGAAGGCCATGACGTCAACTAGAAGGATAGACTTAGTGTAATACACGATAACGATCTTTTAACCTCAACAGATTTACATCGGTCTGCTCGCCAGATTAACATCCGCAACAAAGGTTAGCGTGCGTTCTTACAATCGGAAGCAAACGCACACAATTTGGAAGTGGTTGCTAGTTTTACCGAGGGTTTAGCACGGATATGACTCTGGTAAAAATGGTCGCCTGTGGCACGCCGTATTTTTTCATGGATGATAGTATCATCACTGAGATGTAGCCTGTAAGTTATGCCACAGCGTTGTTCATTATTGCTTAAATCAGCTTCGGGAAAAATGTTGCTCGGCTGCCGGCGCATTGGAAGCATAGTAAACACTCAACGATTAATATAGTCGCTCGACGCTTTACGACCGTGTGACAGTGACGCATTGACTATGCAATGACAAGATAGAGAGAGAAATCAGTTATTTTGAGTATCTGGACTTTTCGGTGAGCTGGTTGTGGGACTTCAGACAACGTAAGAGCCGGTCAGTGACTTACAACGGCTAGTAGTACTTTTAGCAAACCGTCTTCGGAATACTAGTCGATATCATTGTTTTTAGATAATGCGAAGGACATCACGTTGAAGTCAAGGAAAAGCAGTTTTAGAATAAGAGAAGCTGCACAAAAGAGAAGCTACCGTCAAAGCGTTTTCCGGAAATGGGAATGCTGTGTGAAACATATGTGGGGGCATTCTAAGCAATAAAGGCGGTTTTGAGAGCAGATGTTCTTTATGTGATCATGAAACGGAATTGCCAGGCTGTGAAATATACGGCAGCAATCGCGCAGTATCAGCAGCGGGTGAAGAAAGACCAGCAAGAGGACTTATCAGCAGTAGCACCACATTCCACATTACACCGCACAGGATGGCCATGTTCGAAAAGCAAGAGCCTTGAGACAAGCATCGAAGTAGCACATGAATAGCTTTCTTGTCAAAGGAGTCGCGGTGAAACTCACGGAGTTAGATGAAAAGGATAATTTCGTGTTTTCCGGCATCACCCAGGACCAGGCAAAGGCTTGATTTCAATTGACAAGCTTGCGAAAGTGGTTTGATTGTGACAACTTAGCATTTGCCAAGCGTCATCTGGAACGAAAAGCAAGCGCAAACACAAACGCTGGAAGGGCGTATAAGCTCAACTGTGATTAGAAAAAAAGCATGTAGGAAATATACTCAATGGAAGCTTATAAATGCTCGCATAAGACACCCGAACTAGGACGCGCTCAAAATACAGCCCTCGAGACGTCCAGATGATCAAGGGCAAATGAACATTGTGTGGTGCGTGCTTAAAGGGCAGGTAGACTAACTGTCTCGAAAAGATATACTTAGAGATATACCAAGTGTAGAGCTGTATCATTTTTATTTTTTTAAAACAGCTACAAATTCTGTGATCAAGAGCAAAAATGTTCACATTTGATTCTGCTCATGGAAATAAACGTGAGCATTACGGCAAAGCGCCTTTTTACTCCATCGTCACTTGTCATTGGCTGAGCATATGTAGCCAACAAGTGGGCACCAAACTTAAGCTAGTCGCTTACACGAGGAAAGCCTGCGCACCTCACTTGGCGCACGCTTCACATCATCCATTTTCACGTCTTCCACTGAATTTTAGACAGATTTATACGTTCGTCCAGAATTGATTGCTTACCCGCTTGATTTCATCATTGTCTCATATCGCTCACTTCCGACCTCAGCTTTTGTGTGTCGTATATACCATTCACTTTAAGCGTATTCTCGTTGACATTTGTTAGCCATAGTCATGCTCGCAAATCTTGTCCCCTTGTCAGACCGCATCCGGCTCTGATAGGCATTTCACCAAGATTTGTAAAGCGTCTTATGCATTTAAACTTGTAAACTGCCAGCTGCACCTTAGACTACGATAAGAATTTGCCAAGAAACGTGATGTAAATGGCGCTTTTGTGCGGCAAGGAGACCGGACAGCCATGGAGGGTTTCAAGCTAAAGTACAGTTGAACAGCTCGCTGTCGATTGGACAGCGTTTATACAAAAGGTTTGCTCAGTATCGACAACTCTTAGATATACGGGCGTTTGCTAAACAAGGCTGTCTAGGGTAAATGTATGCAGAATATGTCTGGATCAAGACTAGACATCATGTCTTTGTGCAAAACAGTGTCATGATTTAAAGAATCATCAAATTTATCAAGTGCACCAAGTGCATCGACATCCGCTACCACGCTTGAGTGCGAGAGGCTTGAGCATTGCCTAGCGGTTTGGCGATACTACTAATGCACTAATACTATGTATATGTTTAGATCAAGAAGCAAGGTGCAGATGTCCCATAATCGTTAGAGTCAAAAGATCTTTTGGCTTAAACATATCTAGGATGAGTACAAATCCTGATGGAGTGAAGGAATTCTTCGCTTTGGGGTTTATCAGAAGATAAGTGAGGTCCACCAGTCACAAGACAATAATTTGCAAAAGCTCTTCTTTGAAATTGCTTCTCGATTTGCTTAAGCAACTTATACTACTTCTTCGATAGTTCGCTCTGCTCGACTTCGAAGACGTAATCGACAACGGTCCTTTCAAGAAGCTTCCTCCGCGGCTGTATTTTTTTCCCCTCAAACACAGCCTATTGACATTCAGCGATCTTCGCTCATGAACAGCTTAACGCATCGCAGTCATGTTAAGAACGTCCACATTAAATGATTCTTTTCTGATTTGGATAAGATCTTGCTGATGACAAAACTAGAGCAGAAAACGGCCTTACGCAATGCCATTTCTCACTTGTAAACACTTGTGAAATGAATAAAGAATTTGTACTTAAATCTTAATCTTTAAACTCTCGAAAGAACACACGCTCCACGGTAAGCTTTTTAACTTTGATATTCGCAATTGCTAAACAAAAAATTTTGGTACAAAGAAGCGTCCACCCAAAAGCAGTGAAAGACTTGCTAAGACAGTTGATAATATTGCCACACAAAGCACAGCTATATAGCTCAAATGAGCGTCTTATCACCGTCACAAAAATCCATAACAGACGGCAATAGACTTCGTAGTCATCGAGGCAGGACCGGCGCGTGCCAAATCGAATCAGAGTCTTGGAAGAAAATCAATAAGCATTCTCCTAAAATTTTCTTATAAACGGTGACGTTTAATAGTTGCGAGCAAGTACGTTGCGCTGTTCATGTATACATTTCTTAGCTTCAGCAGCAGTAAGCAGTTGAGCAAGCTCACCTTCACACAAGTACTTGAATCAATTACCAACTTTGCAGGCCAGAAAATTAGCATTAGGCGTATGTCGTTAGGCCAAAAACAACTACAATTGCTATGTTTCTTCAACATGAATGCGAACAATACCAATCACGAGCAATTATTTACCAAATCAGAATGGCCATTAAATACAGCAATATCTCATTATCAAAAAAAGGCTTACACTGCAATGTACATGGTAGACCAAGTTACACGAGATCCTGCTATATCTGTTGCGAATATATGGGCAGCCTGTCACGCACCGTGCTACCAGTCGAGTAGTCACACGCCGTTTGCAGATACATTTGTGCAGCATGGACATCCATGCAAAGCATATGGTACCGTAATGATGCATAGCACCTTGCTACTATCGCAGTCTAAAGAGCACTAATAAATTCGAAGCTTTAAGGGACAGCGTTACACTCTAAAATTTCTTATGGATGACTGAACAACACTGGATGGACTCTTGCAGATGGATACCGTAGCTCGGCAGTAGTCACAATTTCCTTTTCAGACGCATGTGTATATAACTTGCCTCATGGAACTTTTTTCTTCTTTGTCGGTGTCCTCATTTCTTACCGCTCCTAAATTATGGCTTTAAATCCATCACTCATATATATTAGCCAGCTGCCAGCTTTGAAGTCGATGGCATTATGTACATATTTGAAGCTCGTAAGATATAAACGTATTGCTACAATATTTATTGGTTTTTTGTAGTATTTCTAATTTAGAGCAGATATTCAAAGTCGTCTAGCAGCTACACATCAACAAGCACGCACCAAGCTCATATGTAGTTTCGAGATTGCTTTTCGGCCTTAGCGCTTATTTATCGGTCGATTTTGAAGCAAGAGCATTCACGAGACCGTATGTATCCCGCACGTGATCTTTTTTTAATCAAAATGAAGACCAGACAGCACAATGACACGCACCGAAAGCGTGTCACCCATTAAGAGGTATGTTCACTTCATAAAGTGTTTAAAATTATGACTGTCTCGCATTGAAAATATTTAAATTCCCTTAAATATTGCGCATTTGCTTTAATTCGGCAGCTGCAAATTCAAGAATTAAATTATTCCGTAAATTTCGATTGATATAAACTTTTGACTCAAACCAAGTAAGCTTTGAAGGAACGGGCAGCATGTAGTCAATATACTACTATGCTCTAGTGTTTGAAGAATATTTCTTGAGCTCTTATATAGACAAGCCCAAGTAAAAGACTTATACTAGGTCTTGAGTGATTCGACTTATAGAAATCGTTGGAGCCCGCAAGATAGCAAACTGTGGATCTGATCGTAGAGTAAAGATCAGAGACTTGATCTCACGCACTTGGTAGCACAAGTAATCCTTCTACATTATAGTATGTAGGACTGATCTTCGGAGCGGTACAGTGAAAATTAAAGGATTACAGACGAGCTGAATAAGCTGACTTAGTTGCTCTTCTCCGGAAAGATGCAGCGCACAAAGACCCAACGCAATAAATGCGCAGTTAAAGACGTATTCTACTGATAAGAATGCGTTGTTGAATTATATTTAACTAAAGATGACAGGTTTTGAAGTAGTCAAAGCGATCGACAGTTTAATTTCATGCAAGATAAATCTCGGGGCACAAGAGGATCGGCTATGTAATTATGGTTCGCCTAAAAAATCATCCATGACCATTTGATCATCCACGATTTATCACGTATTTCAACATACGCGATCTTTTAAATAGACTAGCAAAAAGAATTGTTTTTTTGATCCGGTAAAAAAGTAAACAATTCCAACATGGCGATTATGTGTTAGACATCGATATTAGCTATCCGAAATCTTGCGATTTACGCTTGCTCCACGACAACATCCTAGATCATTATTTCTTACAGATCATACGATTAGATGAGTAAAAAAATATTAACAGTCTTTTTTTTCAACAAACATGGATATTCTTTGGCCTGCACAAGTAATCCGTGTTAATGTGAAATCAATGGGCTACACGGATGCACACACAGACAGTCACGTCGGACTGAAGTTAGGCTTTGTCGGACGACTCGATCTTCTCTGTTGGTCTCAATCTGTTATAAGAAGCAATCAATATTCGTAACGGAAAGTGTATACAATTTCATCCACAGTGGCTGATAAAGTTAGTTACAAACCTGGCAAGCCACCTAAATCTTTTAAATGTCGTGTCTTTCCTTTCTACGTACCGTTGAGATGAGCTAAGCTCAACCGATCTGTCGTAGTCACAGGCCATCAGTGTAGTATGACCAGGAGCATCGATGGGTTCACAAGGTCAGACCCTCATCGTGTCACCGGTTATGAAAAAATTCTCTCCGCTAGTAAGCTGTCTTAGGTACAGTGTGCGACTGAAGTCTTGCAAGTTTCTCGAGCGCTTCTCCACCATGATGATGCGCATGCTCGGATTTTCAGGCTCCGGATTAATTGGAAATCTTTAGGTGCGAATCAAGCTAGAAGAAAAGGCAGACGTATCGTCGGAATAAGGGTCTTCGATAATGTTCCAGCGTCGATAGGACGTGCGAATCGGCAGAGCTTTTAATAGACGCTAAACATTCAAAAATGAAGTTTAGTATTTCATGTGGGCTTGAAAACGACGCACAATAGATCGGACCAAAGCACTAAAACCGAGTTTTGCAAAGATAAAGCCGATGAAGTCAATCTTTAGTCTAATTTTAAGCGTAAAGTTTGTTCCTCAATGGTTCGAATGGGTGAGGTTAACAAGTCGCTTGCGAAAAGTAACGACTACGCGCTTAACGTCTAAAAGTGACCAGACATGGCCTGAACATTTTGCAGCTGCAAACCCAGTTGATGCTTCAGCATAGGCAGTCGAGGACGTCAGAGTTACAGACCACTTAGGCTTTGAGTGAAAGGGCGAGCGTGGAGAGCATTCTTGCGCGACGTCGTATCTCATTGCTTGTGAAGTTGCGTGCCGAGCATGCTTGGGAGTTAAGGATTCGTTGTAGCGATAATTACCTGACGGTGTAAATTATTTCCGCATGGCGACTAGCGCTTTTAGCAGGACCTCAGTTCCGCAGCCAGAGTCTAAAATGTGGAAGCCGCCCATTTTCTATTTAAAAATATACAATGAACAGCAAGAGAGCACATCTTGGTGTTCTTGGTAATTGCTGTGGGTAGCCTTCACGAGAGCATGTTGCTGTGGACCATAAATAGCAGACGACAGCTACCTGGAAGTTTTAGTCCAGCGAGTATACCAAAGATACCGCGCTACTTGGTCATTGAATAGGACAAAAAATACGAGCGACGAAGGTGATGCTATTGCTTCATGAGGCGTGAGACCACAGGTACGGTTTGCTTTTTTTGTCAGCTCCAAATATTTCCTAATTTGAATTGTCATTGTAGAATTTTTACAAAACAGCAACTTGTATCTTGGAGACGCATGTGACTCATTCGGACCAATAAAGCCAGACATCCAATGCATTTGAACTTTTGAAGCCTGAGGGCGTGTGTTAAGCTTGATATAAGGTCTGCTCATGATCTGAGACTCAGCTTATTTTCAACTGCTTCTCATTCTCTTTGTCTTCTTTTTGTTAAACGTATAGTTTAACTCACCATCTTTAAGCAGAAACTTTATTTTTATTTAGTTACTGTTCTTAGAATGCAACACGTATGAATATCGATTGGGTGTCAGGGAGCTTTTTTTGGTAAACTTTCAGACAAAAATTTATTTTTTTGCTATAAAAGCCAGCTACATGTAACAATTTGTAACATCCTTCCTCTTAAACACTCGAATTGCATCCATTGGGGAAAATGATATTATTACTAATCACTGTTTGACACTTAAACAAAAAGCGATTTGGTCGTAGCGATGATTGTATACGCAGCAAATTAGACTGGCAGTTGTTCGGGTTTCTCAACGACGACTAAGACGAATCCGAGAATGGCTTTTTGGACCTCAAGTCTGTTCCTGCAACAATAGCGGCTTCTTTGCTTTTACAACAAAGGCTACATCAACAACACAAAAGCTGCGGCTGCTACAAATGTTGTGCCTACGCCAAAAGCTGATCGTACTTTAGGTAGCAAGGCGAACGTGGTTTGCTCATTCAAAAGTCGCTCAGACATACAACGCTTCAAGTAATCCTCCTATTCCATAACGGTAAGAATCGCGAGCCTGTCATTCTACTTTGTCTGGCCACCTCTTCTTAATGATAAAACTAATAAGATAGGACAAGAGCGCTCCACCAAGCATCGTTTGGATCTTCTTTCGCTCAGGCTGCGAAGTGGCTTCACTTTGGCGACAATGTTATCCGAACAAATTCATTGCTTGGAATTAGATGTGATGAGCTAACAAATTTATCGGCCACGTGAAATGGTCTTTTACGCCACGTAGACCGTCAACTCACTTTCTGCACAGCGAGTGGGACGAGAAAGCGATTTTTCCAAACGTTATTATCCTACCGATTTAAGCCATGAAGACAAATAATAGGAAGTTGTCATTGCGCGCTACAAAAGCTCTCTCTGGAATTTACTTTCCACCACAGTGTGAAAAGAGAAATTATAAAAAAGGCTATAGTCCAGCGGGATTTTGCGACAGCCATGTTCGTGCTATAGAACCATTAAAGACACTAAAAGTGTTCACTCGGTATCGTAAAAGCCGTACAATAAGAATCAGTCATATTTCTGGTAGGCTACCGCCTGCTTAGAATATGCCAGTAGCGACTTCTCATGTCTAGAGGGAATAATGCATCAACTAGCAGAAGCAAAAACCAGGCTCGATTGTATTCTCGAGTCAAAAAAGGAAAAGCGAGCTACATAACAGAGTGCAACAGCTCGTACACACGTAATAAGTCGCTTAATATAATATAAGCGACGGGGAACGTGAGAGAAAGTGTAAAATTTGCTCGCACACTAAAAGTCTCTCACGACTACCATGCGACTTTGTGTTGGTCACGCGTCTTCGGGGTCTCTCTTAAATGCATTATGTCTTAAAGCTAGAAGCAGGTGATGTAAACCTGAAAACTGAGAAACACATAGTACGATAACGAAGAGTCGCTGTTGCGACTAAAGAGCGTCACGTCAAAGTTGAGTTTTAATGAGCGTTTGCTCTGCGAAGATGAAAATCAGTGCAATATATCGTCTGTAAGCTCGTGCACATCTTTCTGACAAACTTAGACTAAATATGTAGTCAATAGTGACGACCCTACTCCCAAACACGATCTCGGGCATGGCTTAAATACCGTTTAACTCGACATAGTCCCCATGTTTCAGACTATGTCAATGCAATTGATAACCTTTCGATTTGATTCGTCTTCAGATGGGGCATGTCCGCCAGAGCAGCTCTTTACACTCAAACTTAGCCTTCTGCGAGAAGAAGACCACAACCGGGTGGCGAAATGTTCACTTTTACAGCAAGACAAACGATGCTATCAATTGAGTGGATCGTACAATACCTCGAAATCGCATAGCTTACGACTCTTTGGTTTCGTAGCGCTATCACGTTGACAGTCGGTTTCTATCAGATACAGATGAGTCCAATTGGTAGCAGCCGTAAACACCTCTACGTAGGATGCTTTAAAAATTGGCTCAGAATGTCGAAAGTCTTCAAATAGATAGCGATTACGTTCAATCGCGTATGCTGAGTCCGCCTAACGACTTCGTACTAAGTTATTTTACGAAAATTTTGTCTCAGCCACTCCTAAAGGAGTCTTAGTGCTTAGAACTGAATCAAGGGGCTCTTAGGCTATGCGCGAGAAACGTCTGCACGTAGTCTATTTTTGTGCACCGAAATTGCTGTTGTGTGAACAGAGACAACATTTATACTGATCCCAGAAAATACTTTCATATGATCATGGCCAACGCCTTGAATTCCAGCTGGATGTGGATTGGCAGATTATCTATGCAATTAAACAAGAACTCTGTATTATTGATCCAGGAAGAATACGACATGATCGTGGTGTAATACAATTGTGTCGCTTCCAATTACCACTTAATTTACCTGTGATACAAAGTGTCTTTTAATTGCACTTCAATGCACTTCGATATAAAAACGCATCCTGGGATACTTTCAGGACAGATGCACCCTGTCGAGAGAGACTACTCGGTGCATGACAAGTCGCTCCTTGGCATGCACTACACTCTGACTACGTCAGAATATAACTTGTCGGTGAGATGATGTTCGATATCTACACTGACGATGCGTTACCGCGTACGGCGATGAAGAGTCTCGATCTCTCCCAACGCATAGTTTGGTGGGTATTTTAATCTACAGAGTGAAATCTTACAAATTGGGGTGATGTTCTTCTCGCCTCCCGAACAAAGACCAACGCCTTGATTGCATCATCATTTAGAATTAAGCAGCGCCACGATGAAAGCATTATACTAGAATACGCACAACCAAAGATACCGCTTTAAGTATGGCGGCGAGCTAATATTATATGTGATTGACGCTCCAAGCGACTATAATTTACGCGTAAGAAGCACTCGCGAATTTTTTGACACGCCACTTCGGCTACGAAAGATCTTTTAGGGCAGTATGGTCTTTCTTCTAACCTCACTTCTGTGGGTATTAGCTCCTTGCGACACCCAAGTCAGGTAGGCCGATAGTTAGCAAATATACCGCATCACCGATGACGTTTTTATGCAGTGTGTAAGCGGATATGCTAAATCGTTTTGGCGGCATGCTCCCACTCGTTGGATTTGCTTCTATTTGCCGTCATGCCGTTAGCGTAAAACAGGCTACACAGCTATTTTGCATGAATGGGTAATCCCCGCACTTCCTAAACGCCACTATATTGTGGTCTAAAGTTGCCAGGAGAAGAAAAGCCGAGGGGCTTGCTGGATACAGCTTTTCTCCAATGTGTGAGCATGTTGAAGCGTGCATTCTGCAGGAAGAGATCGGCTTTGGTCTTTAGGTTGGCGGTGTCTACCTTTAGTGTGTGGGTCAAAAACTCATGTAACGTATCTGTCGTGTGTGATTTGGTATCGGGATAAGTTACATTTGTCTCCTTAACATACATGTCAAACACAGCGCGAACGCGCGAAATTTGGGCTGCTTCATCCTTAATGAGCGTGGACTGGAAAATTTCAACGGCAGAAACGTCCATTTGTTTTTGCAGCAAGAGTCGCATAACTTCTCCCCTTGAGCATTAGTCAAGTCGCAGACAAAAAACTTATCGACTTGTAGAATTGATAACATGTTTCGAGAAGAATCTCTGGCATCGATCGTCATAAAAATACTGAAGGTTTGTGTGGTATAGCGCTTAAGCGTTTATATTAATTTTTCGACAAAGCAGAAATAATTCACTCTCGCGTGTCTAAAAGTGGGTGCAAATTTTTCCAAGCGGCTTTAGTATCTTATACTATTATCGTATGCGAAAATGATGCGCGCCGTGGCCGTCGTGCTCGTTGATTTTTTGTCGATGCGCATTTTAATCGTCGTGATTCTAATTCTAATTCAACTCAGGCGTTTTTTCTATACCATCTTGCGCAGTTCCATCGATGCGTACTAAAGTTAACAAGTTAAAGGATAACGAGCGCCATCTCGTTTGCCTCCTCCATCTACTTAAATCATTTACCACTCGCTTCATCGGATTGTATGGCTATTAATGCGATAACGCATGTAGATAAATTCTCAATAATAGACGGCATCGGAGCTTCTGATGGTGTGTCTGCGTATACATACCAAAGACATTCACCATTTCTTTTCCAATATTCGATAACAGTGAAAATAATATTTACTCGGATTATTTTTGCTGGTTGTCGTTATATTGGAAAATGTACACTTAGACATTTTAATTTAAACTAGCCATCGCCGTTGCATCGATGAGCTTTGACACACCCGCATCGATTGTGCGCAACGTCGTCTTAATAGTTGTGTCCTGTGCTTGGAAAGCTTCCTGCCCAGTTATCAAACTCGACCGACACTAAACACTTCAAATGCAATTAAAAAGGATCTTTTTCCAAACAATTAGCTCACCTAATGCATGTGGTCTAAAACTACTTGCGCCACTATTTGCCATGTTCTCACCATGGTGTGGTATTATCGTTGACTTGTTTGTTCGTGGGTTTTCGAGCGTTCGAGAGAAACCCTGACAACCATGCATCGTTGTTTTCGTCTCGATTATCGAAAATGGTCTCGCCATACTGATAGCGATTACATGGGTAGCCCCCACCGTGTTCCATTGTGACATCATTCCCTCGATAACCTTGTGGGCCACGATAATATGGTGGACAATCCATACAGGCACCCATCGATTTGACTCCTTCGACCATCGAGTATTTGCCATTTGGACATGGCCCCGAGCACTGACTGCTTTGTAGACCTGTGCTCGATCCATAGACACCAGCAGGACACAATTTGCAATCTAAGATACTCTTCGCGCCGAGTTTATCGTTGTACGTTCCTTTTGGGCACTTTGCTGTGCAACTCTTTGATTCAAGACCAGTGCTATCACCATAGACACCACGAGGGCAAAACTCGCACTCGCCAATTGTTATTCCAGCCCCACTTGGACGATACATCCCTCGTGGGCACTTTTTCTTTTCTGGTTGCACACTCCCATACAAACGCGCTAGAAGCAGAATATAAATTTAAGCATACTGTTTCGTATTACGAACGCAACACATACGTACACTCGGCAGGTTGATACGGTGATCCATCGCCTCGATAATGTTGATTTTCATGCGGCTGTTTTTGAACTTCAAACGCTAAACAATAAAGCACCATGAAAGATACAAAAGTGTCAATTTTTCTACCTGGTATGCTAATCTTGTTGCATTCGCATATACCCATGAGTAACACACTAAATAAGCACGTAGTCGACAACACTCTCACGGCTAGCGCAAAGTACTTTCGAACAAAAGCACTCATCCTTGAATCGGAGTTGCGGGTCAGTGTGCTTTAAAAATTGACAATTCAATAAAAACAGTGGCACTAAATTTAGCTCGGTTTTTCCTAAGATAAATGTCAGGCTCATTTAATGTCTTGATTCAATGCAACGGCCTCATGCTGCCCCTTCCTGCGTCTTCTGAGGCTTGAAATCGACAACAGCAATCATGGAAAGACCAACGGTGTACATAGCTATCTAACAACGCAATTTTCAGACATAATTTGATTGACAAATTTATGTATCGGCTTTCAATGTATTTTATCTTGTATATTCCTTGCGAGTGCAACTCAATCACATCTAATCTATTTTATAAGCTCATATTTATCACAGTTTTAGGCGTAATACAATATTAGCCTAATTAATCGTGAGGAATGCAGCTTTTTTCGTGAAAATGGTCTTACAATTGATAGATTTTCTTTCTAAATTGTAGATATTTAAGCCGCTTGGTCTGCGTATTAAATAGTGAATGTTTTATCCAATCGGATAGCTTCGCGCGGGAATCTCTCCGTCCCGTCGCCCCTAAGGCTCTGAGAGAACGAGAAAGTCGCTTGTGATCGCACAAAGACCGCCTCAGGAGGTCAATACGCCATCGACCGGTAAGCCCACCTGCTTGTTTCACCTTCCGATTCTATTCGCCCGCTCGCTCTTCCTCAAAGCGCGTGTCGGGCGTCTTCCGAATCGCTCTAGAGGGCTCGCTACGCTTTAGCTAGCGATTAAGGCCGTATATCGTGTGTGGATTGAGGAGGAAGATGTTGCGTTCGAGAGAGCAACATTTTTACTTTCGATTGAACCCCTACTTGGTCCAAATCGACGCAGATTTGGCCATTCCGCATCCAATTTCCACCACGATTCCAAGACACGTGGCCCGCGTTGATTTGAGGATTTCAATGTGAGCCTGACTGACGTGAAGACGTTTGTGTTTCTGTAGCCACGCTCAGATGCAGTAGTGGTCCTACTTGGCAGGGGATAGCATACAGCATGTAAGGCACTGAAGCTTGAAGAGTTTTGGTCGGAGTGATGGTCACTGATGTGTTATTGTTCGGTCATGTGTTGAACCTCACAGTTGAAACCCGCGATGGCGTTGGGCAGCGATGGAAACATTAGCAGCTCCGTTGTCCTCCGGTCTATGCGCGATAGACTTGTAGATTATGGAGAAGCGCTCTTACGGTAGGTGCTGCTGAGTGTTTGTTAACGCGTGTGATTATAGTCTTCTGACGTTCAAATGCGTATTTAGACAGCTGGTGGACGAGCGCAATAAATCACTTGGAGCCATTGAACATATCAAGTCTGAGAATGCGGGAAAAGACAACGATCATAGTGTAGCAGAGAAAGAGATAGCCGAGAAAGTGCATGGCGGAACAGAAGCAGGAACACTGGAAATAGCAGACGACGGAGCAAACGTCAATTGCAGTACATTGCAAAAAGTGCCTGGTACAACAAATAGTGAGCACTTGCCTGCGATTGAAGAAGTTGAAGATGCAGTGATGTTGTCAAAGAAGCGAAGGCTTGCTGAAAGTGCTACAGGTTCTGTCAAGAAGGCAAAGCAAACTGAAGCAACGATGCAGCAGCAATTGGATGAAACAGCAGCTAGCAACTGCAAGAAAGATGACGTACAAACATCAACAAATGATGTAAATGTTGCTCAGCAGCAGGAGTGTAGCTTAGAGGGAGCTACGTGTCGAGTAGCGAGATTATCAGCGCCTCCAACAAAGTATTTAATGCAAAAACAGCAAGAAGAGGACGAATCGGATCGTGAGAGCTTTACTCAGAAGCAATCTTTTTCTTTGTCAGCGTCTCCCGTTGTGGACCAAAGCACAAGTAACGGACTTGTGGATGTTAAACGGCCACTACCCTCGTCCCGAAGCCCTCCCATATCAAAGCTTTCGACGGGTGCGGAGTTTGAGAAAACGCTGCGTGAATGTGTTCGTCTACAACGCAAGGTACATAAGCGAGGTTTGGCAGTGATGCGAAAGAGGCATTTGCCACGAGTACGGACACCAGCGCGTGGCAAAGCTCATTGGGACTTTCTTCTTGAGGAAATGAAGTGGATGGCGGCAGATTTTTCTCAGGAGCGCAATTGGAAGCAAGTAATGCAGCACCGACTGGCAGCTGATGCGATTGCCGCACAAAATGCCGATAGTTTGCGTTTAGAGCAAGCGAATCGGCAATTGGCACGAGGCGTTGCCTTACAAATCTCAGCCTTCTGGCGGACGATGGAACGAATCGCGGCAAGGTCGCGAGTCCGATTCGAAACCACTGGAGCTGACACCTATGGCGACATTGATGATTTAAGGCGTGGTAAATTTTTAGCCGATGATGGCAAGCAAGACAAAAGCGATGATACGGACATGGCTGATAATAAAGATTGTATTTCAACGATGAAATACCTTCATTCGGATGTCCCAAAAAGCAAAAGTAATGGAAAAGGAGACGGCAAACCAGAAGTGGTGGCATTAGCAAAGTCACGCATCACTTATATCGTAAGTGCAGGTAAACGAGCTCGCAGTGCGATGACGTCTTCGTCTACAGCATGTGCCGACAGTGATAAGTCCTCTTTGTGGTCAACACGCGAGGCGGCGTTTCGGGATTTGCAAGCGCGATGTAAGGCCTTGCAAGCGAAAGGGGGACCCGCTATCATTTTGGCTTCTTTTCAGTTATTGGCACTAAGGTGGATGCTGGATTTGTACTTAAGTGGACTCAACATGTTTTTAAATGATCAGCTTGGAATGGGCAAGGCAACAACTATTGTTGCTTTTTTAAGTTTAATTGAAATTGTGACATCTCGGAAGCAACAACAACAACAAAGAGAAGGCAATGTGACTTCTGCCGACATTGTGTTCGAGCCTGAGCCGAGAGGTCCGCATTTAATAATCGTTTCTGGAGAGGAACTTCACAAATGGCGGTATTTTCTTCGGATATGGCACCCGGGTCGACGAATTCAGCATTATGACGGTGTTAATAATACTCGAGCGTATAGAGAAAAGTTGCAGCGCGAGTGGAAGACGAAACCTCGAGCGTTTGCGCGCAACAAAGATGACAGTTTTCTTATTAGCCCGTCAAGCACCGACGACGATGATGAATCGGATGACGGTGAAGGAACTAAACCTGTATATTGTGTCTTGTGCCCCGTTAGTGAATTTGCTGAACACTGGGAGGCATTTATAGCTTTTACAGGTTGGCAAATGGTTATTGTCGAGAACGAGCACGATCGCCAATTTAATGACTTGACATGTATATCTGCGATGCAACAACTTCGGCAACAGCAGCGGCGAGTACTTTGCAATAGTCAGTCGATTGAGAATTGGGCGAACACTGCACTTAGGCTGCGATATGCTGAATTTTTGGTGCAAGGAATTTCTGATTCTATAGACACTGATGGGATTGAAGACAGTGTTCATTCAGCTGAGGTATGGCAGGACTTACTTGTGGAAAGGGCTTCTGTGGCAGAGGTGTTGCAGCATTATGGTAAATCATCCAGTGGACGAGCGTCGTTGTGGAAGGCTTGTTCGCAGGATAAGAATCCTCAGTTTATGAATGTCTTGCTTCTTGCATTATCGTGTCTCAGCTTGCGGCGTGTCCGAAGCAAAGTCGAGTCAGAGCTTGGCAAAGTCGAAGAGACTAGCATGAGCTGTCAACTAAGTTCATCACAAAAATCACAGTATCATAACATTATAAATGGATTCATCGCTACATTGGACACTTCGAGTGGTCGCGAAGAGCGTATAAGCGTCTGGCTACAGCTATTACTGCGCCTTCGTGAGATCTGCAACTGTGTCGATGTTGTAAATGATATGGATAAGCTTGGAAACGCTGATATGCGGCTGCTTACTAGTTGTTCCGCGAAGCTGGAAGTGTTAGAACCACTTATCCGTCGACTGGCGCTACAAGAGGGCAAAAAGGTGGTGATATATTCCCAGTTTAATACCATGCTTCCTATCTTGGAGTTGTTTTTGTCTTTGCTGGATATTAGCTGTGTGCGCGTTACTGGATCCATCGCCATGCAGCGTCGTGCGCTCTGTCATTTCGCCAATCGTCCAGCGATTCGCGTGGCGCTTGTGTCTACTCGTTTGTCTATGTTGGGAGGAAGACGTGCAGTGTCAGTGTTTGGAGGCGAGGCCATCGTTGTTGTAGATAGTGACTGGAACGCAACTTGTGATGCAAAGCTTCGTGCAAGTTGGGCGAAAATGGCTGTGGGTGGCGCTGACACTCTTCCGGTTTACCGATTGTATTGTGAAAATACCATTGAAGCTTCGTTGTTGCGTGTGGGCGCATCGCTCACTGAAAAGGTGTTTGGTGAAATGAGCCCACTGGAACTTCTTGTGGTTCCATCCGACATGGCAGCGAGGTGGACAATTGAAAAACCTAGCTGGTGGTCTTCGACTGCTACCAGCAGTGGTGGAAGCTCAGGCACTGGAGCAATAGCAAATCTTGCACGGGTGGCCCAGCAAGTGGAAAAAGAGGTGAAGTACTGTGGAGATATTAATGAGCTGGAGGCTCCTCTTGATGTACACAATGTCGATTTAGATGCTGATGAACACCTGCTACTGGCCAATACAGACGAGTTGACGCCTGTGGAATGGTATGCGGTCAATTTTGTGCACGGAGTTAATGACAAGAAGGTGATAGAGGGTGGCGATGGCAAGGCTATCGAAATTGATGCTAAAACTATCAAGGATGAAGGATCGATTACCTGGAATGAAAGCAACACTTCTGATGAAGCAGACGAGCGCTCATTTGAAAAGCTGGCTTTGGTGGAAGTTAATCGTCATTGGCAAGATGGCAGCGCAGCCTCAACGCTCTTTTTCTATATCGATTTTCACGACAACGGGACAGCGAGTGATAGTGCGCTTGAAAGGTTGTTTATGCAAATGCGGATGGAGGGCATGGAGACTCATTTTGATGTTTACAAGCCCCCTCAACCACCAATAATGGAGTCCTCCAAGGCGGTGTATTTGTCGTTTGAGCCTTTGTCGATCGCGGATAGCCAAATGACCTTCCGCGCCTTCTATCGTGTACCGGCACCTCCGCCACCTGCACCACTGCTAAAGTCGAAGCTGGATCATTTTGCTGGGCATCACGAAGAATTGTCAAAGTTTAACAAGCCCAACAAAAAGCAAAGGACTAACATGACGGCTACAAGAGCTGGAACGTCTGGTGTGGCATCTGAAAGCTTGGCAAACGCTGTCAATTCATCGGCAGGTGTAAAGCGCAAACTGGAGTCGCAGCTTAGCGGTATCAAAACAGGACATAAAAAAGAAATGCGTGTCGATTTGGAAGGGATTCCTGTCCCTGACGTATCAGAATTTGCTGATGATGATTTTTGGGGTGATACGAACTTAGATGCTCTAGATTCCGCTGAATGGGATGATTCCGATCTATTTGGCGGTATCTTAGGCGTTGGAGTGGGTGGTGCTGGAAGTGCAGCATCTTCAGCCTCTCAATTGAGCACGGGGGCTACGTCGGCATTGTCTGGTGTGGGGGGTAGTACGACCAGTGGGGGCGCTCAATCGGATTCAGGACACTTAAAAACAGGCTCTCAGAAAAGCTCGAAAAAGTCGAAAACGGGAACAGGAAGAGCACGGAAGAGCAGTATGTCGTCTTCCGACTTCGGGCGTGACGCTTGGAGTATACACGATGACATCATTTTGAAAAAGCTTTTCGAGCTCTATGGCGCTAATTGGACACTTGTTGCACAAGTACTAAACTCTTCTGCCGCAATTTCTCGTTTTGTCAGCAAGAAGCGCTCGCCACGACAATGCTACGACCGTTATAACAAGCTTATGTCGGGCGGTCTTGCAAATTCGACATTTGGTGGTTCAGCAACAACGAAAGACGCAAAGTCGGGGTCTTCCAGCAAAGCCCAGCGGGCAGCAGCTATGGCAAGTATGGCAACTACAAAGCTTTCTCCTGCAGTATTGGATGTCCGTATCGGTTTGCCGCCTGGTGAACTGCTGGTCAAGCTCCCGCATCGTCACTCGCTGCCTGGGGTCCCTCCGCCCTCTGTTGTGAGCGCAGTGGACATGTCTTTTGCCTACAAAAAGGCAAAAGCTTTAGGTAATCTTGCTGCTGCAAAGCAGACATTTGTAGGAGCAGATGAACTGAAGTCGATTAAAACCTCCTTCGACGCGATTATCCAGTGCATGAAGCACAAGACGGCACCACCTCCAATCCCAATTCCTGCCGGAGTAGGATCTACTTCGTTGGCGCCAACAGCTACACCTGCTAGATCCAGCTCGTCAGATCTTGATACGAAGGCGTCTCTCACAGCAACATCGTTTCTTCCAATTCAGTCTCCGCCACTCGCTACAGTTTCAGCCCCGGTTGCAACTACTGCAAGAAGAGAAAATACTACATTGTCGATAAATGCTACGGCATCCTCGGCAGCAACAGTGAAAGCGATGCCTGTGGTGGTACCGCCCCCGCACAAGTCGCACACGGATATGGTTTCACTCTTACCGACGGCGGTGCTGGGTCCCGATGAAGTCATCAAACGTAGTAAGGAGGCTGCAGTAGTGGCTGTACAAGCGGCGGCCGCAGTAGCGTCTGTTGGCCGTGACGGATCACCACTCTCAGCCAGTGGTGATGTCATGTTAGGTGCCGGCTCGGGCTTTGATGCGTCAGTGAATGCCTCAATACCGCGACGTTCACATGCTGCAAGTCTTACAAATGACGTGAGTGCTGTAAGCGCGATACCGCCTTCATCCACTTCACCCACGGCATCGACTACGGGAGCTGCTCTTCCACAGGCCACAACAGCGGCGACCACAGCGGCATGGGGTGGAACCCTTGGACAAGCAAATCGGTCAAACGCTGGTGCATCAATGGAGCTGAATGGGACGGCGGTACCTGGTGGTAGTGAAGTGCAGCGTGCACCGATGCCAGTGACCACGTCAACACTTCTGCACGTGCTCGACCGCATGCCTGAGATCAAGAATAAAATCCAGTCGATTCTCAATCGCACAGACTGCTCCGAGTCACAAAAAGTGGCCATGATTGCGCGTTTGCTGAGCAACACCAACGCAATCAATAATACGAATGCGCCAACTACCGCGCCTTCGAACAGCAACGCCGTCTTGTCGGCGTTGACCGCCGACGCTGGCTTGCTCAGCTCGTCTGATATGCTCATCGACACGGAGACTCCCATTCCAATGCCGGCATCACTAGCTGCATCATCACCGCCGAATGTGGCCTCCTCGTCCGCGCTTGCCCCACAAGAACAATTCCAGTCCCCGCCAGCTTCGTCGAAGCCGTGAGCCACCCCTACGGATGCGTCGTGTATCTATGTATACAGCCAGCTTGTGGTACAAGTGGTGTAGTAGCTTTAGCTAACGAAAAAATAAATAGACAGTCTAGGAGTATACAGCAATGAAACCAGCACGCTGGTACAAATTCGGTTGATGCGAATAATTTATACAATAACCTTAGGTCCTTTTCATGCGTTCATGCAAAGACACATATACAATACAAGATATGAGGAGGCTACGTTAAAAGTTTGATTTGATCCACTTACTTTATGCACAAAATAACAGACATCTTGAAGGCAATCAAGTCGAGCTTTGGGTATTTAGCATCACATTTGACACACTGTGACGTCACTCTGTAATTGGCTTCATGACGAGCCTGATTGGTGGTTATATTATTGACATCAGCCACGCACCTGTCTATGTTGTCATCGTCGCGGATCTGCCATCACCAGTGATACAGTCACACATAATATAATTTCAGTATGCTGGCCTCCGCCACAGCCTAAGCTCCAGTCCTCGACTTTCCAGCTTGGCCACGTGTACTAATTCGTTTAACTACAATGGTAGACGGTCTAAAACCCAAGCGTAAAATTACGTGGCAAGACGTCCAGCAGCACTCGACGTACGCCAATGCGTGGATTGTCATCCACCACAAAGTCTATGACATCAGCAAGTGGGACTCGCATCCTGGCGGCATGGTGATGCTTTCCCAGGCGGGCGAAGACGCCACCGACATCTTCTCGGTGTATCACCCGTCAAGCTCTTGGAAACTTTTAGAGCAGTTTTACATTGGTGACGTGGACGAGAGCACGCGATCAGACGGCGAGAGCCTCACCGATTCTCAAAAGGCCAAGAAAGCCAGAACTGACGAATTTGTGAGTGCCTACCGCCGCCTGCGCATCAAAGTCAAGGGACTGGGTCTTTATGACGCAAATATGGTTTTCTACGTGTGGAAATTTCTCAGCACTCTTAGTATTTGGATGGCTTCTGTGGCGATCTGCTGGCACTTTGATACCTGGCCAATGTACATGCTTGCAGCTTGTGTCATGGGTCTTTTCTGGCAGCAGTCGGGCTGGCTTGCACATGACGTGCTGCATCATCAAGTGTGGGACAATCACTTGATTGGTAACATCATGGGTGTCATCATTGGCGACATATGGATGGGCTTTAGTGTACAATGGTGGAAAAACAAACACAACTTTCACCACGCTGTACCGAATCTTGTCGGGGATGCCAAGACCAAATACCTTGGTGATCCCGACATTGACACGATGCCCCTTTTGGCTTGGAGTAAGCACATGGCTTCGCGTGCACGCGAATCAAGTTGGGGCCCGTTTTTCGTGCGCTATCAGGCCGTCATCTACTTTCCGCTACTGCTCTTTGCGCGCTTTAGCTGGCTATTGCAGAGTTACTACTACGTTTTTAGAAACTTTGCGTTTAGCAAGTACGATCCCTTAGACCTTCCGAACGGAGAAAAGGTCGGCCTTATCGTCCACTATACTTGGAACGCGTTGCTGCCGATCGTCACAGGAATGTCGTTGGCTCAAGGGATAGCCTTCTTTATGATCGCCCAGATGTCGTGCGGTGCGTTCCTGGCTGCCGTATTTAGTGTGGGCCACAATGGCATGTCGGTCTACGAACGTGATGAGAAGCCGGATTTTTGGAAATTGCAAGTCACTACAACGCGCAACATCAAACCCGGACTCTTTATTGACTGGTTCTGTGGCGGCCTGAATTACCAGATCGAACACCATTTGTTTCCCTTAATGCCACGTCACAATTTGCACAAGGTAAACCCACTGGTCAAATCGCTCTGCAATGAGTACGAAGTGCGCTACCACGAGACGGGCTTTTGCCGTGGTCTTGTCGAGGTCGTGGATGAACTTGCCGACGTTAGCAAGGAATTTCTGCTCGAGTTTCCTGCCATGTAAGAGTACAACCTTGCTATGTTTTTCAATTTTTTGTACCAGCTCTTGTTCAGATCTCTGACTTTTTTTAAAACCTAATACAAATAAGCGTCATGGCTTATACTTTGATTACCGAATACTAGTCGTTACTATAGAAACCGTAGTTGCGGACGCGGAGGGGGTGGCGCAGGTTGCTTCTTGGCGGCGTCCTCGATGGCAAACGTCAATTGAAGCGTAAATGTTTTGCCCTCCTTGTCCCAGTTGCTAAAGAAATGGCCTTCGCTTTTTTCAATGTCATCGTTGGGAATCTTGAATGCGACGGTTTCGTACGGTTCGCACGCAAAGAGCAAATACTGCCAGTGCTTGTCTGGCGCCTCGACCTTTTGCTCGAAGGCGGACATGAATCGGTGACGTGGTTGCAGCTTGTCTGCTATTTCCGGGTACGCAATCTGAAAAAGAAGAATTCTGGCGCCCGAGTCGGGGTCGCGCTGCTTGGTCACTTTGTAACCTGGTAGTCCAATCTTAAGGGCTCTCGGTCTGGCAGCCGCCGTGGCCGCTGCCGCCTGTGCTGCCTGGAGGTTGGCATAAGCAATTGAATGGGCTGCATCGGCCGCTTCTTTGGCCGCACGCCGAGCCAAGTTTGTCTGGTGGCGTTTGCCTTGAGTGTGCGCAAGGTAGTTGCCCTCATTGTTGTGTAACGTAAGACACAATTTGCACTCGTATGTGCCCAAATGATTCTTCATAAAGTAAGGGTCTTTGGCAAGATCTACCGTCTCGAGCGCCAGCTTCCGCAGCCGTTCGCGGCGGTCAACATTGCTTTGCGACTCGGACGCTACGCCGCCCGAGCCAGGTTTAGAGCCGACGCGGTTCTGAAAGTCCATGGCAAAGAATGATCGAGTCCAGTGCCACCTAGACTCAGATTTGATCATTTTTTCTCAGATTTGACATGCCCGTATTCTATTTGTTGAGTTTATCACATGGCAGAGGCTCGGAGCTTATAAGCTCGTAAGTCTACACCCATTTCAGTTTACAGGCTTCCTTATGAAAAGACGTTCATGTTTAATGCAGCACATCGCACTTAACAATTTTTAAGCTCGGTCCGTCGGCAAACGAATGTTTACACCACAGCTTTGACACATAATGGTCGATATACTATATCAAAGGCATTGCATAGAAGTATGATTATCGCATAACCTCTTATAAATGACCAGAGACTGGAAACAACCTTGCTTACTTCACAGTTCTCCATTTAGCCTGTGCGTCGTTGTATGAGCTGACGGTCAACGTTTACGATTGACGCTGGTGCTGTGAGAGATAAGAGAATGCAGCTAGACGCTGTGCATGTTGTACTCTACTCTGGTGACATTATTGTTGTGCTAGTGTAAATAGAAAAATTCGAACGCGGTCATCGTTTATAATGGTTTTTGATGCACTCACTGATGCTATGATCATCACATGTCAATTGCAAAGCTACGTTCACTTGTTTTCAAGGTCAAAGCAGATTGCAGGAGTAAATTGTTACCAATAAATGAGCTGATAACGTTCAGTATCAATGGGTGTTTTCAAGAGCGCGTGAAAAGCGGTAGGGATGGCTTAAAGGTGTAAAAAAGACGACGTAAATTTTTAAAATCATGATGTCAGTAGTGAGGATGCATCGGGCTGCCGACGCTTCATAATAGGCGAGAATAGAGAGCAATACTTCAAACTGCGAGGTCAAAGGTGCAATAAATAACTTAATCGCAAATCTCGTTTTCCTCGACAAAGGTGTGTACCCGTAAGATCGAAGACGCTTGGATCTGAAACTCTTCGCCCTGCTCTACTTGACCTCGCCACTTCATGATTTGACCGAGCTGCATCAACGCCTGCGCCTCCAGCTTCCAATTACCATTTTCTTTCGCCAATGCAAGCTTCTTTCGTACTTTATCTTCCTCGACCACCGTATCAATGGGAGGAATTTCAAGATGAAGATACTACGCAGAAAAGCATCAGAGCGATGTCAGACCACCAAACAACATCGTATTTTCACGCAGTGTACCCTAGTACGTTCCGTAATATACACGTAGCGATTCTACATGTATTAAGTAGATGGTGTATACAAATTCAGGTAATATTTCACAGTCGTGTCAGCAGACGTACATCCTCGTGTTTCTTCTTCATCTTAATCGCTACTGCAATATCTAGGGAAGTGTACTTTATAACAGGGGATATTTATACTGACAAAAAAAACAAGGTCTTATTTTGGGGCCGGTTTCTCGCCTAAAGTATACCAATAGGTAAAAGTTTAAGTAACACGATATTCGCCAGCCATATGCTTCTTGTTTGTTTGTATTACGTTATCGCGTTGCCAACTTATGCACGTGCTAGGCTTAGTCTGGCTAGTCCACGGCATAGAGTGGTGTCCGCATACGTCGGGTCTCGTTCGGCGGGCAGTGCATTCAGCACCGAGATCGTGAGGGTCTTCCATTAATTTGTTCAGCTCTGACTTGGTCAGAGCCCAAGTGGCGCCCTGGTGCTGGAGACCGTCGCGTCGAGGGTGAGACTCGTTAGAGACCTGCAGATGCCCGTGAGCACCTGCCCGAAGCGCGCGAGCATTTAGCCCCCGCGCTTGGAAGGAGGGCGTCACCCCAACCTTTTCCGGAGCCAGCCATATGTATCGCTTAAAATTTGATCGATGCACACAATTGAGCGAAAGATGATACAATGTTATTACATATAATATACAAAAGAGCACTCCAGCCTTCCTGCATAATTTGTAGGCGAGTGTTGACTGTTTACCGCTGGCGCTGTCTGGATTTTAGTCTTCCTCCATACGTTTGGCATACGGCGTCATCCTGCATTAATGTGTAGCGCGGCAAATTGTATTCTTTACTAATTAAGTGCTGGGGTTCGTTATATTTACGCCGCACATTGTAGTAGAATTCGCAGTCTTCGCGTTTAACATATTTTGCACTCATTAAAGAAGTCATGTCATCGCGCGCAATTTAAATATGCCTTTCAACAATGCTCGGTTCAAAATGACCACATTGAGATGGACGTAACTGATGCGTGGCCGTGCAGTGTCTTGAAGCGTAGAAGAAAACATTTCTCGCTGTTATATGGCTATGCCGAGTCTGTGTACACTTAAAAGATAGACGGGACGATTCTGCAGCAGTACGACATCTTTGCTCTTCAAACAAACAAAAATCGCATACTCAAGGCTGCCTTTTGATGTGCGATGCTTGCTTTAACTTGAGCGAATCATTGTACTTATCACTGAGCTGACAATCTCTGTCTTTTCTGGACGGCATTATTCCATTTATTTTCTCCAATGCCGTTTCAGCAAAAGACCAGCTACGAGCATAAATTTCTGGCTTAATGTTAGGGAATTTTACGCATGTAGCTGGTCTTTCTTTAAATCGTCCAGTATTTAGTAACGGAACGATAAACTCTACCTTTTTTAAATCGTCCAGTAATTTATAAAGAGCCGATAAACTCTCTGAAACTTTATTACGAAAGTCGTTCCGGTCGCAACGATGAGAAAAGAAAACCTACCGATCAGTTAGTCTATTCCAATGCTAAACAAGCCAGCAACCAAAAAAATAATTTATACTCATAACATTAAAGAAGACCTTTGCGTCTAAACTAAAAGATGCGCTTGTTGAGCCAAAATCGGCTCACATGTGTAAGAGTCGTTTGGAGGAAAAGGTTTCGGAGGATTTTTCAGTTTGGCCATGACGGTACGTGCGTGCATACAACTTGACTTCACTCAGTGGTCCACAGGTTCTAATTCTTCGGTCAGCTAAATAGATAAGGAGCGATAGGCAAATGCTCGCGTTCACTATGGCGGTAAAGGACACCTCTCACGAAGCTCAGTGACTAGGTGGCCAGCACAGCTGGCGATCGGCATTATGATTAACACAACGCCAGATAACGACGCAAGTCTTTATTCCAAAAAGGCAATCTTCATCAATTGGATAACGGGCTTGACAATGAGAAGGAAGAGCAGGAGATTCAGAATGGGTAATACTTGTTCGATGAATGACATAGATCCAAAGGTATGTCTATCTGCTTTGCAATAGGGACCTTCGAAGGCTAAATTATTTACAAAGAAACTTAATTAAATAAAGTCACAGGTTCGGCGTGACCTTACGACGGCTATGAGCGAGCTTTCGCACTGCGTTAAAATTCAGTGAAGACCTCGATTCAAAGCCGTTGAATGCCAGAAGAGATTAATAATTTATCACCGGTCTACAAAACACTTGGGGATCATCCAGTGCCTAAATGATTTCGATTTACAATTAATGTTCTTACTGTATAAATCAAACACAGCTCACCTGGGATATGTCTTGGATTCGGTGAAATGCCAAGATAGATACTCAGAATGTAAGCCCCCGAGAGCAGGACCATGTTAATGGCCAGCGTTGCTGCCGAAAGAACGTGTGTTACTATATTGATAGCAGTTGCTTCTACTTCCAAATTGCAATGGCTTTCAGCCAATCGTGCCGGAACCGGTCAAAACGCGTTGAGAAACAAAAAAATAATTGCACCACTTTATAAGAAGCTTGCTTGTGAATTTGCCTCTAACATAACAACGTTTTACGTAGGGAGATGCAGCTTTCCTTGGCGGCAATAAGCGCCGAGAGGTTGCTATGACCTTGACATTAACTTCGACTTCGTGAGGAGCATCAACTTCAGCTCGAACAGATGTTAGCGGTAATGCTTGCTTTAGAGCAAAACGTAGTGGTTTTTTGGGACAAATTCGAACAATTGTTGCTTTCTGTAATTTGAGCTTCACAGTCCGATCGACTGCCGCGCATCTTAGTGTAAAATTATCGAAGGGTGCCTGGAGGTCGCTTGCCGAAAAATTTAGATCCATGCTCATCTGGCTTATAGCCTTTTCATCACTTTACCCATCGGGCCTTATGGCCAGGCTACCAATACTGTCAGTCGCCGAAATCGCCTTAATCGCAATGGCTTATTCAGCATGGTCGAGCGCGAAGATAGTGGTGTGACGAGGTGCTAGAAAAATTTGGGAGAACTGAGACCCGGAATCCTAACGATAAAATTATCTTTCAAGACGTCTTGCAAGAAATGACGGGTGTGTCGGAAATGTTTAAGAAATATTGATTATGTACGCCGCCTCATGTCTGATCATGACCGTTTAAGGTCCGATAAGTACTTGTCGGTCTTTCAAGTAGTATCAAGCAATATTTATCCGTATTTTAAAGTCTTTTCACTTTTCTTCAAGCTTGTTCGAACATTTTATTTGTTTGTCTTAAGAAAATATGATCGCAACTTTTGATCTGTTGTTTACTTTACACGTAATCCAACAACT
Organism: Plasmopara viticola; assembly: GCA_001695595.3. Taxonomy (NCBI): domain Eukaryota; phylum Oomycota; class Peronosporomycetes; order Peronosporales; family Peronosporaceae; genus Plasmopara; species Plasmopara viticola. The sequence goes on from MBPM02000079.1 coordinate 165,884, forward strand.
GTTTTCTTAATGCGCTTGGCTAATAATAAGGGATGCCTTTATTATCCTATTGCCATTGATCGGCATGGTGTATAGTTCAAGGATCGATGGACCGCGCTGTAAAATGCAAATCATACCACGAGGAGAATGTCAGCTCGCGATAGTGGCGCTCCTGTGTACATACTCTGCAGTTTGTTTTGCGCACAAGGTGGACTTTTTATGTCCAATAATCTGCTCGAAAAGGTCTGCTACCGACATCAGCAAGCAAGCTTCTAGTATCCGGATCAGTGTTTGCCAAAATTTAGCCGTAAGCCGCACGAACACCCTATAAGTCTTCATAAGACCATGACAACTATATACTGTGTTTGTGGCTTATATAAAAGTCAAATGCACCATCTACGAAAGCGGCTCTGTGCGTCAACTTCCGGTAAGCATATCGATAGTTGTTCCAACATTCCGTCAGCAGAGGAAGGCTGTGTAAATGAGCCGACGTGTGAGCCGCAAATTTAATGATTTAGTAGACCTAACAGGTCCTCACATACTTATCCTCCCACTCGAAGAAACCGAAAAATAGGTGTTATGCGGCCTACATGATCAAAGTATTATACCTCTTATTAGATATGCTGTACTTCAACTATTTGTCTTTTGGAGCAACAGCTTGAAAACGACTCGGGCTACATTGCCAGATCCACACTACAGTGAAGAAGACCGCCTAAATACCCCATGCTATGCATGGGGTGTCAAGAGGTAAACCGCTCCACTTGGCAATTTTGTGCGATTAAAGTACGCACTCAAGGATGAATCTTCAGATCTGTCGCCAGTAAGGCTGTTCACATTGCTAAATTGGGCTAGTTCATAGCCTGCTCTGCGCGAAGTCACGTCGGCAAGCTCATTAAGCTTGCCTAGTGCGTACTCAGCGCTAAAATTATACACCCAGAACTTCGCCGTTCGTTAAACTAAATGGGGTGTCGTACACGAAAATGCGCGTCTGAATCGACTACAATGGACTTGGACGTAGATGTGCAATTCGAACTTCACTTGCTCATACTTTTTTCAAGTAAACCTTTTTTTTCATAAATGTGAAAGTTTTTTTCGGCAATGAGATGGAGCGAGATGACCCATTCGTGAATGCTCTTATAAAGCTGCGGTGAATTAAATTGTTGGTATACTTTGGACCGTTGTAGACGACAACCAACGGCTTTGTATTATCTAGCGAAGTCTTAGCAAGTGCCCGCTGTAGATTTTTTATGCTACTAAAGGATGCAGCTGCTGGTTTTACCAGGACCACAATATATTTTCCGGTAAAACAGACTGCAACCTTGCAAGTTTTATATAGTCATGTGTGATTAACCAAGTTGACTTAATTGATATCCCAAATCCTTCATTAGCGTAGACCAGGCAAACAGTTTTTCATACATTGAACTTTATGTGGGCCTACACAGAGGCCGAGCATCTCAGACACAGCTTTCAATGCTGTCGTACAGACTTTTGGCCCTTAAATCTTCACCAAACTAAATTGGCTTAAATGGGCTTTTATAGCTGACTGATCTCTTTCAAACGACTATGCGTTAATGTATTGTAAATTATGTTTGATCAAAAGTTCATAATGGGCAAAAGGGGTGTGCGACCGGACAATTAAACGTCGTCGAGACAATAAATGGCCCTTATCATCGCTTGCCACTTTTGCAGACGTACTTCTTGCCGTGAGTTGTATATTTAGCTCCCTGTAATCGAATACGTTTCCAAGCAACACGTCGTTCTTAAAAAGCATTTTAGCAGGAACCGCTGTATCATTCAGCTTATTTAGCATGAGCTGATCGGCACTTACCGCTAAATTTTAAGCAGAAGTATTTAACCCTCGTACCGTGACAATTTTTGCCTGTTTGTTGAGGAAGGCCTCAACGAGCTCACGCTGCTCCTATGGCAAATGAAAGTTTTTGACGACACAGTACTTCGTGCCTGGCGCGGGGTTCATTCCGTGCTCAGCTCCTCTTTCTAGTGAAAGTTTTGTTGTTGGATCACTAAATATCGCATTTGAATAACAGTCTTGCAGAGAACTGGATATATATTTGGCATCTTTATGATCACTTAGCCTGGGCGCAGCGGACTAAGTCATTAAGACTGTCTCAAGCCAGTCTCGTCGGAGACGAATGACGTGCTTATATTCTCATAAAGGAATACTTAATTGAGGAATTTTATAGAGTTTTCGCGCCATGACTCAGCTAGGCAATCAATAACTTTGAGGAATTGAAGACTTAGTAATCTTAAGACTTCTTATATTGTCTTGAATGTCTCAAATCACTTAAATACGCTTACTTCAGCCACGACTTCGTTCGTCACATCAGATTTTCGATCAAGTATTGTGTTCCGATTGTTTTTGAAGCTACGTTTATCCGCTATTGCTTAGGCTTTGCTGCCCACAGCGCCTTGTAGATCTAAGCTTTCTATTGCGGAACTGTGCTATTTGCAGTAGGTGTTGCTGAGTAACCGACCTGTGATACAAAGCTGCCCCCCACTCAATCGCTTTCTTAGCGTCTTTAGTAGTCACTACTGAAAGTGTACCTTAGCTACCCAGTTGTGCTGGCTAGAAAGACACCAGTACATCCATTTTAAAGAAAAAACTTGTTTTGATACCTCCCATTTAAATTTTAGGCGTATAAATACTCAGACTTCGTTTCGGAGCAGCCGTACGCACAATAAAGGTGACGATGTGAGCCCTTACAGTATACATGTTGTAACATAAATCGAAGGTTTTTTATGAATATTAATAAATATATATCTTCCTCTTATAAAAGATCTGTAAGCAATAGCACCTTCTAATGCCCGGCTGACATCCGATCGATTTTTTCATTAGTCTCGCATAAAAAGACGCGATTTTTAGAAGATCTTAAGATAGAGTTCCTGCCCTAAGTGTTTTGAACTTAGTCGCTAAGTTAATTAAAAGATTGTTTCAAATCTGACATAATAGAAAAGGATGCAGTCTAATGCATACTTCTTTTATTTTTAAACCACAGGAAGACCGCACATCTTTCTACACGTCTCCACTAAGCAAGATGCTTATTGACTACGTCTCGCCTTGTAGGTTTTTGCAACAAATTCAAATATTTTGAGCGGTTAGCCTCTCTGTTAAATCTTCTGGAAGGATTGTGGAACCTTCTTTATCAAAGTTGCTTCTGAAATCCACATGCTAGGAGCAAGCTATCGCCAGCGCAGAATGCTTGTAGCTACATAATCCTTCCTAGGTTCAAGTTCCGCATTCTTACACTTGGGACCCAACCATCACACACGTTTGGGTCGAATTGACAGGGTGGTCAAACTTTGGGGTGTGACTGATGGCCCACTCAAGTGGCCTTTCTCCAGCTGCATAAATTTGAATTCTGTAGGTATTGAATCTGGTGTCGAGTCTTTAAAAACTTGTGCACTGGGTCAATTCTTCCTATACCATTCTGACGCGCAGTATGCACCTCTGAAAAGAGATACATTGCTTTTGGGTCTGGGACGACGACTCCATTTGCAGCCCTGTACTAGGGTCGAGGAAGGTTAGGTTTAAAGGCTGGTAGTAGTCTCGGCGACTGCGTCAACTGTGGATGCAAGTCAAGGAATTTTGGGATGTAATTGTTGAAACGAAGATATATCAAATTTAGCCTTGGTAAGATAAGGCCAGGTCACCACTGAGGTGGTCATGATCACAGACGATTTAGCGCATATTCCATTTGCACTCTTAGGCCAGGAAGGCCAAATAATGAGCTGGACACTTTCCGCGTAATACTTCACCGATGTGTTTTTTGTAATAAGAACGTATAAAAAATAGCAGAAATCATTATTTCTGTGAAGCTCATCGAGAATCGACAGGACCTTCATTCCCTTACAAGCAAGCAAAACAGTGCGAGGTTTTAATTATTTTTATGTTATGTGGGGCTTGATCGCATTTCCTTAAGCGCCAAATTCCAAAACGTTTAGGTGGCTATTCTCTTGAGAGTTCTGAGAGTAGGCCTTGCTTGCACGCACTCCTTTAATTGCAGGCACCAGTCGTGAAAGACGTAATAAGAATCTGATCATATTTAAATTTTCTAATAGTGATAGCCGTGGGTCTGCTGTCTTGACGTCAGCTCTAAGGACTGCAGATCAATGACACATCCGCTACTGCGACTCTAGCACAAAATTTGCACCTGTATAAAGCAAGCCGACGAGTCAGATCGCTATTTCGCGCAAGTGCTCCTAAGGTTTGCCGGAAGAAGCGGCACTTTTAAAATAGGGGAAGCGCCGGTCATCAATAAACTTTACCAAGAATCTCCCACGATGAGTGGGTCTGTGATACGCGATATTAGAACTCAGCCTTTGTAAGCTTGGCAGCTTCTGAAGGTGAGACCAGCGACGGTAAGCCACTAGTTCGACAATCAAGCGAAAGTACAAGGTCATGAGAAAAAGCTTCGAATCTTGATCGACTTTGACGCGACAAGCATCTTCGCACACGGGCAACCAACTTCGGTCAGCCAATCTAGACCAAGTGATCTGCTAAGAAAAAGCAGCAAAGTTAGTCAGGTTCGGTTTGGCTGAATAATGAAGCGGGTTTAGACCTCGCTGACCTGTCTGTAAATTTATGAAAAATTTGATAGCATGGGTCATATCCTGTTTCTAATGAAAGATGTAAACGATTTGGTTGAGGCGTGCTACATGTAAAAGTCACGGTCTCTCAAGTGATTGATAAATCAACATTAAAGCATCACCCGCTTAGTCCCGCGCAACTGGTTCTGTCGACTTAAATACCGCCATATGTTGCATTGTGTGCCGTGACAGGTACGCTATACATCAAAAATTTGTCATTTGATGCAGCGACTTGACTACGGCTCGAAGTGAGCTGTAATATTTACCACTTCAAGTATAGCAAGCCATCACAGAAATACAGCTGTCTGTCGAGGGACAAAACATCACCTTTGTCACATATTCTTTAACGATAAGAAATCGCACAGAGAGCATCAAATTGGCTTCTTTGTTGTAGGTCTTTCACCAATGGAGCTTTTAGCCTTGCTAGTATGGATTTATTCTGGTCAGGTTTGTGCAAAAGCGCGTCGGCAAGCTCATTAAGCTTGCGCAATTTGAATAAAACCCGAAAGCAAAATTTTACATAGAGTGACAAGCATCTCACCACTCGTCGAAAAAAAGGGTTGTGTGTATTGACATCTGCAACAAACGTGGCTGAGTACTTTAAAGACCTCAAGGCTCATCGGATACACTTATATTTTTGCGAACTCAAACTTCTTCGAAGCAATTTCTCCGTCGTAAATCTGATGGCTTTGTTTGGCAGCCTTTGTCCAGGACTGCTGTGAGATTACTCGATCTCATTGATCGGTAAAAGCGCGCAACCGAAGGCATATGTTGGAGTGTCACCGATAAGCCAAGATCCTTTGTCTCGTTCGGTAAACTCAAAACGCGTGCTCGCTTTAATAGCACCTTTTTCGGCACCACTCGACATCTTTTGCAATACATCAGACAGTAGTTTTGCAAGGCCCGCATTATTATATGCAAATTTTTGGTTAAGTTTCTAATCTTCACAAATCCTTTGTTTAAAATAGTCCAATTAAAGGCTGTCAATTTTTTGGAATATGCGTGCAATCCGGCACTGTTTACAAAGCAGCCGAATATTCTTGCCTTTCTGCCGCAATGACGCCTTTTCTAAGCTGACGTATAGCTTATTGGTCCTCATGACCTCAACAAATATGGTATGGCCTCAAGAGCTGATTGATCTTTTTGAAAATGACTTCATGTGAACTATACCGTAAATTTGTGGTTTGCCATATGCCAGGAGCGGGCAGAGCCTTGGTGTGCTTAGACGGTCGAGTGTCGTCCTGGAATACAAGGAAAAAATAAACTAGTGCACGCGCCACTCATGGGGAAGATCAGAACCTTGTCGGCCTGGCATGTTGCCAACCGTGATGCAACCCCAATCATCGCTGATCCTCGCGCATCAGATTAGTACCACGCGAAGGAACATTGCGTTCGGCCTGATATATACTACCGCGTGGTTGATGACTGCGAAGAATTCTGGTCGGGTGTTCACAAAGCCAATGCCTTTTACGCGTTCGTTATTAGTTCAACGCCACATGGTCACGTATTACCGGGATTCTTGTTTATCTAGAATCATAGCCACAACTTTTGGTCCTTAAATACTAGAAGAAGACTTGTCTTTCATGTTCGAACAGGAAAAAGCCGAAGCTTGCATTGCTTGGAATCCGCTCTAAGCACTACCGTCGGAGCTACACCCGAGCCTGTGCCACCTAGCTTATCGATCATTAGCTTTCCTTTTAAAATTTTATTGCGTGAGCTTCTTGGCAAAAAATTGGGACGGCAGAATCAGCAGCAAGGCTGTTTAAGAGCGCAAAATGCTCGTCCAAGAAATGTGGGAAGGCCGTTCACATTATACCAAACCTTTGAGAGGTTCGAATTGACAGTTTACCTGCGATGGTGTAAGATTGACTGCTTAGCGCTATCGCGTGTGACGAAATCACACAAGCGAATAGCACAGAGGAGGCATATAAGATGACGTACGATCCATTGCTGCAACATCTCCAGTCTTGAGGGATCGAAATGTGCGTAAGACTGTATGCAGTTAAGACGTCAAATAAGAATATATATATATACATATATATATATATATATTGTTTTCGTTACTTTTCAATAACAGGAAAGTATCTAAACTCTTAATTTGAGACAAGCGTCTAGCATAAGCGTGACGATCTTAAACGAAAATTGATTTTTCGAGTGGATCGTTTGTTAGATCACTCACGTAAAAACAACCTACATTACGACTACGGCTTTCAACACGGTAGGTGCCCCGATCAGCAGCGCTGCTGGATGTGGCTGCTTTCAATGAGCAGGTAAGTTTGCCATCCAGGATGGCAAACTTACCTGCTCAGCATAGAAGTAGCTGACGCCTCTTTTGTAACTTTTCACACACAGACAATGCATGTCTTTCAAAAATGATGTGAGCATTTAAGATATAAGTGGCTTTTGCTGATCACATCATATGCCCATTTTGATTTTGTGCCTTTTTTAAGTATTGGCAGGAAGTATTAGGTAACCATCAAAGCTTACGTCAGGAATGCCGACGGGCCGTTATAGTAGCCGAACTCTTTCTATTTAAAGCTGACATTAACTTTTACTGATAGATCTTGTCAAACTCTAATGAGTAAAAAAAATATACAATGTGTTGGTTTCGAGGCTGATGCACGGATAAGACGAAGATCAAAGCGTTGAATCTACGATCTCTACAGCAACCTCGCTGCAAGAAGCAATTGTTTTTGAACGCGGCCAAAAATTAAGGCGATTATTCTCAATTCGCGGAGACTCAAGAGATGGTGACAGGGCTTCTGATGCAGAATGGAAACGTCAAATTTACGTGGGCCCTTATGGCGTAACTAAAGCGCCTTGGCACCTATTGCATTTGCGATGAATTTAAACGATATAAAGGAAGAGTCGTAATAACACAGTTTTATTTCAAGTGGTCTTGTCGTATAATAAAACCCCTTATTCTGATATCTTTCGCAGTGTCAGCACAGAAATCTTAATGCTATGTCGTTGTAACAGATTCACAAGCTTTAATTCTGGACGGACAATGACGTTCGCAGGTGGAAACTGTTGTCTGTAGCCCCGGTAGTCGTGAAGTACGCACAATTTTTTGCTCAATGAACAATTTGAAATCTTCACCGATTGATGAGTTTAAAAAGTGGTTTAATTTCTCAGATTATTACAGCATTCTCATTGGCAGTATTAATAAAGAAGAACTCTACCCAGAGTTCTCGTTTCAAGCTTTTAAGCGTTGCCTGATCCTTCTTCTTGGATTTAGGCAGAGTAAAAATGCTACGACAGGAACAGTTACAGCCCTAACAAAAAAGTGTATTAGATATGTAGTCATAGATCTGCTTTGACTAGACGTCGTCTATGGTACAGCCTTCAAGGCAATCGAGGCAATACTCGAACAATCAACTACGATTTGTCAGTAACCCCCTATCGCCTCAAGCTCATTCAAGGAAACTTCAAAACGAAGTCGTTACTTCAGCACTTAAATCATGCCACTTTAAAACCAGCTAAAGGCTGCCAAAGACGTGTGCAACAATCTCGTCCTGGTCTCAACGACCGACCCTCTGCAAGGACATGGACTCTCTGACTTGGACACGGAATTTGCCAGAATGGGCATTCTTTCAAAAATTGGGGCCAGTGGTCGTATGCAATAAAATCAATATTGCGTTTATTGTTGATTTATCAAATTTGCAGTCGACGTGAAAGATCGTCAGATATCTTAGCACTTTTCTATCAAACCGTAGCACCCCAGCTCCTTAGTCAAAGTACGACTGCAACGTCCCCGTGCGACGCACGTCGCACGTCGCACAATGAAAGGAGCCGCCAAAGGGCATGAAGTTGCGGAAGGGCACGGGAATGACTTCAAACCCCCAGTCTTTAAAACACTGCTGCGCCTTCTTCTCATGTGCTTCGACAATGACAGTACCCGGACGCACGACCAACACATTGCACGTCGCGGTCCACGGGCTCGTGAAAAACAGCGGATGGTCGGGGGACAGTTCGGGTTCCGGTGCCACCAGCACTTCCCACCCTTTGAACATCTCTGGAAGGCAGTACTGGTACTCCTTGTTCTTGTACGCATACGTTTTCACCGGTCGTCCCGTAATACACGGTCGAAACGGGTTTGCCAACAGCTTGCCCGGCATCAACGGCACAAACGTGCCATCAATGTGCATGGCGTTGCGATCTTGAAAGTCCAACACATGCACGCGATACTCGTGGCCCAAGTGACGTCGAACCCACTCGATCCCAAACAAATTGGTCACTTGACTCTGTTGCGTGAAAATGTCGCGGCCCATGCGCGTAAACTCCGCAGCGTCAAACGTTGGCTCAAACTCCGTGACGACCGATTTAAAGTCGCCACCCTCGGCGTTCCAATTATTATTGTACAGCTCGTCACTCATCTGAGGTTTCGGCGCCGCGGTCCATTTCCCTCCTTGTTGGAAATATTCCTTGATAAGGTTGCGGTACGGACGGAACTCAAAGTACCGTGAACGCCACGCCATTGGCGCTTCGATAATTTCATTCCCAACGACAATCAGGACGTCACGAGGCATGGCTGCGTACAGCTGTGAGGGACTTGTGAAATCGGGCGTGGTCACTGGTTGATTAAAGGCCTTTGCACTCGCGTCGGGGCGACGGACAATCACGCCTTCGCCCTCGAGCACGTGAGCTAAATAGTCGAGCTCCTTGGCAGCGCCTTCCATTAGCTTTGTTGGAAACGGCTGGCCAGCCTTGGTCTTGTACATGTCCCAGTGCTTACGCGGCCACACGGCCTTGCCCGACACGTGCCACTCGGGAATCGTCGCGCCCTCAACGCGCCCGACAATCACTTCTTCGAGTGGATCCCATTCATTGTGCGAGTTGATAATCGGCGTCTTCGTGGTCGCTGCAAACCCACGCGAGGCCTTAACTTTTGTCCACCCGGCAATCAATCGATGACAAAGGATTGCCATGGTCAAGCGTATCTGCTAAAGACTTGGCCAAGAATTTATGACCGACGCGTTGAAGACGCCTTTCCAAGATTTTTAGATTTTTTTTTTAATCCGATTCGTTCACACGACCTTCGCACAACCTCTTCCGTCCCTGAAACGAAATGCATGATCTCGTCTCGACTTCTTCATTCGTATGGGACGTTAAGTCTCGTCCTTCCCGTCGCCCTCTTCTCCTTTCTTGCCACGCTCGCGCCGTCGTTCTTAACGCTCTCGGAGGCAACCATGGCCGACGAACTCTTGCAAATGTTTCAAAGCATCACCACGAGTGATCACGACGAGTTAGTGGACCAATTTGCCTACCTCCTGCAGCTCAACGTCCAAACGGCAACTTTCTTTCTCGAGTCGTGCAACTGGAACGTCGAGACCGCGGCCAACAACTACTTGGCGACCATGGAAGCGACAGGGAGTGCTCGGGTCAATCCCATGGACGGCATGGACTCGGCGGACGATCTCGACATGGCCGACGACGCGAAGCCAGCCACGGACCCGCCGCTGCCCGAGCCCAATACGGCCTTGTACCACGCCAAGTTTATCAGCGACCTGTCGGCGTCCCAAAACACGCTCTTTGCTCCCGAGACTCTGATTCACATGGTGAGCTAGGGAAGAATGTACGAGTCTCGAGTCGTGCCGGTCACTCATCTCTGCGTCTGTTGTTGTTGTGGTGTTCCTAGCAATGGAGTTTTGTGAACAGTGGCTGCGACCCGTGGCCAGAAGATACGCGTCTCATGTTTGCCCAAGGCACGAGGTTACACGGCCCCGAGCAGATTGCCGTGGCGGCACCCGCGGGGCAGCGGATAGACATTCATGCGCCCTTGTGCTTGCCGTCCGAGCCCGGTTCGTATGCTGGCAGCTGGCGACTCCATTGTTCCAAAGGCTTTTTTGGGGACCCGGTCTGGGTGATTGTCAACGTCGGGACGCCCGAGGCCGCCGCAGCCTTTGCATTGCAACAACAGCAGCGACCGCCTACCAGTCACGACGCGGCCAAAGCCCATTTTCAAGAGGAGAATCGGCAAGCTTCTTCGACCGTCGTGGAGGATATGGACCTGTAGTTGCAAGCAGTCGATTGCCGCGTGTGCCCACGGTGCAAGCGATCAGCAAACCAGAGTAAGCAATCAACCCTTTTTTTATTTTAGTTTTTCCTCTTTCTGTCTCAATTCCCTAGTACTTTCGATGCGTCCTACTCTGCTAAAACCGCCGCGACGCCATCTTGTGACGGTGCACCAGCGTGCCATGCTACAACAAAACACCCACTTCATTCGTCCGTAAACCCCGTCACCTCCATATTTATCACCAACGACAGCACGTCCTCCAGCTCTTTCTTCGTCTTGTACAGCGGCAAGTCAATGCGGTTAAAGCACGTGTGGGCCCGAGGGTACGCATTCTCGGGGAACGCCACGGCTTTCAGCGTAAAGTGGCAAATCCGGCCATCGTAGCTTGTCAATGCCTTGAATCCTTGCACCGGCACACGGGACGAGCCCGTGGTGAATTGCAACAACCGCGCGCGTTCCTCGTCCGTAAACGACTCGACAATTTCCCAAAACCACGCCAGCAGACCCTCTGGAAACTCGTCCGATACCTGTGTGTGGGCCTTCCAGTCGTCCACGTCAATCGACGGGACACCGCAGAGCACGAGCTCCAGCTCTTGGTAGTCAAAGACAAGGATCAACTCTTGTGGAATCACTTCAAACACGCCAGCCATGAGATGCTGCAGCTGCTCAGCGTACGAATCCAGCATGATGTAGCGTAGACGTAGATAGATATACTCTTGCTTGTTCTCGTCCGTCAATTCAATGTCCTTCCCACCATCCTTGAGCTCAATCGTCTCGACTTCCCCGTTTAATTTGCGATTCGTGACGGTAAAGTCCAGTCCAAGAGCGTCCACGCCGTCATTCTCCTTCATCCACTTGAGCGAGTTGTACACTTCTTGATCAAAGAATTCCAAATCACTAAAAGAAATCGGCACACCAAGCAAATGTTTCAAAACAGGCAACGCCAAGTGGGCCTTCATCAACTGGCCTTCAAGCAACGCTCGCCCCAACAAACGCCCGGCGCCCCGGAAATACAGCAAGTGGTCGGCGGACGCTTCGACGGAATTCGGATTAATCACGTACGCGAGCGAATCCACGTGCGCGCACATGAAGAGGCCAATCGTTTCGTCAAACAGACGCTCCGTCACCAGTGAAAACCACTCGCGTTCCAAGCCACCGGCATCAATGGCCACTTCCCCAATGAATTCAATCCGCAGCGGCATGTGAATGTGTTCCATTTGCACGCCCAACAATTGTTCCATCGACTCGACCAAGATGTTTTCCCGATGCACGCGCATCTTCAAGTGACCGTCCTCCCACGGTTTGATCAACGCCGACGTTTGCTCGAGAAACCACGCATACTTGTCTTTGAACGGCAAGGCCGCGACTTGTTCCAGAATCTCCAAATCCTGTTCCGAGATTTCATAACCACGCGACGCGACGCGGGCGTCGACTTCCCGGTACTCTTTAAACGTCATGCGCCCCTCGGGATGGCGTGGGGTCTGGGCCAATTGCGACACAAACGCCAGCGACTGTTGATGCACGAGTTCCTTGTCGGGGTCCACCGTCAAGGCCGTCGACGTCGACGACGCCGCAGTGCCCGACGTCGACTCCTTGGGGGACAACATCTCGGCGTCCGTCGATGGGATATCAATCCGAACCTTGTCAAAGACGGCGTCTTCGACCGTCTTGGGCAGCTTGGCGTTCCCGAGTGGAAACGGCAGCTCGCGCTTGGCCCAGTACCGTTTGCCATCCAGCCCGACTTTCCGCACCCAATCCTGTCGATTCCGGGCCCCCCGTTGACGAGAATTGAGCATGTTGAGCCGTCGAATGGCAAACGAACGCGTGCGATTAAAACTCTTGTCCCGAGGGACGTCCGTGCCGACGGCCACGGGTCCCGTGCCCGCGGGCCGCACGGGCGAATGGAGGCCAAGACTAAAGCCCCGCTCCGTGCCGCAGAGGACACAACACTTGGTCGAGCGTTTGTTGTGAAAGTCACACACTTCGCATTGCCACTGCGTCGAGACTTCGTCGTTCGATTCTTGGACGTCCTGGCGCGTCATGGGCTGGCCGTCCTCCGTGTATTGGCCCCCCAAAAGAGGCTGTTGGAGGTTTTCATCAAAGCGCGCTCGACGACAGCAATAGTAGACAATGATAATGATCAAGAGCCCGCCCGTCACGTAGGCGAGCCACGTCGGGAGCGACCCGGCGGCAGCGTCGGCGCCATGGACGTGCGTCGCCATGACGAGGAGCGGTAAGAGGACGTTCAGGACCGCAAACATGCTGCGCTGGGCGTGAATGCAATGGTAGAGAGGTCAGCAGTAGTAAGAGCAGCAACGTAGCAAAACACAGCAATGATCGCGAGAGAAGTCGAGGCGCTCGAGGTGAGAGAGCGTGCGACGAGCGGAGACGCGAGCGGAAGGCGGCCGCGGGACCGGGAGATTTCGACGCCTTTTACTCTTCTTGAATGTTTAGACGGGTGGGACACAGTAATGCCGTGAGGGGTAGGGCCAATGCTGAAACATGACATGCGACTTAAGCACAGTATGCGGGCTCTGGTCCAGAATAAGCGCGCGAGTTGCAAACCGCTGCGTCTAATCGCAGCTGGACAATTAAAGAGCGGGGCACATGAAGGACGAGAGGTTTCGAGCTCGACCTTGAGCGCTTTGACATGTGGAAGGACACGTGGTGGCTTGGTAGACATGCCTACAGGATGGATGTTATGATTGAGTGCCGGGAGAGAAAGACAGGTGGATTGCCCGAGACAGCTGGAGATCACTCGATGTCGAATATGGTCTTCCTTATTTGCCATCGTGGGGCTAGGACTAGCGAGATCTTTGACTGCAGTAGAAAGAACAAAAGGCTTCTTGTAAGATATCATTTCTTAAGGATAACCTCGCAAACCTTTTATGCGATTGAGTAGGATCTCTACTTTCAAGGCAGTCGGTCATAAATACGGTCTAAACTTTCACACACGCGCTATCACTATCGTTCGACATCACCATGTGCCTTGCCTCGGTATAACTCGAGATCGCCGAGGAAGAGGACAGCGACCTCGCATATACCCGTCGCGACTCTTCCTCACCGTAAAGCAATGGACGCTTTGGGTCGTGCGTACGGAAACTCGGTGGAGGGGAACGCCGATCGAGGAGTCGATCGAGTAACCCATCGTCCGGATTCAACAGCGGCTCTTCCTCTTGCTGGTTGAGCCAAAACACGAATAGAAACATGCACGCGGCTGCAAAGCACGAGCTGAATAGAAACACGTGTTCCCACGCCCCAAAGGCGTCCAATCCGCCGTTGGTACCCAAAATCGTGCCGCGTCCACCTTGGCACACGTCGCCATTGCACGCGAACCCGACGCGCATTCGCTCGGCATCAAACAACGTATAGTAAGTTTTCAAAAAGACGTCGCCCAAGATCCACCAGTCGTCGGGCGTGGACTGAAATTGCAGTGTACACTCGCCCCAGCCCGAACACAGCACGTAATCCTCCGGCTGCAGCAAAAAGACATTATCCGGTTCCATGCCCAACTGGAGTACTGGAAAATGGGTCGCACTCCCAGCAACGCAGTCAATACCGTGGCAGTCGAGTCCATAAGTGATCTTTGTCACAACCTCGTTGAACTGTCGGGCTGGGATACTGATCAGGGACGTACCCGTGTCCACGATGGCGTAACAGAAGGGGTGGCAGATATTACCGGTGTCAACTGCTTCGAACATTTCGGCACTGGTGTGAGGAGTGCTGTCTGAAGCATTGCGACTGGACGGGAGCACAACAAAGCTGTTCATTTTAATTGTCCAATACATGAACGCGTCGAATTCAGGGAGCTTTACGACGGGAGTGTAATGAAACGACGCGTTTGGTCCGATTACGGACAAGTCGTACCCCCCAATGTGCAACTCGCTGCCTCTCCGATAGGCCTCGGGGGTGAGGTAGAAGGCAAAGAGATTCTCGAGACTTGCGTTCTGGAGGGCAAGCGCCGCAAACACTGTGGGACGACTAATGCGCGCGAGGCCTTGGAAGCCGAGCCCAAAGATCCCGTCGGCGAGAAATCCCTGCAGTCGGTCGCTTTCATGTTCAATGACACCAAACCGAGCGTTGGTTACATTGAGGCCGGAGATGGTTACAGTATCGAGCACTACCGTGCCCGACACTGATCCGCTTCCGTACTACAACAAGTGATAAAAAATAAAATAACAATTAAAACATTGTCCGAGTAAGTGCAAATAGTAACTCACATCGTCATAAAATTTCGTTGCCGTGTCCACAAATGTCGTGGACTTTTGCGAGTCAAATCGGTGGTGTAATTCACAGCTGTCGCATTTAATGCCGGGAATCCACGTATCGCTCGATCCCGTGTCAAACACCATGTCGAAATATTGCGGCGGGTTCCCAAAGCCCACAGAGCCAATATACTGCACGTTGCCAAAGTTTTGCAACTTTACACGCTGTTTGCGTGGCAGCGAAGGCTGCATGGTATCTTGGGTGGTAGACACTGCAGTTAGTGACGTGCCGAGTGCAGCATAAGACGTTGTGGATTTACGCTG
The DNA here is from genome assembly GCA_001695595.3 of Plasmopara viticola. Classification (NCBI taxonomy): domain Eukaryota; phylum Oomycota; class Peronosporomycetes; order Peronosporales; family Peronosporaceae; genus Plasmopara; species Plasmopara viticola. Next base: position 181,013 of record MBPM02000079.1, read on the forward strand.
GATCCAGCTGCGCGAAGCTTGAGTAGAGATTCTTCGTCTGGATAGCGGTATGCGAAGCGGCTCGGTGTTTGCCGCGCATTTCGAGATTAACAGCGCGAGCAGAGAGAACGCATACACTCGCATGGAATCAAGAGGACTTTCAAAGACCACGTCCAATTAAGGGAGCCATTTAGACAGGTTTGTGAATAATCGCGATCTTTACGACCCTTTGCCTTGTTATAGACCATAAATCACCCAATTTAATCTATTTGTTAAATTACAAAAGGTACTATTATAGCTCTTTATTTTGATATTAGTGGAATGCTAATAGTCGTTTATTATCACTCATTAGTGGGCTGGTACTTAATCGTGAATCATAGTAATCAGACTAAATTTGCTTTAAAATTTACAATATCAGTACCGGTATTCGGTCTCTGAGCGCTGCGACTTCGTTATGCGACTCATTCCAGACAGAACTATCAGGGTTGGCTAAGTGTCATGGTTATTGCTGCAGAAGGGCGCGCGTATATGGACAGCTTGGCTTAACAATTGCATTTTATCCCGTGCGCGTGTCGCCGGGTCTTTAATTTAAAGACCCCGGTAAGGCTACTCCAGGAGTACGATGGTGATAAGTATCGCCGTCACATACACAGATGTCTATCTTTAAGCTTTGGCTTCCCACTAAAACATAGCCATAAATGGGGTACATCCCACCGGTATCATACTAGTCATGTACAACGACATATTTTAAAGTATATCCTAGAGAAAAAGTCCCTGCCTGAAATGCGGTAACGACTTTAGCTATTTACCGAGAATTTAAAGGACTAAACAAACATAAATATTTGTATGACTTATCTGGGACTTTAATTAGAAGATCGCATATCACTCGGTACGCCTTCGCTTGCTAAAAGCCGTGTGTTTCCGTCACACATGGTAGCACTCAGCAATCAATCCTACGCCAACGCATAAACTTTTAATGCAAACCCTCTCAAAATTTTAAATACGGATCATACGACCTTCATTCAATTTTTGGTTGTGCAGTTTGAGCTCCTAAAGGACCTTGCTGATTTTTACGGGCGTCTGCTTTGATAGTTTCTTTATATGCAAAGAAGATGAACGCGCCACGATAGTACAGCTCTAAAAACAAAGCTAGTGATCGAGAAATCAGGTAGCACAGGTTCTGGGGAAGCTTTGGCAGCAGCGCTTAGTGCGGGGTCCAAACAATTGAAGCTTGAGCTTGTCTTTTAGGAAAAAAGTCTGTGGAAATGTAGGTGGGCATTCGAACAAATTAAAGCGAAGTGGTGCTTCCTAAAACAAGGAGCATATCCAATGACCTAAAGAGAGTTGATGAGCAATCTTGAATGAATCGAATCCTAGATTAATATCAACATTGAATGCCGTCGTTGAAGCGATGCTCAACGTTGGTCCCTTCATTCCATCCCCGTTGAAAGGCTGTCATTCGAGCTGATATTCTACAAGCCGCCGTAGATCGTAGTTGTACAGACCTACGCGACTGGGACTTCTTCGCAGTAAGCAACATTACATTCGGCCTAATGATTCTTGGACACATAAATGCATCGCGTGGTTGATAAGCCTGGCGCTCGTCCGAAGCAGGAGAATCGACAAAGGTTGGAGTCACGTCGCAGTTGACTACACCCAATTTGATCAGGAGCATTCACATACGTGGTGTGTGTACTAGCTCGATCTCTTATATTGGTATCTCAGGGCAATGTTTTATCCATTTTGGGCTTTTAATCAAACATAGAATGACGACATAAATGATCCTAGTCACTTCGAAGGAAACCAATCAGGTCTTGAGCCTCGTAAAGGCCGTAAAGTTCTCAATGCGACACGTCTCTATCTTGCGCCTTTCTCGGCGATGATCTTGTTTGAGAGGTCGCTGCCATCCAATGTCCGTTAAAGACTTAAAGAAATTAATCAACTTTACATCAGCATGTAAAATCGTGTTTTTGCGGTAGAAGAGTGTTACAATCTTGGCTGCTTTGTATACAGTGACAATGTTTGCGCACACCTCAGAAAAGTAGAAGTTAGTTTAGCTCGGACTACGCTCAACAAAGAACTTGTGGAAGTAGAAAGGTTAAAGCAACTACCTGCTCGTGACATGCGGGCCTTTTGCAGCCGCTGCCTGGTTGATCGGAGAAGGATATTTAGTGGTGTAGGAAAAGCCAGCACCACAGTGCTTTAAGTAGTGTCATGGTAGTCTTCAGCGCACACCCATTGTGAGTTTGCCAGATAATACAAAGCGGTTTGTCGTTTCTGGCAACGCTTAGAGCTGTGCATTTCATTGCACACTACAAATCAATAAAAATGGTCAACACACTTCATAAATTGTGCACCGAGATACGTGGTACTCGATCAGACTGTCATGGATTGCAAAAGCTAAAAAGCTTCAATAGTTTGAGTTTATCCCAAATATTCTCTCAGGTCGGCTTTAAAAGCAATCTGAAGCGCTTACACTTGGTCGTGTATAAATTGGTGATTTTCAATAATGTCAAGGCTATAGGACCCTTTTGCGGCGCTCATCGGCCCAGCAAGATCAAGTGAAGGCCGTTGCGATCTAAGACCAGAAGCGACAGGTGGTTAAACCTATATCTGCCCTCGGGTCTTGCATTCTTAGTGGCTTGAAATTCTGCCGAATGCAATACATCTCCGAAGTGAGTTGTGTTTGACCCACCAGGTAAAAAAATTGAAGTTTTTCCTCATCCGTCAAGCCCCCCCCCCTCTTGTTTTAGAAGCATAGAAACTTTGTAAAGCTAACAAAAGCTGTATATGTTTACACAAAGGGTTGTAAAGCCCGTTATGCTGGCGGAAATTACCCCTAACTCCGAAGCCAGCTGTTTTTACAAGACTATTCGCCTTCATGTACTACTTCACGTCACATTTCGTCGTAGCGATCGAGATGGTAATAAAATATCAATCTGTACGGCTAAAAGGTCACCAAAATTCTTGGAGAGGAAAAACGAAGTCGGTGTCCTATTAATTGCGGTATGCTACAATTATGGCCGAAGTAATATACCTGAGAAACTCCAATGATAAGGCCCAGTGTGATGGAGGCAAAACGCAAATACATGCATCTAGATCAAAGGCCCACCATCTTGTCATGAGTTTATCCTGGCCACTTGTCAAAGCTCTACAGCGTCAGACGCATGGTGATTTGTGAAGCCATAGAAAGGAAAAGTAGCATGTACATCGTGTCCTTTTATTGGCTCAAGAAATTACCTATTCGATTACTTGAAGTCTTTGGAGAGATTGTCTGCTACTGGTTTGTACAGTGCTTTGTTTGTATGATGACATAAGATAAAAATTGCTTCTATTAGTATCTAAAGTCAATAACTCTTTTTTTTCCGAAATTCGGAACCGCAAATCTCATTGAAGAAGCAACATTGTACCGGCTTTCTCATCAAGCCAGTAGAGGTTTTCTATGACTAAAACGGATTGGCGGGCTTGACAAATTTTTAAAGTTTTAATATAACAAAGCCATGGTGTTGCCCATGTCATCATCGGGAGTTGCCTCGTTTATCGCGACAAGGATAGAGCAACGTGGTAGATTTCTCAACCATCTCAATGCTACAATATTAGTCTCCATGAAGGCGTCTTCGCAGCCATCAGTGATGATATTTCGCTCCCTAGCCCTCCGCCAATTATTTTTTAAACCCTATATGCGTCAACAATTTTCGCGCAACAAGTCTTCCTGTCTCGTTGACACTACTCCTAGGAATCGGACATAAACTTCGACTTCTGCAGCGTTTCTGTTGTTCCGTTCAAGCCAAGAGGTGGTCGCCAACGTCATACAGATGTACGCCTTGCGCAATACAAGTAGAATTGCGCAAGGTTATTGGTACCGGTACATGTAACCCCGTTCCCCCTACCCCTGTTAAAAATTAAGGCAGGCGGCTCCTCTTTGGCTGTAGAAAATCACTGACTACCTCTACCCATGGTGTACATGACCACCGCTCGGCGCGTCTCGTCGCTACTGCTACTCTTCCTCCTTAACGGGCCGCACGCCAAAGAATGCACGGACTTGACCGAGAATGTACTCACGTCATCCGGCTGTCCTTCATCGTGCAATAGCAATCCGTGCGTCCTCTATTCTCCGTCGCAAAAATCTTGTACCGAATTAGGTGCAAGTGGCCCGTGCTACAGCGAGGACGACTTTACGCTACCCGACTCTTCTACATCGTGCAATGTCACGTACCAATGCCTGGACACATTGCTCTGGGATGGTAATCAGTGGCTCCTTGCACTCGAGGCCAATGCAGCGACCGATGAAAAGACAATGGCTCCCGTCACCGAGATCACGGCGCTCTCGTATAGTAGCTCGACACTATCAGTGTACGTGCTTTTATTATGCATCAGAACGCATGCACCGTTGTTGATTTGTTATGTATCCCATACATTAATCTAGTCAACTGCAAGGGGCTCCCAGTGAGTCGACGAGTAAGACGAATATCAAGAACGTTTCGCTCGACCAGACATTCTTCGACACACCCAGTGCCGTCGTGAGTCTGTTTCTACTAGACGTGAATTTACGCAATACGATCTCGTCCGTCTCGCTCGCCACGACGTATAATACGCTCTACTTGACCAATGCCAATCTCAACGCCGTGCCCGATCAATTCGCGTCCTTTACCGCCATCACAAAGCTCGATCTATCCTTCAACTACATGACCGAGCTACCAGAGAACACGAGTGCCATCTGGACAGGGCTCAGTACCGTCACAGACTTGAATTTGGCCCAAAACGAGCTCACGACTTTTCCCGTCGTTCTCGATAATTTACAGACTTTAAATCTGACGGGCAACATGTATACGACGATTCCGGATACGGTGTATACCATGGCGGACTCCGGTGCCCTCAAGTATCTCTTTATGGCCAATTGCGACTTGACCAACCTCCAAGTCTCGGCGTCTCAATTGACTCTCTTAGAGAATCTCGCCACGTTTGAAGCCGATGTGGCCATCACCGACTGTGGCTCGGGCTACGCTCCCACGACGCTCAGTAACGCCAATGTCCAAGTATGTGCTGTCTCGACGGCGTCCAGTGATGGCAGTGGCAGTAGTTTATTGGCCATAATCTTGGGCGTCTGTTGCAGTGTGTTAGTGCTCGCAATCGTGGCGTTTGTGTGGTACCGCAAGAAATACGGCGGTCGGTTGTTTGGGTCGACTAAAGGAGGCTCGACGCTTTTTGGGACCGACATGAACTCAAGTCTCACGGGCGGGGATACGACGTTTGGGTCCTCGATTTGGGACGACCCGGATCTCTTGGCGGCACGCATTGAACATCGCGACATTGAAGCCATTAAATTGCTCTCGCGGGGTGGGTTTGGCGAAGTGTGGCTTGGCCTCTATATGAATGAAAACGTGGCAATCAAGCGATTGTTAAACGACAAGAAATCCATGCAAGATGCCTTGGCCTTTGCCACGGAAGTCAAGGTCATGGCACGTCTCGATCATCCCAAGATTGTGCACTTTATTGGCGTGTCGTGGACAAATGCCTTGACGATTCAAGCCGTGACAGAGTTTATGGATTGTGGGGATCTCAAGTCGCTGCTCGACTCGACGCGTGCGAGTTCCTTGACGTGGGCAAATCTCAAGTGTCAAATTGCCATCGATGTGGCCGATGCGCTCGTGTACCTCCACACGCTCAATCCCAAGCTCATTCACCGCGATTTAAAGTCGCGCAATGTGTTGATCGATGCCCAAAGTGGGGCAAAACTCAGTGATTTCGGTATTTCGCGCAACCGCAGCTTTGACGAAACCATGACGGCAGGCGTCGGGACAGCGCGGTGGATTGCGCCCGAAGTGATTCTCGGGGGCCACTACACCGAATTTGCCGACGTGTACTCGTTTGGGGTCGTCATGTCAGAGCTCGACACGTGCAAAGCGCCGTTTCATGACGCGATCAACACCAATGGGGGCAAGATGCAGGACGTGACCATCTTGCAGCTCGTGTCAGCGGGCAAATTGCAGCCGAGTTTCAGTGACTCGTGTCCTCCTTCGATTGTCAAGTTGGCCCGCGCGTGCTTGTCGTTTGACCCGGCACAGCGGCCAAGCGCCATTCACGTTTCGTACGAGCTGCGCAAGATCATGAAGGACGAATTGTAACCGTGAATGTAGATATTGTGATGGCAAGACGTTCATTAGTTGTTTAGTTCCCTTACGTAGTCTAAGAAAAGGCCACAAATTCTTGACCTACTTCGTCCAGGCTCTGAAAATTGCACCATTTTCCGCTCACCACGTCACAGTTTCGGTGTTGGTTTGTGATTTAGCAATTGCTGTGCAACGCTCATTTCAGGAAAAGATTTACTGTTAGCAATGGTGCTCAGTCGATCAAGCAGCCCTTTTTTCTTTTTCTTGTACTTTGTAAACAAGATCTTGGCCAATTCTCGGACGTCGTAGCTGCTATGTGTTTCCTTGTACTTGAGAACGTACCGAAGCAACGGATTGACGTACTTGAGGGTGGGGTCCAACTTGTATCCGAGTCCCACCATTTCACACACTTTTTCAGGCGCAACATGAGCGTCCGCCCAATACACCCGCACCAGTTCTTGAGTACTGGGTCCAAAGAAAGCCGAGCCAATCATTAGAGTGATGGCACGACTTGTCTCTGGGACTTCGTGTTGCAGTGATTGAAGCGGCTTGATGAGCCGAGCGACGTCGAGTGGCTTAGTTTCATCCACTTTGCCGTTCCGATGCATAATCTTTTCAAGCAGTAGACGGAAGTCCATACTGGCATCATTTAGCTTTCGATTGTCGGTATAATACTTTGCCCATAGAACAAAGACATTGCTTGGCCCGTCAAACACTGGCGGGAGAAGCTGCCAAAAGTCCATGGGATCCCTTGCTCTCATCTCCCATTGTTTATACACTGCTTTGCTAATGATGGGATCCGAGGCCATCAACATGAGCACATCTTCAGCCAGTGGCTTTGTGTTGGCAGCCTGCCGGAGCGATTGGAGCACTTCGGCAAAACGTGCCTCTTTCATTTTCTTTGTACTCATTACGAGACGAAACACGTCGTGGGCAGAAAAAGCTTCGTTGACAGCATGTCGTCCCAAAAGGCTGTACGCATTCGCATAGGCAAACCACTCTTTAAACTCGGGATTGTTTGCGATTTCACCTCGAAGCTGCAATTTCTGGAATCTCGTCCTTGGACTCTCTCGAGCCTCTGGCCACAGTTTAGTCACGGCGGCCATTGTTGCAGGATTGTCCCGCAGCATCTCTTCTCCCAAGTTTTCCAGGCCGGGCACCGATCGAAAATAGGCGTAGAGCGGCACCAATTGTTCATCCGATTGCTTGGTCTTGAGTAATTGAATGAGCTCATGGTCGGTCATGCCATTCCCTTCGTTTCGAAGCTTCACGACGTGTAGAAGCCAAGCGCGAAAGTAGCGATTTGGCTCGAGAATGCCCTCTTTGTTTACAAAAGGCAAGAGCTTGAACGCTTCCGCCGGATCCATCTGCATCCACGTCTTGTCGAGGACACGAAAGAGCGACACGTCACTCAACGTGCCCCCTGCAGCTCGGTACGCTTGAATATAGTCGAGCCATTGGTGAAACGCATTCGTATTACCGACCTGCTTGTCAAGGTGCAACTTCCAATAGATCGTCTCGGGCTTCTCATCAGCTTCTAGCCACGTTTTATACACGAGTTTGGCGGTCGCGGGGTTCAACGCCATGTCCACTAGCGCCTGCTCGGCAAACGTATGCATCCCCGGGATCGTTCGAATGTACGCATACAATGGGATCAATTCGGCCTTTGACTGATGGGCTTGCAACAATTGCATGATTGCGTGATCGTCAAAGGAAAAGCCTTGCCGTCGGAGCTTTACGACACGCAAGAGCCAATCTCGAAATTCCGGACTCTCTTGAAACTTGCCGCCAGTCTTTACGACGCGTAAATGCTCAAACGCTTTCGTTGGGTTCGATCGCCACCACGCGTACTTGTACATGAGCTTGTCGATATATTCGGCCAGTTTTTGACCCACCTTGGTGGTCCAAAAAGGTTTAAAAGTGTCGTGAAGACTTGACCAAGCTCGCTCTTCCTCGTGCGTGGCGAGGTGAGTGCTCGTTGCTTGGGTTTGCGCACCCTTGACATTGAAAGGTGCATGCATTGTCGTGTCATTATCGTACATGGACGCATTGAGAGCATGGGACTCCTTCAATTGACTTGCATTTGAATGGAAGCCGAAACATAGGCTAATTCCAAGAAGGAAGACCAAGACATGCATGGCAAGAGGTTGATTTTAGAGTGAGGACAGCGCTTACCACGATTTGTGGCATAATTGGCTAAAAAGAAACGAAACCGGGCTCTAAATCGTCTCTAAACGCCGGCGCATCTCGTGCGACTGTCTCTCAAACTGCGCGCATCTCTTATGGTCGATCCTGATCCATACGGTGCTTTTCTTTGTTTATCGTGCTCGAGCGTAGATCGTGACTTGCAAGTGATGAAGGAAGGTAGCATTGGTATTTAAGGCACAAAACTCACATCAAGGTACGAGACGACGCTATAAAAGCTCGTTGATTCAAGCCTCAACTCTTAGAACGGAGATTTCGCGCGGCGAAAACCCTATTAAGGAACAACAAGTTACACTTCACAATGCTAACAAGAACTTCGCTAAAAAGCCATAAGACGCATCGCTCGATACTGCGCCTTGATTGAAGTATCTGTGTTAATCGATTTGGGGAATGCTATGGCGCCCTGCGCTTTATAAATTCTCGACAGGTTTACACCCAGCCGTTAAGGAATTGACAAGAAAGAGCTCCCATATGGTATAGAGAAAGCTAGCAAATCCTTCGAGTATAGACATTAGAGATATTTTTTAGTTAAGCTCAACATTGCAATGTCAGTCGGAAATTTCCCATCAACATGTCGCAACGCCAATTCAAACCGACGCTTTGAGTCAGCCTCGCAATTTTTGAACTCGTCAGAAGGCAAAGTGTTTATAATAAAATTGCCCCTTTCTGCCATTCGAGCGCAAGGCTAATTGGGTGAGCAAGCGCGCGAGGTACCACTGTCAACCTCTCCTATCACAGGCAAAGTTTGCTTGTTATGTCCTCGACACATGCATAGATGCGGAAGGCTCTTTGAATGTCGCAAGCGAAATTGTAAGAAATAATATTTTATCTATCCGATAGCATGGCTTCACGTCGCTCGTGCATCCAAGAGTTAATATTTCTAATGACGCGAAGTGAGGGCGATTAGGCTATTCGCGACGCCTAAATACACAGCTATACCACTCGATTTGACACCTGGTCGTTACCTATGTGGAAGGAAAATCAGTCGATGGCACGTTACCGCAGTCGAGCAAGCGTAGTGATACCTTAAAGTGCCAAAATCGAACTTCATGATATAGCATTTGAGGCATTGAAATTATAAATGTTCAAGAAACTGTATATGTTACTACAAAGAAAGTATCATACCAGTCACACGACTAGCATTTATTTGCCATAATGTTACTTAGGTCTTTAATACAACAAGATTTTTGAAAGCTTTAAAAGTATAAATACAACACTAAGCAGGTGGCTTTAATCTCGTGTTAAAATTCACCTTAAACTTGCAACATTTTAAAGCCGACAAATTTTGTACAAGGCGACACTTCAGTTACGCTCAAGTTAATCGATCTAAGCACATTGGTGTGTAGCTTGGATCTAAAAAATAGGCGGTATAAGTTTGATTTGCAACATGGGCATGAATGACAGCAAATCCAGCCGTCAACTCCGCGCAAGTGAAAGTTTTCAATAATATTGTTCTTGCCTTCTAAAAAAAAGACATGAACGTATTTTCCATCAATTACTACATGCCTGAAATGTAAACAATTAGTGTCATACCAAAAATTCGTGTACTTTTCAGATTGCCAAGTTTCTCCACTTTAATTTTTTTTTCATGCACACGCTATATTCGCCAACTGCTCTCCTATTCCTGCGCTCTCCAGTTTTTCACATTGTGGCATTGAAAACAGGATTGTGGCGTGCAATGCGCGGACCTTCTTCATCGTATTGCGCTTTTGTGTGGCAGACGCGGTAAAAGTCAGGCGTCGACGCCACCATGCTCCCACCAAACCACACGGCAAACCGCTGCATGCGATGCGACAAGACATTTACCTCGAGCGCTTCGGCATGTGCCTGTTGAAATTTCGAATGCAGCGCTAGATTCGCAGCCTGTCGCTCGTCAGCAAGACGTTTGATATCGCGCTGAAGACGGCGACCAAAGTCCTTGAACATCGTGCTCCCTCCAGACAAGACAATGTTCTTGTACAATCCACGACGCGTGTCAATGGGACACTTTAAAATGGCTTCATCCACCACAGTCGGCAACGGCGTCGTAAAATCCGTCGAAAAGATCTCGGGATTGAAAAAAATCTCCGGCGCCAAGAACCGTTCGTACCCAATATCAATTTCCCACGGCTGTTTTGTACGCGGATGAAAATCCGAAAATTTCAAAAAGTATTTCTCTGGTTTCGCGTCATATTTTTTAAATTCTTTCGCAAGGTCCGAGCACACGTAGCTGTGTGCCTCCTTGATACGTTTCGCAACATCCAATGACTCCTCTGGGGGTACGGCTTCACCTCGATCGCGCACCATCTTTTGGATAAAGTGCGTGACGTCGCGTCCTGCCAATGGAATGTGGCGAATGCAACTGCCAATGACGTAGCCATCGGCCACTGGAATCACGTGCGTCACGCCGTCGCCTGAGTCGATGACGGTTCCGGTGAGCGAGCGCTGAGTTGGATCCTTCACCTTGGGCCACGACGCGTACAGCGCCAGCACGGCTTGCACGGCAATGTAGAGACCGGGGACGTTAAATGTCTCAAACATGATCTCGGCCGTGGCCTCGCGGTTCTCAGGTGGGTTCAAAGGCGGCTCTGTGAGCAGCATATAGTGCTCTTCGGGCTCACACCGCATGTGCTGGAAGAGACAACGCTGCCAGAGCTTTTCCATGTTGTCCCAGTTCTGCACAATGCCCTGGGCAATGGGATAGTTTACCTGGTGAGTGGAGGCGTGGTCGATTGCCTCATTGCCAATGTAAAAGTCGAGATCGTCAATGCCTTGGCGACTGCGCACAACATTCGAGTCACTACCACCCACTGCGATGGTAGATGGGATGATGTAGCTAGGCTCGGCATTGCCAGCGTATCCCATCTTGGTGTATCTGTGAAGAAAACGTCGCAGCGGATGAATTGCAAGTATAGAGCGAGAGTTTTGTGGAGATTTACGCACCCTGTGCCATTGTCGATTACTACGGCGGGCTTGAATGACGCCATCGTTGACAGGGAGGAAGGAAGAAGACGAAGCTTTGCTGATTATGGGCTCCCTCTTGCTGCACGTTGTTACGGAGTTGACACATCATATGTACACAAAACTACGGCCAGTACGCTAAAGTAGGATCACCACATTTACCACCATCGTCGATAGCATAGAGATGCGTGCTCGCTCACCTTGAGCTACATCGAGCAAAAAAAGTGAGGCCGGCTTTCTTATAAAGACAACTGCTGAAAGTTGGGTGAACATTAACCGGAAGCCAAATAATGCCACAATGTCCGTACAAATAATTAAACGTAATTTTTTAGACCAACATGATAAGGGGCGTTTGTATAGTTACAATAGAAGCTGAATTGACCCCTCAAAAGGGCAAACTAAACGTTACGAACTAGACGAATTACCGTTAATGTAGACGCTTCATAGTGCTTGAAGGCGTGTGTCGGAGCACACCATCGGCTTTTTCAATACGATTGACGCACCCAATATTAAACGTGAGGTGTTTTAAGAGGCAACTAGATTGCGGGGATTTATGTGAGCCCTTTTCGAAGTGTTGCCCACGCGCTTGATTGTGTTAGCGAGGTAATCCGAGTGGCCATACGGCAGCTGATAGCTTCACTGTTCTGGCCATGAGGCTGAGGGAGTATTAATCCTAAATTCAGGCGTCCGGTCGTGCCTGGATTTCACCACAAAGAGAAGCGACTATCCGACGGAGTTTGAAGATCTCGCACAAACACGCGCGGCGGTAGATTAGACTATTAGCTCACTAACCTTATCGTCAAAAGCTTTCATCCTTTTGTTGAGGGCCACCTAGCCGACAGGGCCGCACACATTTGGTCAGGCCCGAGCATATTTTTTTCACAAAGAAGAAGTAGGCCGAGACAGAAGTGGCTTTGTATGGTCCTTCTTGATCGACAAGGCCAAAACCACTTCCGTGTGGAGTAAAAAGGGAGGTAATTTACTTTTGTTGACGAGCCATGATTTCCATAAGTATCAATGAACCAGCTATAGGATTATGCTTTGAATACCACGTGAATTTCACGCACCACGTGGCTGCTCTCCGATCGAACGCGTTTGCCTGGTGAACCAGAGCTCATGACCAATATTCTCGTTGAGATTTTAGAGCACGAGGAGCAGTCAAAGCTTAATATGAATTGATCAATATTAGATCTATGGGAAAACTATAAGTTCGTGGTCGACTAAAAAGCTACGGTAGTACTATGGATGCCTATAGAAATAGGGCTGCGCCCTCGAAGTATACTCATCATGAGGTAAAGGGCCAGCTTGATAGTTCCGCAGATAAATGCGTGTGTGGACTGACGCATTTGTTTAGCGACTCAAAAAAGTGAAGGCTCGTTTTCGGCACTGGAAATCGTACTTGTTGCACTTGTGCCTTGTTAATTTTCTAACGATAAAAAATATATTAGCGCACTGAGAACAAAGATACTGCAGCTATATTCGCTACTTCAACTTTGCGTCAGCGTAAAAGAAGTCGATAAACGAATGGAGAGGTACCATACCTTTGGCAAAAGTTTGATAGGCCAAACTCGTCGTTGACTGCCAGTAGACTTTTAATCTGCAACATATATTCGCAACATCATGTTTCAGTGAGATCTGCTGGACGTGGAGGCTTCAGCAGCGGTCACCATGGACCTCGAGATGAGAATGGAAGCATCCCTAGTGGTTTGAAGCTTCGAATAAAAGCATCTACAATAGTAAGGCAATCTTATTGACGTGAGATGTAATACTCGTATAGATCTCGAAGTGTGGATTTTCCCTTTGCTTCACAGATAAAGGGTTTGTATTTGGCGACCGTGCTGCACGATAATACTTTCCACGTTAAAATGGCAATTGTTCTATTTACCGACAAGAGAAGGAAGACATTGTCATTCCCTCGTGTGGCGCACTGCGCACTCTTTGCCATGATGTTGCTCGCGATTGATATCTAGTGGATGCAACTCAGAAGCTAATGCATCGCAATGCCGAACCTCTCAGCTGTTTTAGCCAATACAGACACTGGGTGCCGCAGATCAAAGATCCCGTGGACTTTTTAATCCGATTTAAAAGCCAGTCGCATCTTACTCAATTTGCGCCCCTCGAGACAAAGATTAGACTTTGATCCTCCGTGCTAAAAATCTATTTCTGGCCTAAGTGGTGTTTGGCCTCTCGCGGCTGCACCCGCGAATGACCCGGTGCCAACGCTCTCGCATTTGCCTGAACCGGGTTATGATACGGCTTAGATAAGTTCAAATATAATACCAAGTATATTAGCATTAAACGTATCAAACACACACGCTAAGCTTCTTATGGCTTTAGACTTAAATTACCCAATACAGCGCGAGCTCAATTTAGTCTTAAAGAGAGCTGTAGCTAAACTAGTAGGTAGGTTACCACCCTGATGATCTAATTTTTAAATTTGTTTTTTTTTCTTCTTTTTTGGTTAGAAAATCCTGTCGATTATCTTGCATTTCGCGCTCGTATCTTAGAAACGTCTTTAACTTGTTTATGCCTTGTAGAATGGCTTTTATTAGCAAGCCGCTCGGCTAAAAAAATCATAACCACAATGTGTTGGCATTTAAGGATCGAAAGGGCTAGCCAGCCCATTTATGTAGAAAACTCGTCCGAGTCATTAATCATAGTGATCCCCAGACCTATTTCTTAAGCTACGCACATGTCATCTCGCGCTTTTGACACGGATCACATTCGATACAGACGAGGCTTCAGTTGTGACATGAGCTAGCTCATCGACTGGGTAACGCCATATTGCACCGGCAAAATTTCTTGGCTTGTATTCTTGTCGAGCTATATAGACGTGCCGTCGAGCTTACAGAGCATTCATCGAAGGCATAATTTCAGACTTGTCTGGCCTTTAGCCATACCGGTAACCCCTTTTAAAAGTACACGCCGTGCACTGACTCCGGACCCTCCAAGTCGAAGACAGTTGCTCGACAAGCGCCGTACGTTGCCCTTTTTAGATCAAACAGATCGATGGTCTCGAAGAGACATTCCTCGTCGTATTCGCATTTTCCTGATAAACTATTGATGCATAGTTGTGTAATCTGTGCATTTCCAGGTCATTTAAGCATTCACAATAAGAATGATTAAAAGGCTACCACACATACTTTTCCAGACCCATCTTTACGTAGAGCTTTATATACAATAATTGCAGGAACCCAAGATATTGATTGTTTTTTTTGCAAACGGCATGTCTTGGAACGATTTAAGTGACAGAAGCTCATTAAGTTTGTTCTTTTCAAGTTATGAGCGGTGAGACCTTACCTATAGGACAGTGTCGTTAAAAACTAGCAGCGGCAAGTATCGTACCAAATTTAGTCGAAATTTTTCGATGCTTTATCACTTGTACGACTCTTGTCATCGCAAATGCACTACAAATTCTGGTCAGATACATTACAGCTAGACGAAAGAGAACTACGCTATTGTTGAGGTACCTTTGAGGTACATGCACATTTGGAGTGCTGAATGGTGTATCTGTTTGCAATAAGATCAATACAAAAGTCTGATGTTAGCGCAATCTACAAAACAGCACACACTGATCGTCCGTATTCGTCAAGATCATGACATGATGAAATTTGATTAAATTAATTGGATATTGAATTAATTTCAAGAGCAAGATGCAAAGGAGTGTGACAATTAGTTTATGCAAGTCAAATATGTGGCTTCAAGTACGTGTGTTGGAGATTAACTTTTAGAAAAAATGGTGGAGTAAAGTATTGCAAGGTTATTCATTTACCATTAGAGCACGCTCAATGTTATGCAGATAGCTTTGGTGGAATGGGGTGCTACGCAAAGGAGAACAGAAGGTTTGTGGATTGGCTTCAGTAATTTAGATCGCGATTAATGGAACCCTGTGACACAGATAGGAGCGAGGCAATACGAGCTCGTACTTGATGCCAAAAAAGAACGTGCTACAAAACAAGAACTGCAGCATCTTGGTGTGGCGTACGAATTGTGAACGTGCACATTGTTGTCCGTAGCGATACTTGCCTACACAAACGTCTCTTAATGTAATGCTAATGTTCCCGTACGTTCCATGAAATAAATCCGTGTGATAATAAGTTGAACAGTCAGCTAAAATTATTAAACTTGCTAAAGCGATAAGTTGAAGCAGTAGCTCTTGCATCCATTTACTACAAAAACAATGATGATTTTTAATGTCAATTTGTATCAATCACAATAGCGACAGAATGTGTGGAATACACCATTTAGACCGCCACTCTCTCAAATCTCTCATAGTAACCACTGTATTAAAGTGAAGTTGACAAAGGAGTTCATGCGACTAGATTTTCCTGGACTCGTCGTACACTCAGTATCGGGCTGTCTGGCTCGCAACGTACGTCGATTACGACGATTAGCTGGTCCAATATCTCTTTAGTGTCAACGCTAAAGCATTCGCGCCCGTCATTTCTTTTTTTTTCAATTCTCTGTTCACCATGCTTAAAAGCGATTCGGAATCAGGGTAATACTTTTTCACGATCTGCGTAAGCAATGCCCTTGATTCCACGCTGTTGTGGTCATAGGCATACGCAAGCCAGATAGACAACGCCGGGTGCGTAAAAAGTTTGTTGCCAGCTTTATTCAGTCGAAGACGTACAAAAGCCTTGTCTTTGTCGACACCCTCCATTAGCCATTTTTGAAGGAGTGCCACTTTCAGTCCAGAGGCACGATCTATAACATGTGGGTTGGCTGTCTTCATGAATATCATGCTCGCTACTTGTTCCTCAGTCAAGTGACTTTGCAACGCTTCAAGTAAAGCAGCATCTGTCGCATGACGTCGCGCTTCAAACGCATACCACGTCTCTAACAGTGGCCCCTCGGTCATGTCTTCAGGTTTCATTTCTGCCAGATTGAGTCCAAGAATGGCAAGCACATCGTTTGTCGACTTTTTTTCATTCTCCCACTCGACAAACAGCTTTTCTAATGTGTTCAAAGCAGCTCCGCGCGTGATTGCGCTCTTTTGCGCTGACGCGAGGACGGTAACAAGGGCCTTGACTTTTACGCCACGCTGCTCCCACAAGCTGTTTGCCATAGCGGTCACCAATTCCTTGTAATCGTGTTTCGTTAAAGAAAAGTCGGCGTAAGAAAGCCAGATGCTGATAGCTGGAGAATCTCCAACGGCATGATCGGTGAAAACAGACGTCACGTATACGAGGGAGTCGTGTCTCTTTTCCGAGGCTACGTCGTCAAAGAGCGTTCTCAGCACCCGATTTTCAATGCTTCCATTGTAGAAATCGACATTCGTAGCTCCGAGCATTTCAACCAAACGAACAAGGCCAAAGTTTTGCTTCAGCGTACGAAACAATTCATTGTAGATTGGCTGATCAGTAAGAAAACGTTTTCGTGGGAGCCGACGAGCAAACGAGAGATATGTCTCCAAGAGCGGGTTTTTGAAAACATTGCCCTCGTCGACATCAAGTTTCAAGGCACGAAAGACATCACGAGCACTCTAGTTCTCTTTCCAATCTTTAATTTGAAGGTTATAGTATTTTGTGGCCAAAGCTTTCGTCTTTGGAGACGCTAGACCATCCTGTACAAACAAAGCCAGCTCATGATCGTTATAGTGTGTTTTGAGCTCGTGGAACAAGAAGTCATAAGCCTTTTCGGAGTCTTCGTGGGCGCCAAGGACATTGCTGGCCCACTTTTGATACTGCTCACTTGCAAATAGATCTTCCGAGTTCTTGTGGAATTTCTCGAAAACGTGGTTGACCACCTTTTCTCTGTCAGGAGAGAGCGCTGCACGCAGAGTTGGCGCCACATCCTCCACCACCAATGCATCCTTTGCAAAGACATAACCGTTAACCCTTTCCTCAAAGCGGTCAGTGGGAGTCTCCTCCGCTGACAAGCTCCTCATGTGACTCGAGCCTTGAGTATCCACCGCGACCGTGGCCTTCGTACTTGCCACGACAGTGAAAGCCGATAGCAACATGAAGCGGTGCAACAGTTTAGGCTGGAGCATCGCTTGATTAGTTGATTAATGATTAGTTACGGAGGACCAGATGCTACCTTCGGATCACTATCCAGCTCATAATCATACGGTGCAATTGATTATATGCTATTAGATAGTGCTGAGCGGGCCTCCATCTCACTACTCGCTCATCTTGAGTTAAGTACGATTGATATAAATATATAGTTTAGAGCTTTGAGAACTGCGATCAAGATTGAGCGCGTACTATGATAGTACGCGCTCAGTTGCTCACTTCAGATAGTAGTACTATCTGAAGTTTGACCGATCAGAAGGTCAATATCCAGAGCATCAGATACCGGCATCCTTCTGCGTTTTGATCTGATCCAGTTAGACAACTCCCTGTGATAGTAAATTTAACAGTCAGCTACGATCCAACTATTAGGTAAGAGGAAGGCGTTAGCGTACGGCTCATGCATACTTTCACTGCAAAGACAATGATGATTGATAAATGTCACTTTGAATCAGTCACAATAGCGACCGAATGTGAGGAATTTACGACTTATCCCATTACTCTCTGCAAATCTCTCTTAAATACCAACGTATTGAAGTGAAGTTCACAAAGGAGTTTATGGGACTGAATCTGCCTGGACTCGTCGTACACTTGATATCGGGTTGTCTGGCTCGCAACGTACGTCGATTACGACGATTAGCTGTTCCAATATTTCTTTAGTGTCAACGCTAAAGCGTTAGCGCTCGTGAACTCTTCTTTTTCCACTTCTTTGTTTACCATGTCCAAAAGCCATTCGGAATCATGGTAATACTTTTTCACGATCTTCGTAACCAATGCCCCTGGTTCCGGACCGCCGTGGGCTTTGACAAACGTTTGCCAGACAAGCAACGCCGGGTGCGCCGGGTGCGTTAAGAGTTTGTCGCCAGCTTTATCCAGTCGAAGATGTACAAAAGCCTCGTCTGCGTCGATACGAAACATTAGCCACGTTTGAAAGAGTGTTTGCTCCAGTACATAGGAATGAGCAAAAACATCTGGGTTGGATGTCTTCATGAATATCATGCTCGCTAATTGTTCCTCAGTCAACTGACTTAGCATTGCTCTAAGTAAAGCAGCACCTGTAGCATGACGTCGCACTTCAAACGCATACCACGTCTCTAACAGTGGCCCCTTGGTCATGTCTTCAGGTTTCATTTCTGCCAGATTGAGTCCAAGAATAGTAAGCACATCGTCTGTCGACTTTTTTGCATTGTCCCACTCGACAAACAGCTTTTCTAATGTGTTCAAAGCAGCTTCGCTCGAGATCTCTATCTCTTGCGCTACCGCGAGGAAGGTAACAAGTGCCTGGACGTTAACGCCACGCTGCTCCCACAAGCTGGTTAACATGGCGGTCACAAATTTTTCGTAGTCGTGTTCCTTTAAGAAAGATACGGCGTCAGAAAGCCAGACGCTCAATACCGGAGAACCTGCAACGGCATGATCGGTGAAAACAGACGTCAAGTATATGAGATAGTCGTGTGTTTCTCCCGAGATTTCGTCGATAAAGAGCGTTTTAATCACCCGATTCCCAATGCTTTCATCGCGGAGATCGACATTTGGAGCTCCGAGCATTTCATTTAAGCGAACAAGGCCAAATCTTTCCTTTAGCGTACGAACCAAATCATCGTAGATTGGCTGATCGTCTGATACATCTTGTCGTTGAAGCCGACGAGCAAAAGAGAGATATGTCTCCAAGAGCGGGTTCTTGAAGACGTTGCCCCTGTCGACATTAAGTTTTAAGGCACGAAAGACATCACGCGCACTCTTGTTCGCTGCCCAATCATTTATTTGAAGGTTATAGTACTTTATGGCCACCTCTTTCGTCTTTGGAGACGCTAGACCATCCAGTATAAATGTAGCCAGCTCATGATCGTTATAGTGTGTTTTGAGCTCGCGAAACAAGAAGTCATAAGCCTTTCCGGAGTCTTCGTGGGCGTCAAGGACATTGCTGGCCCACTTTTGATATTGCTCACTTGCAAACAGATTCGTCTCTTCCGAGTTCTTGTGGAATTTCTCGAAAACGTGGTTGATCACCTTTTCTTTGTCAGAAGAGAGCGCTGCACGCAGAGTTGGCGCCACATCCTCCACCAACAATCCATCCTTCGCAAAGACATTACCGTTGACCCTTTCCTCCAAGCGGTCAGTGCGAGTCTCCTCCGCTGACAAGTTCCTCATGTGCCTCTGGGCTTGAGTATCCACCGCGACCATGGCCTTCGTACTTACCACGACTGTGAAAGCCGATAGCAACATGAAGTGGCGCAAACATTTAGGCTGGAGCATTGCTTGACAAATTGATTAATGAATAGTTAAGGAGGACCAGTTGCTACCTTCGGATCAGTACCCAGCTCATAATAATACGGTGCAATAGCCATGGTTCGATTATATGCTATCAGATAGGCTGGAAGTGCCAAGTTTTTTCGCGGGCCTTCATCTCATTACTCAATTATCTTGAGTGAAGTACGAATAATATAAAAAGAAATAGCGCAATCTTCAATATAGTATAGAGCTTTAGGACTGCGATCAAGAATGAGCGCGTACTATTTGAAGTGAGCAACTGACCGATCAGATGGGTAATATCCAGAGCATCAGATAATGACCTCTTTCTACGTACCCGAGATCCATAGCAGTGTCCAGTAAAATAACTCCGTGTGATGGTAAATTTAACAGTCAGCTATAATTAAACTATCAACTAGTAAAATCGTTATAGCGGTTTGTTGAAGGCAGTTAGCGTACGGCTCATGCAAATTTCACTACAAAGACAATGATGATTTCTGAATGATAGTTTGGATCAGTCACAATACCGAAAGATGGTGTGCAGTACACCAATTTGACTATCACTTGCTCCGAATCTCTCCTAGATACCAACGTACAAAGTGAAGTTCACTTTTTTATGAGACTAGCCTCGTCGTACACTCGGTATCGGGCTGTCTGGCTCGCAACGTACGTCGATTACGACGATGAGCTAATCCAGTTTTGCTTCAATATCTCTGCAAGGGTTTTTGCGCTCGAGGAACCTTCTCTTTCTAATTCTCTATTCACCATGTCGAGGAGCAATTCGGGATCATTATAGTACTTTTTCACGACTTGCGTAACCAATGCCACTAGTTTCGGGCTGTCGTAGTTAACGAGATACTTAAGCCAGACAGAAAAAGCCGGGTGCGTAAAAAGTTTGTCGCCAGCTTCATGCAGTCGAAGACGTACAAACGCCTCGTCTTCGTTGACAAACTCTGTTGCCCACTTTCTAAAGAGTTCCTTTTCCAGTAGGAAGGCACGAGCACTAACATGTGGGTTGGCTGTCTTTATAAACATCAGGCTCGCTAATTGTTCCTCAGTCAAGAGACTTTGCAATTCTTTAAGTAAAGCGGCATCTGTCGTATGACGTCGTGCTTCAAACGCATACCACGTCTCTAACAATGGCCCCTCGGTCATGTCTTCGGCTTTCATTTCTGCCGGATCGAGTCCAAGAATGGCAAGCACATCGCTTGTCGACTTTTCTTCATTCTCCCACTCGACCAACAGCTTTTCTAATGTGTCCAAAGCAGCTTCGCGCGTACTTGCGCTCTTTTGCGCTGCCGCGATGACGGTGACAAAGGCCTTGACTTTAACGCTACGCTGCTCCCACAAGCTGGCTAAAATGCCGGTCACCAATTTCTTGTAGTCGTGTTCCTTTAAAAAAGATTCGGCGTAAGAAAGCCAGACGCTGACAGCTGGAGAACCTGCAACGGCATGATCGGTGAAAATAGACGTCACATCTTTGAGGAAGTCGTGTCTCTTTTCCGAGACTACGTCGTTAAAGAGCGTTTTCATCACCCGAATCCCAATGCTTTCATTGCGGAGATCGACATTGCTAGCTCCGAGCATACTAATCAAGCGAACAAGGCCAAATTTTTGCTTAAGCGTATGAAACAATTCATCGTAGATTGGCTGATCGTTAGATGCATTTTTTCGTGGAAGCTGACGAGCAAACAAAAGATATGTCTCCAAGAGCGGATTCTTGAAAACATTGCCCTTGTCGACATCAAGTTTCAAATCACGAAAGACATCACGCGCACTCTTGTTCGCTACCCAATCTTTGATTTGGAGGTCATAGTAGTTTGTGGCTACAGCTTTCGTCTTTGGAGACGCTAGACCATCCAGTATAAACAAAGCCAGCTCATGATCGGTATAGTGTGTTCTGAGCTCGTGGAATAAGGCGTCATAAGCTTTTTCAGAGTCTTCGTGGGCGCCAAGGACATTGCTGGCCCACTTTTGATACTGCTCACTTGCAAATAGATTCGTCTCTTCCGAGTTCTTGTGGAATTTCTCGAAAACGTGGTTGACCGCCTTTTCTTTGTCAGATGAGAGCGCTGCACGCAGAGTTGGCGCCACATCCTCCACCACCGATGCATCCTTTGCAAAGACATTACCGAACATTCTTTCCTCAAAGCGGTCAGTGCGAGTCTCCTCCGCTGACAAGCTCCTCATGTGCCTCTGGGCTTGAGGATCCACCGCGATCATGGCCTTGGTACTTGCCACGACTGTGAAAGCCGATAGCAACACGAATTGACGCAGACATTTAGGCTGGAGCATTGCTTGACAGGTCAAAGAATCACAAGTTTTGGAGGACCAGTTGCTACCTTCGGATCAGTACCCACCTTATATTAATACGGTGCAATAGCCATGGTTCGATTGTATGCTTTTAAATAGGTTGGCTATCTGCTAAGCAATCTTCTGTATAGTATAGAGTCTTAAGGACCACGATCAAGAATGAGTGCACTGTCTGCAGTGGATCAGATGGTCGATATCCAGAGCATCATCCTTCTGCGGTTGAAATCTGGGTCCCAAGATCCATAGAAGTGTTAAAGCTTAACCGTTAGTCAAATACAGTGAATACTTTTATTTCACCATGGCCGAATGTCCTGCAGCATTGTGCCATTATTGTATTGTATTGTATTACGTTATCGCGTTGCCAAGTTATGCACGTGCTAGGCTCTATGGCTAGTCCACGGCATAGAGTGGTGTCCGCATACGTCGAGTCTCGTTCGGCGGGCAGTGCAGCCAGCACCGAGGCCGTGAGGGTCTTCCATTATTTTGCTTAGCTCTGACTTGGTAAGAGCCCAGGTGGCGCCCTGGTGCTGGAGACCGTCGCGTCGAGGGTGAGACTCGTTAGAGACCTGCAGATGCCCGAGAGCACCTGCCCGAAGCGCGCGAGCATTTAGCCCCCGCGCTTAGAAGGAGGGCGTCACCCCGACCTTTTCCAAAAAAGCATTGTGCCATACCATTGGATAGTGGCTCGATTGCTCACCAAGCACACTTGTGCCTCGCGTCCGGGGCAAAGAAACAAAAAACTGAAGTCTTCATATTAATTTGTTAGTTTTTAATATTGGGAAAAAGGATGAATGCGTCCTAATTGACCCCCACGCTTTAAAAAAGAGCCTGTGACCAATCAACAACGCGAGACCTTGTTGACGAAGTCGAGATGTTCCACGTAGAAGATCAGCTGCGCATCGAACAAATCGCGTGTTATCTACATATTGGCTCATCCACTTCAAGTCGAACATGACGATTGGGCGGTACTCATGCAAGAGCGCAAATCCCGATTCTTATCTACTTCAGATGAGCTATAGGACGAAAATCTGCGATTGTTAGATAATGAAGATTGAGAGCACACTTGAGCCTTTAATAAATAAGACACAGACCTACGCATAGCATAGCGTTTACTATATGACGCATTTGTGACATCCCGAGCATCGTAAGTATTAAACACACAAATCGACAAGAATCTAGATGCGTTAACATTAAGAGATCCTATCCTATGAATTGCACCAGGAAAGGATGTCTTAAATATCGCTTATAGAGAATCCCCAGTATGGTCTACTGCATCGCTACTTAAAGTATCTCGTCCAAACGCACCAAGTCATGTGTTTTAAAAGCCGATTTTGCCAGAAGTCATCGTAACCTCAAAGCATGCGTATTGTAATAAAATAACACTTGATAACGGGTTGGCACGCGCACTGGCCAGGCAATCGTACGAAGCCAAAGAAGAAGACCTGATGAAGCAAATCGCGGGGCGTATAAATGACTGACTGACGTAGGCTGTGGAAAGTGGTCCATTGCCCATAGTCTATGCTCACGATATGGAGTGCTTACTTCCAATAACGTCGAATCCATGAACAATGCGCTGAGAAACATCCGTGAAATGCCGATCTTGGATTGTATGATGGCAATTGAGCGCTATGTCGTTACAAAATGGCTCAATTTTGCTAGACAGACCAAACAATGGGGTGTGGTTACGTCTTATGCTGCCAGTTGCATCACTTCAATGTAAAAATGTACGAGGAACCAAGTCAAGTATGTCCAACTTTAATTACATCGTTTGTTGTGTCAGTTCGATTTAAAACGAAAAAGCTAATGGAGTATGCTGTTGAGTTATACAGTATCAATGGTACCTGCACATGCGGATATGTGAAGAATATGAATGCTTTACGTCGACACCTCATAGCAGCTCTCAAGTTTTTAAATCAGCTGTCACGTGCAGAATTGTTATATTGGGATCTGCGGTTTGCCAAAACGTATCTTCTTGCCTACGATGAACCACTCGAAGTGAAGCCATTTGTGACAAAAAGTTAACTGGCAAAGAGTGAGCATCTTTCACCAAATACATGAAAAAAAGGTCGACCCAAAAAGAAGCAAATTGAATCCTAGCATGCTACATTAAAAGTTGACGCGCCAAAAAGTGCTTATTGATGCGGCAGCTGTGGTCAAGTGGGACACAACAAGCGTCGATGCACCAGTAATGCGCAGTATTAAAATATATCCTCTCAAATGAGTTAGGCACTTGTTCTTATTTTCTAATGGTTTTCATACTTCTTAGATAGATTTTTTTTCATTTTGGTGGAAAAGTTGTGATTTAGATTTTTCCATAATATATTCTTTTCTATCTAATTTATAAAAAATGTAAAAAATTGTGAGCCGCGTTATCCATTCACCCATTTCGTTATCCACCCCCCCATATCGTTATCCATCCCCCATTTTTGTGATTGGCTAATTCAAATGGGGAATGGAGGCCACATCAACATAAGCATTCGTGCGTGTTGAGACTGCCGTAACGCATTATCGTCGAAGATGCCGTATCTGCAAAGATACCGGCCATAATTCGCGAACACGCCGATTGCGCGAGCAGACAATTAAACGCCGTCACTGCCTCAGCTAACAATATTGTTCACAACAATTCGGTAAGCTGGCTTTGCTCAGTAATGTACAGCATTTTATAATACTCTTCTGAGATTATTGTGGGTTGACGGTAAAAGTACCGATAAACTGACCGTATCCTTGTCCGAGTCGATCTCGCGTATTTACTGCGGTTTTACCGATATTTAGACGCACAGGATGATCCGATGACATCTGTATGTTTTTACGTGGATTAATAAAGATCAAGTAGCTCAAGCAAAACCTACAAATAAAATCTCTTTCAAATATTCCTTCTCCTGCACAGTCGTCTCCACTCCACAAGTGTAGACTTCCTTCGCAGTTCCAAAGTCTTTCGTTTCTCGTCCAGTGTTCAGCCGCATTCAACAGGTTATGAGCCCAAGCACGATGTTCTCGGTCCAAGATACCGCTACCAAGATCTCAATTGACAAGTTCGATGGGGAAAATTACGCGACATGGAGCCGCTACATGCGAGGCGCTATTCTGACCAAGTCGACGTGGCACTTGGCTAACCGGGAAACCACCCCCACCTTCGCCGACTCTCGCGCTATGGAGGAGTACGTCAAACTGAGCAACAGTGCGTTTGGTTCAATGCCCCTTCACATGAGCGCGGATTAACATCGCGTGGTGGATGACTGCGAAGAAGCATGGACGGCATGAGCACGATTGAAAACTTTCTATGGCAGATCGCAGAAAATGGGGCGAATTTTCCTGATGTGACAGCTGTTCAGCATGGAAATGGCGGAAGGCGGCGATGTGATGCATCATTGCAATGAGGTCCTCAACATCCGCGCCAAGCTCACCAGCATCGGCGCTAAGATGAAGGACGGTGACGTGGCGATTTGCTTGTTGCGCACCCTTTCCAAGAGCTACGAGAATGTCATTCTCAACTTGGAGATGAGCAGCGGGGAACTGCGATCGCAAGACGTCGTAAAAGTGCTTACAAATGAGCATATCAAGAGACAAGAAAACAAGACGACGCCGGTGAAAACTGAGAAAGCAATTAAGGCCTTCAGTACTGAGCGTGAGTTTCGTCAGTGTTCATTCTGCAGAAAATCAAGGCACACGGTGGAGCGGTGCTGGACCAAGTACAAGGAAGAATATCGTGGAGCTCGACGCGGTGGCAATGCCCGTGGACGCGGAGCAAATCCAGTTCAGTGGCAAGGCTATAACGGTAGCTACAACGGCGAATACGATCGAGTGGCGTTTGCTGATTTGTCGGAATGTGGACTTAGGCGACCAAGAACATGTGAGGAATGTGGGCGATTGACAGTGGGGCGACGCATCACATTTGCCGCGAAAAATTCGAGTTTGAAATTTTGGACGAGCACAATGAAGGCAAAGTGTTAGTCGCAGACGCCAACAGGGCTACAATCAACGGTGTCGGGACTATTATCGAAGAAGTGGTTCTGTGTTACAATAAAAAGCGCGAAATTAAAATCAAGAACGCGCTTTATGTCCTAAGCATGAGCAAGAATCCTCTTTCGATACCGCAGATCAACAAATACGGCAAGTTCCAAGTTTTATTTGATGGTGCTGAGGTGAAAATTCTGCGAAAAGGCTCTTGACAATTGGTGGCGATAGCGGATCTTGTGGATGGACTCTACTGGCTTCGTACATCAGAACGATCGGTGAATACTGCCTCGCAATTAAGATTTGAGAATCTTCATGCGGATATGGGCCACGCACCAACGGATGTCTTATGCAGGATGGTCTCTAAGGGCATGATCAAGAGTGCCAAGATGCCAGTAATATCAAGCGGATCAAGCGTATGCCGTGGTTGTCAAAAAGGAAGGATGGTGCAAAGACCATTCCCTAGTAGCCCGAACAAGCCCCACTACACTCCGTTTGAGTTGCTGCACATTGCCACTTGTGGCCCGATGGAAGTTCAGTCGCCGCACTACACTCCGTTTGAGTTGCTGCACATTGCCACTTGTGGCCCGATGGAAGTTCAGTCGCTGCTTATTTTTGACGAATAGAGTGGATACATGAAGGGTTTTAGACTGCGCGCCAAATTCAAAAGTGAAGAATGCAGCTAGAAGTACGTCATAGCAGTGCAGACTCAATTCGACTACACAGTCTAGTTTGTCCGACACGATGGTGCACGTGAATTTGCGACGACAACGCTCAAGGCAGTGTACAATGATCATGGAATAGAGCAGCAGGCTACCGGTGCATATGCGCACCGATCAAAGGCACGGCGGAACGTGCAATTTGCACAATTGTAACGATCGGCCGCAGTATGCTTCATTACGCCAAGCTTGACACGTATTCTTGGTCCGAAGCAGCAATGACGGCAATTAACATCGAAAATCAATTGCCGTCGCTCAAGTCCCAAGGACGAATAATGTTCGAGATCATCTACGGATCTCAACCAAGTGTGAAGCACATGCGAGTTTTTGGCTATCGAGCGTTTGTGCTGACGTCTAAGGAATTGCGACCAATATGGGATCCAAAGGCTCGTGAAGGTCTAATCATGGGATATGAAGAAGCATCGAAGGCTTATCGTGTTTTGACATTGTGGCGGATCAAGTTGTGATAACACGTGATGTCGCCTTTGACAAGTCAATGTTTGGATTTCTGCCCACATAGCCTCAAGAACTCGCCGATGAAACGGAGCTGGACTTCGAGTTGATGGATATCAGCAGCAATGAGTCTTGCATTATGCAATACAAACAGACTGTAAAACGCAAAAGTCGCTCGGAGAATCAAGAACAAGGCACTCGACGGACTTCTACAGCTTATTACATGACCTACACCGAGTTAAGCGACGATCAAGCACTCGTGCCAATCTGGATATTGATGGTACACACCAAGTTTTTTGACGAGCAAATGTAAACGCAGCTAAAAGTGCTAATTTTTCTGAGCCGACAACGTTCGAAGAAGCCGTTCGAGGACTGGATCAGGTGCATTGGCAAGCAATTTGTGCTGAGCTAGCGTCGAAGAAGCTTCGTGGCGCGTTTCGAGCGACCAAATTGCCAACTGGATAGCTCACTATTGGAACAAAGTGGGTGTTCAAATCAAGCGCAAAGCTGTCGGATCAATTGAGAAGTACAAGGCACGCATCGTGGCGAAAGGGTTGAAGCAAAAGTATGGCGTTGGCTACACGGAGTCGTTCTTGCCAGTGGTCAAGAACGTGACACTGTGCATGGTGATTGCAAATTGAAGTACTTTGACTGGACACTGGACCAACTTGACGTAGTTACAGCTTTCCTGTTCGGTAAAATGAAGGAGAAAGTGTTTTGCGCGATCCCTGAAGGTGTAAAAGTTGATGATGACTTTGGTTGTTTTGAGCTGGTAAAAGCAATTTATGGCCTGAAATAAGCTTCACGAGTATGGAAAAACTTTCACGAGTTCGCTGCTTTATTGGATATCAATATCCAATTTTGACCCGTGTCTTCACCTCAAAGGTTCGAATGAAGAGTGCGTGCTATTGCTGGGTTTTGTCGACGATGTGTTAGTAACTGGTTACTTGACAAAAATGATTGCACGTACAAAAAATGACTTGAAGGCGCGTTTCGAAATGACTGAGAGCGGGAAGTATGCGTTCGTATTGGACATTGAGCTAGTCGAGAACGACAACGGAAGTGTAACGATGTCTCATCGATGCTACATTGACGATGTCCTAAGCGTTTTGGCATGACCGTTTCGAATGCCGTTATCAGCCCAACGGACATCAGCACTCGACCTAGACCGAGCAACGCAACGATTGATGCTCCGTTCCGTAAGTGCATTGATGCATTTGATGGCTGCGACTCGTCCTGATATTGCTTTTGCCGTGAGCTACGTGTCACGCTTTATGAAAAACCCACAAGCCGAACTCTGGATGGCGGTCAAGCGCATTTTGCGACACTTGCAAGGAACCAAGTCACACGGCATCTTCTTTAGGCCCGGCGACAAGGTAGACTTTCGCGGGTACTCTGATGCAGACCAGTCTGGTGATCATGCAGACCAAAAATCGACGTCGGGGTATGTGTTTGTTCTCATGGGCGCTCCAGTTAGTTGGGGAAGCAAGAATCAGTCTAGCGCGCCGCTTTCTACCAGTTAAGCAGGGTACATTGCGCTAAGTTTGGTAATTCAAGAAGGTAAATGGGTCCATCGCTTGATCTGGAAATCATGAATGCCGCAGTCAAGAAGTCTGGACCTGAGCTCAAGATCATGTAGGACAACCATTCGCGCATCAAGATGACGAAAGATCCGGTATATCATGGTCGTGCCAAACACGTTGACATCAAGTACCATCACATTTGTGACGAAATTAAGCATGGTGAAGTCAATCTTGAGTACTGTGAAACGTCGGTGATGCTGGCGGACATCATGACCAAGAGACTATCAGGACCGCGTCACAAGGAATTAACAATGGCACTTGGCATACACACGTTTTCGTATTGAGGGGCATATTGTGGGCTGACGGTTGAAGTACCGATAAACTAATCGTGAACCTGTCCAAGTCGGTCCCGCGTAATTACGGCGTTTTTACCGATGGTTAGACGCATAGGATGATTAAATGACCTTTATATGATTTATATGTGGACTACGTATAAACCAGGTAAAATGCACAAATAAAGTCACTTCCAAGTATTCATTTTCCTGCACAGTCGTCTCCACTCCGAAAGTGTAGACTTCCTTCATACTTCCAAAGCCTTTCCTTTCTCGTCCAGTGTTCAGCCGCATTCAACAGGTTATGAGCCCAAGCACGATGTTCTCGGTCCAAGATACCGCTACCAAGATCTCAATTGACAAGTTCGATGGGGAAAATTACGCGACATGGAGCCGCTACATGCGAGGCGCTATTCTGACCAAGTCGACATGGCACTTGGCTAACCGGGAAACCACCCCCACCTTCGCCGACTCTCGCGCTATGGAGGAGTACGTCAAACTGAGCAACAGTGCGTTTGGTTTAATGCCCCTTCACATGAGCGCGGATTAACATCGCGTGGTGGATGACTGCGAAGAAGCATGGACGGCATGAGCACGATTGAAAACTCTTTATGGCAGATCGCAGAAAATGGGGCGAATTCTCCTGATGCGACAGCTATTCAGCATGGAGATGGCGGAAGGCGGCGTATGATGCATCATTGCAATGAGGTCCTCAACATCCGCGCCAAGCTCACCAGCATCGGCGCTAAGATGAAGGACGGTGACGTGGCGATTTGCTTGTTGCGCACCCTTTCCAAGAGCTACGAGAATGTCATTCTCAACTTGGAGATGAGCAGCGGGGAACTGCGATCGCAAGACGTCGTAAAGGTGCTTACAAATGAGCATATCAAGAGACAAGAAAACAAGACGACGCCGGTGAAAACTGAGAAAGCAATTGAGGCCTTCAGTACTGAGCGTGAGTTTCGTCAGTGTTCATTCTGCAGAAAATCAAGGCACACGGTGGAGCGGTGCTGGACCAAGTATAAGGAAGAATATCGTGGAGCTCGACGCGGTGGCAATGCCCGTGGACGCGGAGCAAATCCAGTTCAGTGGCAAGGCTATAACGGTAGCTACAACGGCGAGTACGATCGAGTGGCGTTTGCTGATTTGTCGGAATGTGGACTTAGGCGACCAAGAACATGTGAGGAATGTGGGCGATTGACAGTGGGGCGACGCATCACATTTGCCGCGAAAAATTCGAGTTTGAAATTTTGGACGAGCACAATGAAGGCAAAGTGTTAGTCGCAGACGCCAACAGGGCTACAATCAACGGTGTCGGGACTATTATCGAAGAAGTGGTTCTGTGTTACGATAAAAAGCGCGAAACTAAAATCAAGAACGCGCTTTATGTCCTAAGCATGAGCAAGAATCTTCTTTCGATACCGCAGATCAACAAAAACGGCAAGTTCCAAGTTTTATTTGATGGTGCTGAGGTGAAAATTCTGCGAAAAGGCTCTTGACAATTGGTGGCGATAGCGGATCTTGTGGATGGACTCTACTGGCTTCGTACATCAGAACGATCGGTGAATACTGCCTTGCAATTAAGATTTGAGAATCTTCATGCGGATATGGGCCACGCACCAACGGATGTCTTATGCAGGATGGTCTCTAAGGGCATGATCAAGAGTGCCAAGATGCCAGTAATATCAAGCGGATCAAGCGTATGCCGTGGTTGTCAAAAAGGAAGGATGGTGCAAAGACCATTCCCTAGTAGCCCGAACAAGCCCCACTACACTCCGTTTGAGTTGCTGCACATTGCCACTTGTGGCCCGATGGAAGTTCAGTCGCTGCTTATATTTGACGAATAGAGTGGATACATGAAGGGTTTTAGACTGCGCGCCAAATTCAAAAGTGAAGAATGCAGCTAGAAGTACGTCATAGCAGTGCAGACTCAATTCGACTACACAGTCTAGTTTGTCCGACACGATGGTGCACGCGAATTTGCGACGACAACGCTCAAGGCAGTGTACAATGATCATGGAATAGAGCAGCAGGCTACCGTTGCATATGCGCACCGATCAAAGGCACGGCGGAACGTGCAATTTGCACAATCGTAACGATCGGCCGCAGTATGCTTCATTACGCCAAGCTTGACACGTATTCTTGGTCCGAAGCAGCAATGACGGCAATTAACATCGAATATCAATTGCCGTCGCTCAAGTCCCAAGGACGAATAATGTTCGAGATCATCTACGGATCTCAACCAAGTGTGAAGCACATGCGAGTTTTTGGCTATCGAGCGTTTGTGCTGACGCCTAAGGAATTGCGACCAAAATGGGATCCAAAGGCTCGTGAAGATCTAATCATGGGATATGAAGAAGCATCGAAGGCTTATCGTGTTTTGACATTGAGGCGGATCAAGTTGTGATAACACGTGATGTCGCCTTTGACAAGTCAATGTTTGGATTTCTGCCCACATAGCCTTAAGAACTCGCCGATGAAACGGAGCTGGACTTCGAGTTGATGGATATCAGCAGCAATGAGTCTTGCATTATGCAATACAAACAGACTGTAAAACGCAAAAGTCGCTCGGAGAATCAAGAACAAGGCACTCGACGGACTTCTACAGCTTATTACATGACCTACACCGAGTTAAGCGACGATCAAGCACTCGTGCCAATCTGGATATTGATGGTACACACCAAGTTTTTTGACGAGCAAATGTAAACGCAGCTAAAAGTGCTGATTTTTCTGAGCCGACAACGTTCGAAGAAGCCGTTCGAGGACTGGATCAGGTGCATTGGCGTCAAGCAATTTGTGCTGAGCTAGCGTCGATGAAGCTTCGTGGCGCGTTTCGAGCGACCAAATTGCCAACTGGATAGCTCACTATTGGAACAAAGTGGGTGTTCAAATCAAGCGCAAAGCTGTCGGATCAATTGAGAAGTACAAGGCACGCATCGTGGCGAAAGGGTTGAAGCAAAAGTATGGCGTTGACTCTACGGAGACGTTCTCGCCAGTGGTCAAGAACGTGACACTGCGCATGGTGATTGCAAATTGAAGTACTTTGACTGGACACTGGACCAACTTGACGTAGTTACAGCTTTCCTGTTCGGTAAAATGAAGGAGAAAGTGTTTTGCGCGATCCCTGAAGGTGTAAAAGTTGATGAAGACTTTAATTGTTTTGAGCTGGTAAAAGCAATTTATGGCCTGAAATAAGCTTCACGAGTATGGAAAAACTTTCACGAGTTCGCTGCTTTATTGGATATCAATATCCAATTTTGACCCGTGTCTTCACCTCAAAGGTTCGAATGAAGAGTGCGTGCTATTGCTGGTTTTTGTCGACGATGTGTTAGTAACTGGTCACTCGACAAAAATGATTGCACGTACAAAAAATGACTTGAAGGCGCGTTTCGAAATGACTGAGAGCGGGAAGTATGCGTTCGTATTGGACATTGAGCTAGTCGAGAACGACAACGGAAGTGTAACGATGTCTCATCGATGCTACATTGACGATGTCCTAAGCGTTTTGGCATGACCGTTTCGAATGCCGTTATCAGCCCAACGGACATCAGCACTCGACCTAGACCGAGCAACGCAACGATTGATGCTCCGTTCCGTAAGTGCATTGATGCATTTGATGGCTGCGACTTGTCCTGATATTGCTTTTGCCGTGAGCCACGTGTCACGCTTTATGAAAAACCCACAAGCCGAACTCTGGATGGCGGTCAAGCGCATTTTGCGACACTTGCAAGGAACCAAGTCACACGGCATCTTCTTTAGGCCCGGCGACAAGGTAGACTTTCGCGGGTACTCTGATGCAGACCAGTCTGGTGATCATGCAGACCAAAAATCGACGTCGGGGTATGTGTTTGTTCTCATGGGCGCTCCAGTTAGTTGGGGAAGCAAGAATCAGTCAAGCGCGCCGCTTTCTACCAGTTAAGCAGGGTACATTGCGCTAAGTTTGGTAATTCAAGAAGGTAAATGGGTCCATCGCTTGATCTGGAAATCATGAATGCCGCAGCCAAGAAGTCTGGACCTGAGCTCAAGATCATGGAGGACAACCATTCGCGCATCAAGATGACGAAAGATCCGGTATATCATGGTCGTGCCAAACACGTTGACATCAAGTACCATCACATTCGTGACGAAATTAAGCATGGTGAAATCAAGCTTGAGTACTGTGAAACGTCGGTGATGCTGGCGGACATCATGACCAAGAGACTATCAGGACCGCGTCACAAGGAATTAACAATGGCACTTGGCATACACACGTTTTCGTATTGAGGGGCATATTGTGGGCTGACGGTTGAAGTACCGATAAACTAATCGTGAACCTGTCCAAGTCGGTCCCGCGTAATTACGGCGTTTTTACCGATGGTTAGACGCATAGGATGATTAAATGACCTTTATATGATTTATATGTGGACTACATATAAACCAGGTAAAATGCACAAATAAAGTCACTTCCAAGTATTCATTTTCCTGCACAGTCGTCTCCACTCCAAAAGTGTAGACTTCCTTCATACTTCCAAAGCCTTTCCTTTCTCGTCCAGTGTTCAGCCGCATTCAACAGGTTATGAGCCCAAGCACGATGTTCTCGGTCCAAGATACCGCTACTAAGATCTCAATTGACAAGTTCGATGGGGAAAATTACGCGACATGGAGCCGCTACATGCGAGGCGCTATTCTGACCAAGTCGACATGGCACTTGGCTAACCGGGAAACCACCCCCACCTTCGCCGACTCTCGCGCTATGGAGAAGTACGTCAAACTGAGCAACAGTGCGTTTGGTTTAATGCCCCTTCACATGAGCGCGGATTAACATCGCGTGGTGGATGACTGCGAAGAAGCATGGACGGCATGAGCACGATTGAAAACTCTTTATGGCAGATCGCAGAAAATGGGGCGAATTTTCCTGATGCGACAGCTGTTCAGCATGGAAATGGCGGAAGGCGGCGATGTGATGCATCATTGCAATGAGGTCCTCAACATCCGCGCCAAGCTCACCAGCATCGGCGCTAAGATGAAGGACGGTGACGTGGCGATTTGCTTGTTGCGCACCCTTTCCAAGAGCTACGAGAATGTCATTCTCAACTTGGAGATGAGCAGCGGGGAACTGCGATCGCAAGACGTCGTAAAGGTGCTTACAAATGAGCATATCAAGAGACAAGAAAACAAGACGACGCCGGTGAAAACTGAGAAAGCAATTAAGGCCTTCAGTACTGAGCGTGAGTTTCGTCAGTGTTCATTCTGCAGAAAATCAAGGCACACGGTGGAGCGGTGCTGGACCAAGTATAAGGAAGAATATCGTGGAGCTCGACGCGGTGGCAATGCCCGTGGACGCGGAGCAAATCCAGTTCAGTGGCAAGGCTATAACGGTAGCTACAACGGCGAGTACGATCGAGTGGCGTTTGCTGATTTGTCGGAATGTGGACTTAGGCGACCAAGAACATGTGAGGAATGTGGGCGATTGACAGTGGGGCGACGCATCACATTTGCCGCGAAAAATTCGAGTTTGAAATTTTGGACGAGCACAATGAAGGCAAAGTGTTAGTCGCAGACGCCAACAGGGCTACAATCAACGGTGTCGGGACTATTATCGAAGAAGTGGTTCTGTGTTACGATAAAAAGCGCGAAATTAAAATCAAGAACGCGCTTTATGTCCTAAGCATGAGCAAGAATCTTCTTTCGATACCGCAGATCAACAAATACGGCAAGTTCCAAGTTTTATTTGATGGTGCTGAGGTGAAAATTCTGCGAAAAGGCTCTTGACAATTGGTGGCGATAGCGGATCTTGTGGATGGACTCTACTGGCTTCGTACATCAGAACGATCGGTGAATACTGCCTCGCAATTGAGATTTGAAAATCTTCATGCGGATATGGGCCACGCACCAACGGATGTCTTATGCAGGATGGTCTCTAAGGGCATGATCAAGAGTGCCAAGATGCCAGTAATATCAAGCGGATCAAGCGTATGCCGTGGTTGTCAAAAAGGAAGGATGGTGCAAAGACCATTCCCTAGTAGCCCGAACAAGCCCCACTACACTCCGTTTGAGTTGCTGCACATTGCCACTTGTGGCCCGATGGAAGTTCAGTCGCTGCTTATATTTGACGAATAGAGTGGATACATGAAGGGTTTTAGACTGCGCGCCAAATTCAAAAGTGAAGAATGCAGCTAGAAGTACGTCGTAGCAGTGCAGACTCAATTCGACTACACAGTCTAGTTTGTCCGACACGATGGTGCACGCGAATTTGCGACGACAACGCTCAAGGCAGTGTACAATGATCATGGAATAGAGCAGCAGGCTACCGTTGCATATGCGCACCGATCAAAGGCACGGCGGAACGTGCAATTTGCACAATCGTAACGATCGGCCGCAGTATGCTTCATTACGCCAAGCTTGACACGTATTCTTGGGCCGAAGCAGCAATGACGGCAATTAACATCGAAAATCAGTTGCCGTCGCTCAAGTCCCAAGGACGAATAATGTTCGAGATCATCTACGGATCTCAACCAAGTGTGAAGCACATGCGAGTTTTTGGCTATCGAGCGTTTGTGCTGACGCCTAAGAAATTGCGACCAAAATGGGATCCATAGGCTCGTGAAGGTCTAATCATGGGATATGAAGAAGCATCGAAGGCTTATCGTGTTTTGACATTGAGGCGGATCAAGTTGTGATAACACGTGATGTCGCCTTTGACAAGTCAATGTTTGGATTTCTGCCCACATAGCCTCAAGAACTCGCCGATGAAACGGAGCTGGACTTCGAGTTGATGGATATCAGCAGCAATGAGTCTTGCATTATGCAATACAAACAGACTGTAAAACGCAAAAGTCGCTCGGAGAATCAAGAACAAGGCACTCGACGGACTTCTACAGCTTATAACATGACCTACACCGAGTTAAGCGACGATCAAGCACTCGTGCCAATCTGGATATTGATGGTACACACCAAGTTTTTTGGCGAGCAAGTGTAAACGCAGCTAAAAGTGCTGATTTTTCTGAGCCGACAACGTTCGAAGAAGCCGTTCGAGGACTGGATCGGGTGCATTGGCGTCAAGCAATTTGTGCTGAGCTAGCGTCGATGAAGCTTCGTGGCGCGTTTCGAGCGACCAAATTGCCAACTGGATAGCTCACTATTGGAACAAAGTGGGTGTTCAAATCAAGCGCAAAGCTGTCGGATCAATTGAGAAGTACAAGGCACGCATCGTGGCGAAAGGGTTGAAGCAAAAGTATGGCGTTGACTCTACGGAGACGTTCTCGCCAGTGGTCAAGAACGTGACACTGCGCATGGTGATTGCAAATTGAAGTACTTTGACTGGACACTGGACCAACTTGACGTAGTTACAGCTTTCCTCTTCGGTAAAATGAAGGAGAAAGTGTTTTGCGCGATCCCTGAAGGTGTAAAAGTTGATGAAGACTTTAATTGTTTTGAGCTGGTAAAAGCAATTTATGGCCTGAAATAAGCTTCACGAGTATGTAAATAAACTTTCACGAGTTCGCTGCTTTATTGGATATCAATATCCAATTTTGACCCGTGTCTTCACCTCAAAGGTTCGAATGAAGAGTGCGTGCTATTGCTGGTTTTTGTCGACGATGTGTTAGTAACTGGTCACTCGACAAAAATGGTTGCACGTACAAAAAATGACTTGAAGGCGCGTTTCGAAATGACTGAGAGCGGGAAGTATGCGTTCGTATTGGACATTGAGCTAGTCGAGAACGACAACGGAAGTGTAACGATGTCTCATCGATGCTACATTGACGATGTCCTAAGCGTTTTGGCATGACCGTTTCGAATGCCGTTATCAGCCCAACGGACATCAGCACTCGACCTAGACCGAGCAACGCAACGATTGATGCTCCGTTCCGTAAGTGCATTGATGCATTTGATGGCTGCGACTCGTCCTGATATTGCTTTTGCCGTGAGCCACGTGTCACGCTTTATGAAAAACCCACAAGCCGAACTCTGGATGGCGGTCAAGCGCATTTTGCGACACTTGCAAGGAACCAAGTCACACGGCATCTTCTTTAGGCCCGGCGACAAGGTAGACTTTCGCGGGTACTCTGATGCAGACCAGTCTGGTGATCATGCAGACCAAAAATCGACGTCGGGGTATGTGTTTGTTCTCATGGGCGCTCCAGTTAGTTGGAGAAGCAAGAATCAGTCAAGCGCGCCGCTTTCTACCAGTTAAGCAGGGTACATTGCGCTAAGTTTGGTAATTCAAGAAGGTAAATGGGTCCATCGCTTGATCTGGAAATCATGAATGCCGCAGCCAAGAAGTCTGGACCTGAGCTCAAGATCATGGAGAACAACCATTCGCGCATCAAGATGACGAAAGATCCGGTATATCATGGTCGTGCCAAACACGTTGACATCAAGTACCATCACATTCGTGACGAAATTAAGCATGGTGAAGTCAAGCTTGAGTACTGTGAAACGTCGGTGATGCTGGCGGACATCATGACCAAGAGACTATCAGGACCGCGTCACAAGGAATTAACAATGGCACTTGGCATACACACGTTTTCGTATTGAGGGGCATATTGTGGGCTGACGGTTGAAGTACCGATAAACTAATCGTGAACCTGTCCAAGTCGGTCCCGCGTAATTACGGCGTTTTACCGATGGTTAGACGCATAGGATGATTAAATGACCTTTACATGATTTATATGTGGACTACATATAAACCAGGTAAAACGCACAAATAAAGTCACTTCAAAGTATTCATTTTCCTGCACAGTCGTCTCCACTCCAAAAGTGTAGACTTCCTTCGCAGTTCCAAAGCCTTTCCTTTCTCGTCCAGTGCTTAACCGTATTTAACAGAGATGATCAAATTGAGCCATGATTGAAGTATCTGAATACAGTGCTTACCGTTGTTATCACTAGGCCATCCCTAGTAGGCATTGCTTAACTCGAGCTAACCGCATTGAATATTGGTGAAACGATATATGTTCTTACCGTGATTCAGATTTTTGTCAGCTCTAAACTTCCCCCTCGATAAATAAAAAACG
The DNA here is from genome assembly GCA_001695595.3 of Plasmopara viticola. Lineage (NCBI taxonomy): Eukaryota > Oomycota > Peronosporomycetes > Peronosporales > Peronosporaceae > Plasmopara > Plasmopara viticola. The sequence continues at coordinate 218,798 of MBPM02000079.1, forward strand.
TTTGAGCAGTCTTCAAGAGTTGACAATATATTCTGTAGCGCGCAGTATAGAAGAAAATCAATCAACTCGTGTTGTAGATGGGAAAGCGGTAGTGGCGTCACGAACATTTTAATACCAAGCCCGAGTTTTAGCCAATCAGGAATAAATTTATTCAGCCAATTACAAAATTGGGGATGGATAACGAAATGGAGGGATGGATAACGCGGCTCATATTTTTTCCATACTCCTGCCAAGTTATGCACGTGCTAGGCTCAGTCTGGCTAGTCCACGGCATAGAGTGGTGTCCGCATACGTCGGATCTCGTTCGGCGGGCAGTGCATCCAGCACCGAGGTCGTGAGGGTCTTCCATTATTTTGCTTAGCTCTGACTTGGTAAGAGCTCAGGTGGCGCCCGGTGCTGGAGACCGTCGCGTCGAGGGTGAGACTCGTTAGAGACCTGCAGATGCCCGAGAGCACCTGCCCGAAGCGCGCGAGCATTTAGCCCCCGCGCTTTGAAGGAGGGCGTCACCCCAACCTTTTCTATGTATATTATTAATAGAAAGACTGATGATTTATTTATGTCAACTTGCATGGTCTAAGTGGTGTACTCCACACCCTTGTGTCGCCACAGATGGTGTTGAGTACACCACTGAAACCATCACTCACTCACTCTTGGATACCAACGTATTGAAGGGAAGTTCAGACTGAATTTTCGTGGGACTCGACGCACACTCGATATCGAGCTGTCTGGCTCGCAACGTACGTCGATTACGACGATGAGGTAATCCAATTTTGCTTTAGTATCTTCGCTAAAGTATGTCCGCTCGAGAATTCGTTTTTTCTCAATTCTCTTTTCACCATGTCTAGAAGCCATTCGGAATCAATGTAATGCTTCTTCACGACCTTCGTAACCAATGCCTCTGATTCCGGGCTGTCGTGGTCAAAGACATACTCAAGCCAAACAAGCAACGCCGGGTGCGTAAAAAGTTTGTCGCTAGCTTCATGCAGTCGAAGACGAACAAACGCCTCGTCTTCGCCGACATCCTCCGTTGCCCATTTTTCCAAGAGTGTCGATTCCAGTCCAAAGGCACGATCCATAACATGTGGGTTGGCCGTCTTTATGGACATCAAGCTCGCTAATTGTTCCTCAGTCAAGTGACTTCGCAATGCTTTAAGTAAAGCAGCATCTGTCGCATGATGTCGTGCTTCAAACGCAAACCACGTCTCTAACAGTGGCGCCTCGGTCATGTCTTCGGCTTTCATTTCTGCCAGATCGAGTCCAAGAATGGTAAGCACATCGTTTGTCGACTTTTTTGCATTCTCCCACTCGACAAACAGCTTTTCTAATGTGTCCAAAGCAGCTTCGCGCGTGCTCGCGCTCTTTTGCGCGGCCGCGATGACGGTGACAAGGGCCTTGACTTTTATGCCACGTTGCTCCCACAAGGTCTTTAACATGCCGGTCACCAATTTCTCGTAGTCGTGTTTCTTTAAAAAAGAATCGGCGTAAGAAAGCCAGACGCTGACAGCTAAAGAACCTTCAACGGCATGATCGATGACAACAGACGTCACATCTTTGAGGGAGTCGTGTGTTTTTCCCGAGACTACGTCATTAAAGAGCGTTGTCATCACCCGATTTCCAATGCTTTCGTTGCGGAGATCGACATTCGTAGCTCCGAGCATTTCAATTAAGCGAACAAGGCCAAATTCTTGCTTTAGCGTACGAAACAATTCATCGTAGACTGGCTGATTGTCGAATACATTTTTCCGTGGAAGCTGAAGAGCAAACAAAAGATATGTCTCCAAGAGCGGATTCTTGAAAACATTGCCCTTGTCGACATCAAGTTTCAAATCACGAAAGACATCTCGCGCACTCTTGGTCGCTGCCCAATCTTTGATTTGAAGGTTATAGTATTTTGTGGCCACAGCTGCCGTCTTTGGAGACGCTAGACCATCCAGTATAAACGTAGCCAGCTCATGATCGTTATAGTGTGTTTTGAGCTCGCGGAACAAGAAGTCATATGCTTCGGCAGTGTTTTTGTGGGCGTCAAGGACATTGCTGGCCCACTTTTGATACTGCTCACTTGCAAATAGATTCGTCTCTACCGAATTCTTGTGGAATTTCTCGAAAACGTGGTTGATCACCTTTTCTTTGTCTAAAGAGAGCGCTGCACGCAGAGTTGGCGCCACATCCTCCACCACCTTTGCATCCTTTGCAAAAACATCACCGTTGACCCTTTCCTCCAAGCGGTCAGTGCGGGTCTCCTCCGCTGACAAGGTCCTCATGTGATTTGGGCCTTGAGTATCCACCGCGATCGTGGCCTTAGAACTTGCCACGACTGTGAAAGCCGAGAGCAATATAAATTGGCGCAGAAATTTAGGCTGGAGCATTGCTTGACAAATTGGATAATGACAAGACGCGGAGGACCAGTTGCTACCTTCGGATGTATATCCAGCTCATAATCATACGGTGCAAAAGCCATGGGTTGATTGTACGCTATCAGATAGGCTGGAAGTGCTAAGCGTGCCCCCATCTCATTACTCGATTATCTTGAGTTAAGTACGATTAATATAAAGAGAAATAGCGCACTCCTTAATATTGTATAGAGCTTTAAGAGTGATGAGCGATCTGGAGTACTGTGTGTGAGCAACTGACCGATCAAATTATATCCAGAGCATCAGATAGTGGCATCATTCCGTTTAATCTGGGAGCCCAAGATCCATACTATTGATCTCGGGTACTATGGATCTCGGGTTCCCAGATTAAACAGAATGATGCCATTATCCGATGCTCTGGATATGGATCTCGGGTTCCCAGAACCATAGTATGGATCTCCTATTCCCAGATTAAGCAGAATGATGCCATTATCTGATGCTCTGGATATATATCTGATCGGTCAGTTGCTCACACACAATACTCCAGATCGCTCATCACTCTTAAAGCTCGATACAATATTAAGGATTGCGCTGTTTCTATATACATATTTCTAGGTATGCGCTGTATTTACATTATGATTTCCGGTACAGTCCAACGATAGCTCGGAATGGATCACATTGGTGGCGCAGATTTGATATACAGCCGCTATCAATATTTTGTCCCAAATGATTGCAGAACGTGAAGCAGTTTTGAAAAAAAGGTTTTGCTGCTTCGCGATAACGCGCCGCATGGCCTCCTTGGTTTATGTTGACGTGACTGCCAACGAAATTGCCCTTTAGCTAGGATATGGCAAAACGCGAACATACTATAGCAAGGATACTGTCAATAGAACATAAAGTTTCGCTTTCATGCTAAAAAGCTCGAAACGCATTTAATCGGTATTTGTACTGATTAACAGACTAAGGTGCATGTTATGGAAGTATGTTAGAACAAAAATTTTGCGATAGTAAACTTGGTCGCTTATCAAGAAGTACACTTAGGACCACAAACACAAAGACTTTTTCGTATAACCAATTTAAAACCGAAGCATGTTCACTATTCGATCATTCATGACTGATCAGTCGTTCATCAAACGATCACACTTCTTCTTGCACGCCTCCTCTGTGTAAGGTTCTGTATAACTTAGTAAACACCTATTTCCACTTTGCAGTAAATCCAACGCCTTCGCGGATGAATTAAACACCTCGACGTCTGCCAAGGATCCGGGATTAATCGACACCTATTCACAATCGTCGGACGCGCAGTCTCCGCTGCTAGAAAAACTTGCTGGCTTCTATGGGCCTATTAAGGCGTATGCATTTGCAGTCTTCCCTGCGACGTCACGGCCTGATTAGTTTTCTAGTGACAGTGAGAATGATGAAGAGAGATTGCCATCGACTATCCAAATGTTTTTATTGCTGCTAAAGCAGCTTACAATATCGTAACAGCGACACAAAGATGGTCACCTTGGTAATTCAAAGACGGTGGTCTCGTTTCTGACAACTGGGTGATGATGTGGCTTTGACGGTGGCTTCGAGAAATGATTCGTTTCGCTTCTTGTCCACCATTAAGCAAGGCTTTTGCAGTTTGATATGGTAAATAATTTGCCCATAGCTAATACGTTTTGTTAAAGCTGCAGAGCAAAAAAAAAAAAAATGCTCAAACGCACAGGCAATGGTTTTACATGAAGCCATGCATATGTGATGAAAGCTGGCAATTGACCTAATTTAAAATACTTTGTATCATTCTACCTATAGTTTCGTATATGAATTACCTATTATTCTATATACATCTGGACGTACTTCTTTTAGTAATGTAATGTAATGTATTACGTTATCGCGTTGCCAAGTTATGCACGTGCTAGGCTCAGTCTGGCTAGTCCACGGCATAGAGTGGTGTCCGCATACGTCGGGTCTCGTTCGGCGGGCAGTGCAGCCAGCACCGAGGTCGCGAGGGTCTTCAATCATTTTGCTTAGCTCTGACTTGGTAAGAGCTCAGGTGGCGCCCGGTGCTGGAGACCGTCGCGTCGAGGGTGAGACTCGTTAGAGACCTGCAGATGCCCGAGAGCACCTGCCCGAAGCGCGCGAGCATTTAGACCCCGCGATTGGAAGGAGAGCGTCACCCCAACCTTTTCCAAGCTCTTATTTTAGTATTCGTCAAAATACTTTAGTATACAAACTGGTGTAAAATATCGGTAGAATGCCTGTCGGATAAGGAGCCACCATTCTAAAAAGCTCTTTGCAAGAAACGGCTTTAAGTGGTATTTTGAATATGACCGTTGCATAAGACTTAAACTACAAGCAATGAAAGAAAATAAGTGCTCATGACTTTATTCGAAAAATCAGTTTGGGAATAGTTATGACCAAATAGGCAACAAGTAAGGGCCGATCCTTTTCAAGATGACAGCGAACACCGGCACTTAGGACTTCACATCTGTACACAGGCAACATCGATCCCTTCACCAATGACTACGCCTATTTGGCAGGTTGCAACTGCTTTTTGCTGCGTCCACGACTAAGCTGCCCCTACAAATGTTTTACCTGTGCCGTCTTCCGGAGATAAGAGTTGGCCTGGCTTTTCACCCTCTAGGGATGCAAAAAAGTCTCAGATCAATGACAAAATTGTCGAATTAACACCATCGTGCAAAAGTTAGCCCTAACTGCTACAAGGCACAGTATCCGACCCACCGACTATGCGAAATGCCTCACCTAAACGAAAAAAAGTTGATTATTTCTATAATACAGATCCAATCTGAAATGCCCTCGTTAGCGAGGTAGCTTTGATAGAAAATTAGGATGAAGATGGCAAAGTCAAAAACAACAGCCCAAAAGGATATTTTCTGAGTAGGCCAAGTGGCCGAAGCCGCCGACGGACTGGGCGAGGGCTATTTGACTCGCCCATTGCCAAGTGTCAACACAAGTTGCCGGCCCGCGAGAAGTCAATCCAATCTCTCGAGAACGGGTTATCAAGGAAGAGAAGAAACTTCTAGATGCGTATAATTTGCCATGGGCCGAGTATTATTTTTTTCATTTGTGCGCAAGAGGGGTCTTGGACGCCACTTTCTACGCGGTATTAGTGAGGAGGATTAGCTTTTTTGTTTTAGTGCAGCCTTACGACGATTATGCGCATGCTTTTAGCACCGCATTAAATCCTATTCCAGATTTTACTTGAGGTCTTTAGAAGTCTATAGGCTTTACTCCTCAGTGCTTACACCACTACAGTTTAGCTAGGGGCCTTCTTCGGAATTGCTTGAGCCGTCAAAGTATTATAGCCCAGCACATAACCACGTTGGACGAAGAGCTTTCAGTACGCGAGCTCTGAGTGCAATTCTTTCACCTGGTGGGTCAAGAATAATTCAGCTCCAAGGTTTTCAACAGCTTTCGTGCTACCAAAATCACGTGCTTAAGATTGTGCTCGGGGTCAGATCGCGGCTCTCATAAAGCAACTTTGGAATCTCCAGGCCCTCAGTGAGATGACGAGATTGTCTGGTCATATAAAGCAGCTGGATCGACTGCTGTACGCCTTAGTACGAGATATCTACGAAATGGTCGGACATTGCTTCTCTTTGCAGAAGGATCCTACTGCTTAAAGTGCACAGCCCTATGTCCAATTTAGCAATGGCTTGAACACTATCCTTTGCCGCGTAGCCACCATGATTTCCTTATCAGCAATGTCGACCTAGGAGACAGCGCTTTAACAAGATGCTGGGGTATTCTCAAAAATTACTCGTGGCTTAGAGCTTAAAGGATCGCAATAACGCTTGATATGTACGTGAAGCATGTTAGAAAGTTTATCATTTCTACTAAGCACATTCAGCATCCCTGTCCCATGCTTATGTTAAAAATGATTTGTTCAGCGTGGATAAATCCCTTGTCTTGCTGATTATACACAGCCGATTTTTCGCAAAACTGATAAGTTCCATTGAATAAACCGATCTGACACACACACCCTAAGTGGATAAGCTTCTTCGCTCTCCATTCGTCTTAAATATAAAGTCTTTATACTCGAAGAGATAGCGAAAGCCTAGTGTGTTCAAGCAACTGTATGAAAAAGTGTTAAGTCCGTCAATACGTGAAATCGTATTGTCGAGTGCCCGTTTGGGACGGATTATCGTCGACCTCAAGAAGTTAAGGTCTTGATAAATTACCAAGTGTCTATGGTTTAAAAGATGCACCAATACTAGTGGACTGGTACCCCTTATCAGTATTGTATTAATTCCTCTCGGCAGCTCTAAGCTACCTAGACTACAACGAGATGATTTGATATTTTCGAGTTGTAATTATACGTAGCCGATAACACAATTACTTTAAAGTGTTTCAAGCAACACCAATTGGCTTTGTCTCATCCGGCAAAGCCTTGATAAAATTCTGATTCGAGCTTCCGTCCTTCTTGATGACGTCAAAAGCATCCTGGTGCTGGCTCCCCAGCATCTCCTAATGTTCTCTTTTTAACAGATCTAACAAAGCTTTTGCAAGACCCGCACGGTCCTTTTGGCAAGGCTCTTTGAATGTTTGTGAGATGTAGCACAGTCCATGCCAGAATTCTTGAAGTCTGCTCGACTTTGATTACTGCTCAAAGAACCTTCGATCATTTTCACCGCAAAGACGCATTCCTCAATAAGGTCAACTCGTTTATCTGTCCTCACGATATTTATGACTTCTCTCGTGTTCTCTATATTATGACTTCTCTCGTTCTCGTGTTCCAATATGGGTCTTTCACATCGAGTGATCCCCTTTGAAGCGGTAATGGACACATATATCGTCCAATTGTGTCCAGATAAACGCCGCGGAGGTCGAACAAGTCCAGTAACCGAACAATTATACGTCGCTGGGCGCTTGACAGCCCGTCACTAAATACTTTTATAACGAATTACAAGAGATATTTGAGCATCGTAAAGGGTGTACTCGCCTCGTTTATTCCGATACAACGGTTGTGAGCTTTCGAATTAAGCGCACTGTACGGCATACACTTTTTAAATTACACACCCTTCCTCGAAAAGGGAATTTGAAAATATCATTACATTGTTGAGCTTCTAAAAACACAAGATATATGCCATTTTCTGTTCGGCTTTCTTTAGATACACAGAAAAGTGGTAACGAGTTCAAAGATTACCATGTCATTTTTTGCCATTCTAGCGTAGAAGACTTTGATAAGACATTCTGCTTTACACTTGTGATCATTGTCTGCTGACACAGTTATTCGAGCCTTACTTCCTATTCGGTGGAAATGATAGTGGAAGGTCTCTGAAGACTATGCAATTGCCATATTCTTAAAGAGTTCAGGATCAATGAGCTAAGGTGTGATTCGGTACATCTTAGTCCAAGAAGAAGAGAGTACATCGCCAAAAGAAGCTTCCCGCCTATACCTAATAACATTTGAAATACATTCAGCAACTGGCTCAGCCATAACTCAATACTTTCGGGTTTCTGATGTTCAGTAGCTCTGACACCTCTCGTTGTATCTTTAATTGAAGCACACCTACCGCAATACAGCGAATCGTTTGTTTGTCACGGATATTCCTCTTCTTCAAGCATATGATCGTTTGTGACACACGGCGATCAACTCTGCGCGAAAAAGCAGAGCCAAGTCACCCACTTTTGGTATCATATGCTACGCACTGTGTTTAGTAGACGTGTTCTCCTTTCCATTTGATATTCGAGCTTTAATAGCCGTGGCAATTGGCAGTTTTGTGTAAGTATGTTACCCACTGTGTCTTGCTCAACCAAAATATACCATCTTAAGAAAATATTTTTCCCCCAGTTGGTTTATCTCAAGTCATCTGAAGAACTGACTTTATCGCTCTCAGAGTGCTAGTATTAGCGTTCTCGGTTGAAGGTGCTACTAGCAAAATTTGAAAGAACACTTTGGGATGCTTCAAAGACGTCGTCACGCTTACCTGCGGGGAACTTAAAGATGAAAACACCATCCGTGCCTTTATGCTAGTCTCGATCGTATGCTTGCTTAGCCTCTCTCATAAAGAAGCCACAAGCATAAAAGAGGTGACAACATGACTAAGGGTTTAGGCTTTTCACAATTCAGCTATGCGAGGATTTAGTTGACATCCTTCCCTTGTGCGGCATTGAGCCGTAATATTTTAGTAATTGATGCTACAGCAGTCTAAATCTTTGAAATTAAAAAGCTCGGAAGCTCATCCAATTGATTGTGTTCTAGATAGTAGAGCCACAGAATACTATACTGCCCAGAGTGTCCGAACCATGGACTTTAAATCACATCGTTCAGGCATAAATGCGACAGATGTAGTGAGTAGGCATGACCAAAGAGGTATGCTTGGGCTGTCACGTGTGCCCCACCACACGCGGGACTTCACAAAGTTATGTGACGTCACTCATTTATAAGAAGATCACCCTATGCACTTCGTCCTAAGATAGCGCTACAATTTTTGGTTAGAGATAAAACATGCTGACTTACATTAAGAGCTATACATTAAAAGCGGCTCAATCGAGTAATTAGATACATATATCAACATCTCTATTTTAGATGAGCCATCTAAAAACACTCGTTTAGATTTTTTTACAGCAATCTATAATTCTGTCGTCAGTTGAACTGTTCTTTTCGTTAAATTCTGCCAACACGGCACACTACATTTGCGCAAGGCTAATAGTAGGCTTGAGCTGAGCCTGAGGCCACTATATCTTTTGTAATTTGCCAGCTGACCAACAATCTCAAGTGTCAAAGCTAAGGCAGCTGTTATCAACTAAAAACTTTGTCGATTAGAGCGGTATGAGTAAAGCTCACTATTCTCGAGGAAAATGACACCATTTAAAGTCCGCTTCGCTTTTGAGCTTATAAGAAGCACCGCACTGCTTATGCGGTCAAACTTGCTCTTTATTAAATAATATTCTCTTCGAAATAGCGTACATGAATTGCCACCGACGCACGGCGCCAAAAGCAGTGTTTTACCAACTATTATATTAAAAATTGTACATCTTTTGAGGTCACGAAAACTCTGGCAATAATGGCGTTAAAACAGTATGACCTGGTGCGTTTAGAGATACTACCTAAATGAAGCGACGCGGTAAAGAAAGAGAGGGCTTCTTTCCAAGCGATCTTTCCGACATGCTTATTCGGTAAGACTCCACAAAATATGATCACTTATCTAAAGCAAGGCCTACAAGACTCCAATTAGACACTGCATCCCGGACTGCCTACCACGGAGGATGAGAAAACATAATATTTTTGCCAAGAGTATCAAATTATGCAGCCAACGACAGAGTCAATTTGCTCCTCAAGTGGCTTCGACTTGCAAGGGCTTTTTGGGTCGATTTACTTCTTTTTGGCAATACATAAAACGGAATCTAGGACGTAAAGCTTCCTAGACCCCGGGTGGTAAGGCTCATATTGTTCGGCCAAACTCTAAGCTCATGACAAATACGACTCTTTGACTCCACAATGTTTCACGAAGCCACTTGTCCCTCCCTCTAGCTATTTGTGCAATCTAGAGAGAATATGTCGTACGGAGACAAACACTCTTCGGGTACGTAGCATATAGTGTTTGCTTGTTTCTGCCAAAGGTACACGCTACGCTTTGCGTAGCCCTGTCTCTATCAAAAGCTCATTTCTGCTCTCAATCTTCATTCTTCAAAAAAATTATGAGATTTCTGTGCAAATTTATCCTACAGCTCACCTGAAGGAAAAAGGAATCGAATTTAAAGCTCGTGCATGATATCGTCTAATCGTCATGTTTGAATTGATCACTCTTAAAGTAGATGAGCTAATATGTAGATAACCCGCGGCTTATACAACAGGCAGCTAATCTTTTATGTGAAGCGCCTCGACTAAGTTAACAAAATTGATCAGATCTTGTGTAGCCAAAGAATATTTGCTTTGTGATCGTGTTCTTGTAATACCAGCGGTCATTGAAATGGATGACGCCACCGACCTAACATCATACCAATTACATTGCTCTTTCTACAAAACAAACTATGCCGGCTTCCTTACCTTCTAGCGAATTCAGTGTACCCAAGTGATTAAGTCGCAATCCCAAAGGTCGAGTTTGATCAGTTTCCACTTATGATTATAATTCACCGATTTACCAATAAATAATCTTTAAATCTACTCCAGTCAATCATATTAACTATCGATATTAACAAGCTATCGCCAGAATAGTATGCGACGTACTTCCATACGACATCACAAAGTTGTTTGAAAAGCCAGTCTTTGCAAGAAAGTAAGCGGCAATTGCAAATATAATACTGAAGACTCGGATTGGCGAATTTGCTTAAAGGAAGCAGAATGGCATAAAAAGGTAGCTTCTAGCTTTCTCTGTCCTCGACTGTGATCGGCCCAAAGAATTATCACATGAGGCCACAAAGATTGAGTTCACCATGTACCAAACCAATAAGATATTTATTTGGCGTTTGGCTGGGCAGAATAGGGACAAATAGTATTGTGGGCGAAAAAAGAGGCTGGCGTTTACGAGGTGATTGGCACTGCTGATGTCAAAATAAAAGTTTAGTTGAGATTGTAATGCCTTCAGTCCCGATTGTTCAAAGCACAGATCTGTAGGACCGTCTTTTTTAATTCCATTTCTGCTGTGTGTATTACGTTATCGCGTTGCCAAGTTATCCACGTGCTAGGCTCAGTCTGGCAAGTCCACGGCATAAAGTGGTGTCCGCATACGTCGGGTCTAGTTCGGCGGGCAGTGCAGCCAGCACCGAGGTCGTGAGGGTCTTCCATTGTTTTGCTTATCTCTGACTTGGTAAGAGCCCAGGTGGCGCCCTGGTGCTGGAGACCGTCGCGTCGAGGGTGAGACTCGTTAGAGACCTGCAGATGCCCGAGAGCACCTGCCCGAAGCGCGCGAGCATTTAGCCCCCGCGCTTGGAAGAAAGGCGTCTTCCCAACCTTTTCCGAAGCCTCTTTCTGCTGTCCATTAAATTTGTGTATGCCCAGTCATCAGGTTGCGCAAGATAGATACGTGCACTTACATTCTAACATCTTAATTGATTGAATGAGACAATTGTGACACGATTAAAATTCATTTGCAAGCCAGGTTTGCAAATTACTTGGCTTACAAATAACTTTTTATCGTACGCTTAAAAATGAAAGAGTCTCGCTGTTATCGGCATCTTATCGTTAGCTTGACGATCATGATCATACGCTAAAAAACGAGAGGGTCTTGCTGTTATCTGGACCATTTCACTTGCTTGGAGCAGTCATGATCATACGCTTAGAAATATACGAGTTTCCTTGTGACCTGCATCTTGTAGTTCGCTTAAAAAAAGTCATGCTTTATTCCACATGAAGTTCTCTTACGCTCGTGATCGGTGCGTAAAACTATCGAGTCGTGGCACCGCCTCTCGATCTATTTTGGTGATCGTATTTTTATACCGACATGAAATGTTTACATTCGCTCGCTTAAAAAAAGAGCGTATGAGATAAAATTCTGCATGTGCTTTGTCTTGCTGTGCTATTCGGGCTTGACCTCATGCTATGTCGTTGCAGGTGAGCCGACTGTCATAGACGGTGCTCGCCGTATGTCTGGTGTGGCATAGTCGACCCGAGGTCGAAGTTTGCGGTTCACTGCCCTTCTGGTATACGTGAGCACCACGAAGTCCGCTGTAATGAGGGTCTGTCATCACGTCTCTTTGCTAGACGTCAATGCAGACGTCGGTGCATCAACAGAAGGTCGTGTTAGCACAAATTGGACGCGATGCCGCTCTTAAGCGATTATTGTTTCGTCTTGGATGAGGTTGGTCTAAAGTAGACATATCTTAAAAAAATAATGCTCGGGTTTATAACATTGTGGTATCAAGGCCGCTAAGGTAAAAGCCACGATAAGTCTGGCGTCTCTTTCACCCGTAAATGCTCAACCTATGCTGAACGAAATGCTCATGGCTGGGCTCGAGAAGACCTTTTCGACCGATGACAGTGATCGTAAGGTCGTAAGAACCACCAACTTTTTATCTGCTTGGTGAAGTGATCGTACAAAACACATAGAACTCGCTTCATGCAAGACGCAAACTGCGATTTTTGAAAGATTTATTGGTACCATATCTTCTTTTGTCGAAATAGCGTTAGGATGTGGCCTTATCAGACCCGCCTTTGGCGCTATTACCTGAAAGAAATGTAGGTCATACAATCGACCTGGCTTCAAAGACCAAATAGTACCTGACTCGTCGATGGCTCTTTTTAATTGAGTAGTGTGACGATTGTTTAAAAAGAAGCCTCCTACCGAGCTGACATTCTGTGTCTAACATTTAAATAGACAGTGGCGCAATTGAAACGCATAATCGCCGTGCGCAATTGCTTCTACGAAATTGGACTAAAGAAGACTCTGGTCACTGAAGTCTCCTTTGCGCCTTCGAATTTTGGCTCGGTATGTTTGCACAAAACCGCTTGGTTGATCCTGTATTCTCTTGTTGATTTGCTTCTGTCTAGAGATAAACATAATTGTGTTCATGACAGAAGTTTTTTTGCACTGGTTGCACAAAGCTCTTTTATGGTCTTAGTCCAAAAATCTTTAAGAGAGCCAATTTGAGTGTGACTTGATACCCTTCAGTGCGGACGAAAAAGTGTTGTACAATATTCGCTCTGCATGTAGAATTGGTTCTTCCAATGAGCAAAAGTAAGGTTTTCTTTTGCATGAGATGCTGATGCTGAGTGAGCAAAGAACGTTTTTTTCCACATAATATGATGAGCGTAACGGTGACTGAGAACAATCCACAGGTCACAAGAAAGACGCCACAAGTCGAAGACTACAATGTATGTTGAGACTAAGTCGAAGCTACAACAACGAGTGACACGCACCGAGGCCTGGAGTCTTTAGATTGTTACATAAACGTTAGCGTTGCCCCCTACCAAAACGCTGACGTGAGCTTAACGGCTGCTACAGCAAGCACTCCACAGTCGCCATCTAGTCACGGCAATCCTTGCAGGAAACTCAAGAGCTATCTAGTCTTAAACTCTATGCTACTATTCGCTCTCATGCAATCTCCTCCGCCACGACCTCCGCTTTCAAAAGCTTGGCATCAAGCTTCACGAGCATGTCCTCGACCATATTATCGAGATCAAACTCATGCTGCCAATGCCAATCCCTTCGGGCCTTCGTGTCGTCGATCGAACGGGGCCACGTCTGCGCAATCTGTTGCCGCCAATCCGGCTTGTAGTCGCACTGAAAACGAGGCAAAATCTTTTGAATCGACGCAACGAGCTCTTGCGGGGCAAACGACACGGCCGCAATGTTGTACGTCCGCTGCGAGAGGCACTGATTCGGGGCAGTGAGGAGCCCCATGGTCGCCTTGAGGCAGTCGGGCATGTACATCATGGGCAACTTGACGTCGGGCGTCAAGAAACACGTGTACTTGCCGTGCTTGAGCGCTTCGTAAAAGATTTCAACGGCATAGTCGGTCGTGCCCCCACCCGGAAGCGCTTCAGAGGAAATGACGCCTGGGTACCGGACAGACCGAAAGTCGACCCCAAATTTATCAAAATAGTACTCGCCCAAGAGCTCGACGTGGACCTTCGTGAGTCCGTACATGGTCGTTGGCCGCATAATCGTCGTATCGGGCGTCTCATCTTGAGGCGTCGACGGGCCAAAGACGGCAATGGACGACGGCGCAAAGACGCGTAGCTGATATTGCTGGGCCAGCTCGAGCACGTTCTGAATGCCACGCGTATTGACTGACAAGGCAAGCGACGGATTCGCTTCGCCCACGGCTGACAAGAGCGATGCCATGTGCACAATCGTGTCGATTCCGTGCTCGACGACGATGCGCGCCATGGCAGGGCGGTCCGTGACGTCGCAGTAGAGAAAGTGCTTGTCACGAAGACCCGCGGGTCCCTTGACGTCCGAGTTGACGATGGCGTCGGCGCCAAACAATTGACGCATATACGGCACGAGCTCCATGCCGATTTGGCCAGTGCCACCGGTCAAGAGGATGCGACCGGGATTGGGATTGGGATTGGTGCAGTGCGATAGCGCACGGGCAGTGCGCTTGACAGCGCGTGGTAGATGCATTGGCAAGAGCATCGTTGGAGTCCAAGCGCTAGTGGGTAGGCAGAAGCGCGCAGATGATTGAATGGCTGCTTCGGTTCTATGCCGTCACGTGGTCACAAGGCATCCGTCATGTCTGTCGCCAAGACACCTTGTTTTACGGTAATTTGGACGTGCTTTTACGGCGTGAAGGCACGAATTAAGGAGGTTACGTCCCGTCTATGGCGTCGGAGACTGATACCGATCGATACCGTTCACAACGCCACTATCTCTTGTTGAAATGCGGTCGTTTTTTAGATGCGGAGAGAAGATTGCGTGTGCATTCAAGTCATACATCTATCGAAGAAGCCCCGGTGGAGTTTCTGTCGCTCGGTAGATGTAGTCTTTGTTTGCCGTCCTGGGCGCGTCCAATCTTGTCATGTGGATGATTGTTAAGCATTTTACAGTACTGTGTATCACACATCACCATGTGTTGAGCAGAACAGTATGACTCAGACAGATTAATTACCTTTTATTAAAATTTCGGAATACTTTACCGTATAGTACTTCTTTGATTTGAAACTACATCTTCGTATATGTGTGGAGCAAGTATTTTTCACTAGCGCAAATCGCTGGTTTTTCATTGGCTGCCGGGTGTGTCGAATATAAGAATTTGTCGGTTAGATCTAGCGGCAATTGCGCTTACTATCTGTTGGTATGATACTGCTTCTTGGAAACTTCCATAAAAACAAATGAATCATTTAGTGGTAGTACCATATTAAGTTCTTCGGAAAAGGTTGGGGTGACGCCCTCCTTCCAAGCGCGGGGGCTTAATGCTCGCGCGCTTCGGGCAGGTGCTCTCGGGCATCTGCAGGTCTCTAACGAGTCTCACCCTCGACGCGACGATCTCCAGCACCAGGGCGCCACCTGGGCTCTTACCAAGTCAGAGATAAACAAAATAATGGAAGACCCTCACGACCTCGGTGCTGGCTGCATTGCCCGCCGAACGAGACCCGACGTATGCGAACACCACTCTATGCCGTGGACTAGCCAGACTGAGCCTAGCACGTGCATAACTTGGCAACGCGATAACGTAATAGAATACAATACTATATTAAGTCAATTCTTTCGAAGACCTCTCTTGGTTGCACCTGCCAGTGCGAAAAAGAACAACATTGGCCACTATGATCGGAGCAAATGGCAAGAAGAAAGACCACAAAGACGTGCTTGCGCGACTGGTGCATTATCTAGAGTCGAAGAAGACTCTGTGTTGTGTCAAAGACTATGCTGGTGTGTCCGCCGTGCAATTTAAACAGCACGTGAAGAAAATCGGTCCGTGGACCCATCCAACACTTGGCGAGCAGCCTGCCTTATTCGACGACAGAGGCCGATTAGTTCCATATCGAATGGTGGTGTTTGTACGCAGCATAATCGGAACAATTATCACTGTGCTCAATCATTGAGCCGAGTGGACTGGCCATAGTGGAAAGTGCGCAATGTGAATTCGTGGTGGATGGCACAACGCTCCGGGTCCCCGATGTGGCGTACGTGCTTCGAGATAAAGAAAGGCAGCCGACCGAAGCTTAACGATGGACTCGTGGCGGAGGGCCTTTTGCTCCACATTCCAAGCACAATGTTCTCGATCACAAGATGCAACACGATTACTTTCCAAACGGTGTGCAATTGGGATAGCTTATCGAACCCAAAAACAAAATTATAAGCGATACGTTCGAGGAGACTGTCTTGTTCGACGCGTTGGCAATAGTGCATGGAGAGATCATGATGGTGGTATTGCTCTTCCTGGTTTTCAATTGCGAAGATTGTGACAATGTGTTGAACCAGGATTCCGGATCGTTGTCGGAAGACGAATTAATTTCGTTTGTCCTTATCTAGCGTGCACAACACTATTTCGATTTGCTGGTGAACTTTCTGCTGATGTTGAATGGCACCGTGCTGAAAGAACTAGAGCTCGACGTGGCTCTACTTCCTTCAGCCACATCGGGGTCCCGGAGCATTGTACCATCCAGCACGCATTTACCTTGCGCACCTGGCACTCTTCCACCATGGCCGCTCCACTTGGCTTAATTATTTAGCACAGCAATAATTTCTGTTCCGATCTCGCTGCGTCCAAACATCATCATCCGAAATGGAACAAACCGGCCTTCGTCGACGAAAAAGGCAGGCTGCTCGCCAAGTGTTGGATGGATTACTACTTCACGTGCTTGTTTAGCTGCTCGACGGACACACCAGCATAGTCCCTGACAAGGCACAGAGGTTTCTTCGACTCTAAGTCATGCACCAGTCGCGCAAGCACGTCTTTGTGGTCGATTTGCTCTGGTCATGGTTGCCAATGTTGTTCTTTCTCTCACTGGCAAAAGCAAACAAGAAAGGGCTTGACTAGTGTGTTCCACGCCGCGTAGGAATTGATTCCAAATCCAATTGGTACCTCCACTAATGTAATGTAATGTATTACAATATCGCGTTGCCAAGTTATGCACGTGCTAGGCTCAGTCTGGCTAGTCCACGGCGTAAAGTGGTGTCCGCATACGTCGGGTCTCGTTCGGCGGGCAGTGCAGCCAGCACCAAGGTCGTGAGGGTCTTCCATTATTTTGTCTAGCTCTGACTTGGTAAGAGCCCAGGTGGCGCCCTGGTGCTGAAGACCGTCGCGTCGAGGGTGAGACTCGTTAGAGACCTGCAGATGCCCGAGAGCACCAGCCCGAAGCGCGCGAGCATTTAGCCCCCGCGCTTGGAAGGAGGGCGTCACCCCAACCTTTTCCGAAGAACTTACCTCCACTAAGTGAATCAATTTTATCATTGACGGTTTCGAGAACCGGTGCATGCAAAACTTGCGCGCGCTTTTTCCGAAAATTCTTATATTTGACACTGGAGTACGCCCTCCTTCCAAGCGCGGGGGCTAAATGCTCGCGCGCTTCGTGCAGGTGCACTCGGGCATCTGCAAATCTCCAACGAGTCTCACCCTCGACGCGACGGTCTCCAGCACCGGGCGCCACCTGAGCTCTTACCAAGTCAGAGATAAACAAACTAATGGAAGACCCTCAAGACCTCGGTGGTGGCTGCACTGCCCGCCGAACGAGACTCGACGTATGCGGACACCACTCTATGCCGTGGACTAGCCAGACTGAGCCTAGCACGTGCATACCTTGGCAACGCGATAACGTAATACATTACATTACAAAATATATATTTCGAGTTGAGTGCTGAAAATTTGATCTTGGGACAATTTGTCGCATAAATATGGACCTGAACTTTTGAACCTCGTCGCGACATTGTAGCTTGGCTAAAATTTGCGAAACGCAAACCTTGTGGTTGGCTAATGACGCACGCGGCTTCCCGTCCGCGACGCATCCCTGCCGTTTCTAGTGGTAGAAGCGTAAGGGAGGTAGTAACACGACTTGACTCGCTCGTATGCTATTCTAGGATATAGATGGTGCCACGATGCTTTTATTAGTCGCTAGGTTTTCTAGTCGACGCTCGTTAGCATGTCAAAAGCATCCGCTACGTTAGCTACTCGAGACCTAGCTCTCCACGACATGCACCGCCTGATCAGCGAATGTCATGAAGTGCTTCTTAGGAACCCGTCCTGTCTGTATACGCTTGCGGTGCGAGGTCACGCATGCATGAAAGTGAGGAATTGGGATCAAGCAGTGCAGGACTTTTCAGCCATCTTGCGCTGTCGGCCAGACGATGTTCATGGACGCTTTAGTCGAGGAATGGCGCTCTTCAAGTGTGGTCGAGTCGATGATGCCCACAGTGACTTTTCGAGCGTCCTTGCGCTTGATCCTAACCACGTCATGGCGCGTTACGCTCGGCAAGTAGTCTACGTGGTAGCTCACGATACCACTCCTTACGGTGCACTTTAATGTTTATATCTTTAGAGCCGGCTGCTACAATTCAGAGGGCGAATGCAATCAAGCGATTCAAGAATATATGCTCGCACTGCAGTATGATGAGAGGGAGATTGCGCGAGGTTTTCGAGCAAATAAGGGCCGATTGGGTTTGCATGAAAATGCCGAACACCTCATTCGCAAGACATTAGGCAGCTCGAATCGCTCTCGACAAGTATCGTCAACGCGCAAGTCAATTGATTTTGTGCAAGAAAGGGCTGCAACTCGCCCTCTTGTGCACAAACAAAGAAGCTTCGACGTGCCACCACGCGTGGGAGTGACCTTGGAGAAGAGACGGAGACATGTGAAGCAGGTGCGAGTTACTTTGACCGAAAAGACAGCAGCACTCATCGAGCCAGTAAGTCAAGGTAAAATTGAGTTTGCGCCTCCGCAAGATGTGCAGAAGGCTGATAATAATACGAACGAGATGCCAGAAGATTGTCCGGAGAGACCGGCACCCGAAGTAAGTGCTACCCGTGTCGTACCAAAGACGATTCGTAAGGTCACTGTCGTGCTGTAATATTGAAATTGGAAAAAAAAAATCCTTTCGTCAATCTTTGCTACTTCACGGTCTCTGTAGATCCAGCGCGTGCAAAACCGAGGAAATGTAGTCTTCATAGTAAAATCGGCCAGTCAAAGGATCCTTTGCAGCTGCAAGGAAAGTTGTCGTCATCTGTCAGTACTCATACAAAAGAAGGGTGTAGAGCAGAAGGTGAGCATCACACCTTCCATTTCCTTTTCTCGGAACGGCGTGCCTTTTGTCATCAGCAGTTTTCGCATTGTCTCTGCTTCGATAAAACCTTTTTTCTCCGTGTCGATCACCTACATGTATCGATGAGAAAGATTGTAGACGCACTTTTGCTACGTATTTTGCACTGAGCTCAATGTTTCATACCCGAAATGCGGCTATAAGCGTCTCATCCGTGTCTGGTTCATACTCATGCGTATAGAGCACTTCCAGCATTTTCTTTTCAAAGCGATCGTAAGTCACGAGCGTGGACGATTCCCCCTCTTGCATCTGTATCGATCCAATTATATAGAACGAAATAAGTGAAGGTTCGAGACACTACCAGAATACGTCAGCGTACTTCCGGAAGAATCATCTTGATAATATCCTTCTCGGTCGGGTAAGCACCGAGGTACCGCATCATAGTACTAACTTCTCTACAAGGACGAGTTAGTATCGACCCGATTTGCATGAATCAAAGTGCTAATTACTCACTCTTGGATAACACCTCCTCTCTTCTCCTTGGCAAACATGTCAAACGCAGCACGAATGCGCGCCTTCTGAGCTGCCTCATCGTTTGCGAGGGTGGACTGGGAACTTCCGCCGGCAAAAACGTCCATTGTAATCTAGACTTGTTTTGTAACAAGAGTCGCGTAACTTCCGCTTTTGCAATAAAAAAACACTTCAATTTTAGAAGAAAAATTTATTGACCATCTGTTTCGCGATGACATTGATCGACATTGATATACCGCCAGAATAATACATACGATGATACAGCAAAATAATTTCACGTTCAAGAATTTTTTTCAATGAAGGTACAAAAGTCTCAAAAGAAGATTATACATTTTCTTTCTTCCCAAAATGTTCGACAAAATAAAAAGAAATGGTGCCTTGATAGCTTGAATCGAGTTTTCGTATGGCACTTTATATGCGATGAAGGTGAGAGGGAAGTACTGCTAGTCACACAAGCGGTACTCGACAATCTCGTGGCTGACCACACACCGAAAAAATAAGAGCCGAGATATATACTGCTAGCAATATGAAAGAATCTCTCGCACTACTTATCGATGGATACGACATTAGCAAAAAAATGCGAAGGTTTAGAAAGGTGCTTAGATATGACGGAGCACCTTTTTTCTCCATACGTATATCTATGGTCGCTACCTTGAAGTGCAAGCGCATTCTGCTAAATACAATAACAAATTAAGGTCGATGCTATTCTTGTTTTTTAATCAGCATTCACTGCAACTGCCTCCATGACAATTCTTTCGAAGCATACTACACCATAAATTTCTCGCTGCCGATGAGCACGTTCCATCGCTGCACCACATGAGCCGAGTTTGGCATTTGAAGCGAACGCATTGGAAAATACACAATTTGCGTTATTGCGAGCTAGTCTTTAATTTGAGCTACAGCGTTTATCAACAAAAGAAACAAGAACGAATTCTGAATATTTAACAAGCCCAAAATTGACGACCCGCGCGCATTAAAGACTTTATGCAAGCGTGGGTATATCTCTACTAAATGATTTAAAAAGGAGCGTCACGATGAGGATGGATTTTTGGGGTTTTGATCCGGTAAATATTCGATCGTCGTTGCTCGTGCAAATTGCAAACTTCGGGATCAAGTTTACATAATTCGATTTTATGCAGATGAAACAGCAGCAAGACGTGAATGCTTCTATGCGTTGATATAAATCACGTACATGAAAAAATTATGCGCGGCATGGCCGTCGTTTTCGTTTAGATTTTTGGTCGATGCACGTTGTGGTCGTCGTCATCTCTGGCGTTTCCTCTTTTTTTCATCTTGCGCAGTTCCAGCGATCGTTACATCGAGCAGTATCGCCTAACAAAACTATGGTAAAGAGCACCGTCTCGTTTGCTTCCTGACTTGACTCGTTTACCATTCCCGTCATCGGTCTGTCCGGTCGCTGACGCGTTTTGCATGTAGATCATTGTCATAGCTACGAACTCCTTTTGTAATGGCTTTTGTAACCGTCGAATGGACGGCATCGGAGTACGTGAGCGGTCATGACAAAATCTATGACATCTGCGTATCAAGGTTTCTTTTTCAGAAAACAACAACGACGGTAAAAATTGAATGTACTTGGGCTTATTCTTGCTGGCGTATGCAGGTGTATCCTCGTTATTTTCATCGTTGAAAAACGTCCCGTACGCTCGAAGCGCCTTCTTAATCTCGTCACCTTCGTTATGATATCAAACTAGCCGTCGCCAGACCACTATTGAGATTTGATATTTTGCATTGATTGTGCGCCACGTCGTCTCAAGCAAGCATATACCCGTTTGCCTGAAGTTTTTGCGCAAAAATAATTGACACCCTCTTAAATAAAATCATGTTTTGAACGCTTTTTGTCTAGCTATCAAATTCGACCGATAGTAAACGAATCGAGAAGTATTTTTTGTCTAAGTACTTAGCTATACTGATGCGTGTGGTCTTATTGTGCTTGCACCATGGTGTTATCGTCAACTTGTTTGTTCGTGGGTCTCCGAGTGTTCGAAAGATACCCAGATAGTCATGCGTCGTTGTTTTCGTCTTGATTGTTGATAATGGTCTCGCCATACTGATGACGACTACATTGGGTAGCCCCGACCGTGTCCCATTGTGACATCATTGCCTCGATCCTTTGTGGGCCGATTTAATGTGATGGACAAGCCATACAGGCACTCATCGATTGAGCTCCTTTGTTCATTTAATATAAGCCATTCGGTCATGGTCCCAAGCACTCAGCGATCCATAGACACGATTTGCAATCTAAGATGTTTTTAGTAATATCCAGAACATTGCACGGTCACTATCTTTCCTTATCGTAAAGTACTACTTAAAACGCTCCTAGAATCTCTTTAGGGATGACTGAGAGAAATAGCACGCGCGTATCACTCGATTTCTATGTTCCCGGAATTGTCACTGATGCAATCAATCATTTAGTGAGGTATTCCTTCGTAGCGTAAACCACACTGGTCAAGGCCTTTCTTGTTTGCTTCTGCCAGTGCGAGGAAGAACAACATTGGCAACCATGACCAGAGCAAATGGCAAGAAGAAAAAAGTGTACGAAGATGTGCTTGCGCGACTGATGCATGACCTCGAGTCGAAGAAGACTCTGTGCCGTGTCAAGGATTATGCTGGTGTATTTGTCGAGCAGCTAAACCAGCACGTGAAGAAGATCGGTCCGTTGGTCCATCCAACACTTGGCGAGCAGCCTGCCTTTTTCGTCGACGAAGGCCGATTTGTTCCATTTCGGATGATGGTGTCTGGACGCAGCGAAATCGGAACAGAAACTATTGCTGTGCTCAATAATTGGGCCAAGTGGAGCGGCCATGGTGGAAGAGTGATAGGTGCGCAAGATATTTTAGTGCTGGATGGCACAATGCTCCGGGATCCCGATGTGGCGTATGTGCCTCGAGATGATGCAAGACGGCTGACTGAAGCTCAACGATGGACTCGTGGCAAAGGGCCTTTTGCTTCGACGTTCGTGGTGGAAATCGACACTCTCACTGGTCCACATTCCAAGCTTGTTGCTCTCGATCACAAGATGCGGCACGCGTACTTTCCTCATGGTTTGCAATTGGGATGGCTCATCGATCCAACGAATCAGATCATGTACGAATACAAGCAATGCGCCCGAGGAGACTGTCTTGTTCGATGTGTTAACAATAGCGCGTGGAGAGATCTTGATGGTAAGACTGTTCTTCCAGGCTTTATTTTATATTGCAAAGATTTGGACATTGTGCTGGACCAGGATACCGGATTGTCGTCAGAAGAAGAAGACGAAGTAAATCTTGTTTGTCCTTATCCAGCGTGCACAAGAGTACTCCGAACTGCTGGTGAACTAGCTGCTCACGTCGAATGGCACCGTGCTGAAAGTGCCAGAGCTCGATGTCATGCACGCCGTGCGAAGCAATTAAACAAGTGACGTTGTTTACGTTAGTAGACGCAACGAGGTATACCTTTGGTCTTTGAAAGAATAAGACACAGACTATTTTCGTCATATACGTCGCTTCCAGTAGGCAAAGCGAAAACCTGCCTGCGCAGCTCTACAATTTCAAGCGATACAACACACATTGTGCCACCGACATGGTTTGTGCCAAAATGGTTGCCAATATTTTCCTCTCGCTCTTTGATAATTCAGGTGTGTACTTCATCAGTAATATATTAATAACTGAATGTTTATCAGATTAAAATATACACACAGTAAATGTTTGACGCCCTCCTTCCAAGCGCGGGGGCTAAATGCTCGCGCGCTTCGGGTAGGTGCTCTCGGGTATCTGCAGGTCTCTAACGAGTCTCGCCCTCGATGCGTCGGTCTCCAGCACCAGGGCACCACGTGGGCTCTTACCAAGTCAGAGCTAAACAAAATAATGGAAGACCCTCACGACCTTGGTGCTGGCTGCACTGCCCACCGAACGAGACTCGACGTATGCGGACACCACTCTATGCCGTGGACTAGCCAAACTGAGCCTAGCACGTGCCTGACTTGGCAACGCGATAACGTAATACAATACAATACAATCTTAGATTGCAAATTGTGTCTATGGATCGAGCACTGGTCTACAAAATACTCAGCGCTTGGGACCATGATCAAATGGCCTACACTCGAAACGAAGGGATTCAATCGATGAATGCCTGTATGGCTTGTCCACCATATTATCACGGGCCACAAAGGATCGAGGCAATGATGTCACAATGGAACACGGTCGGGGCTACCCAATGTAATTGCCATCAGTATGGCGAAACCATCATCAACGATCGAGGCGAAAACAACGACGCATGACTATCTGGGTATCTTTCGAACGCCCGGAGACCCACGAACAAACAAGTCGACGATGACACCATGATGCAAGCATAATAAGACCACACGCATCAGTATAGCTAAGTACTTAGACAAAAAATACTTCTCGATTTGTTTACTATCGGTCGGATTTGATAGCTAGACAAGAAGCGTTGAAAACATGATTCTATTTAAGAGGGTGTCAACCATTTTTCGCAAAAAATTCGTATATGCTCGCTTGAGACGACGTGGCGCACAATCAATGCAAAATGTCAAAACTCAATAGTGGTCTGGCGACGGCTAGTTTGACATCATTACGAAGGTGACGAGATTAAGAAGGCGCTTCGAGCGTGCGAGACGTTTTTCAACGATGAAAATAACGAGGATACACCTGCATACGCCAGCAAGAATAAGCCAAGTATATTCAATTTTTAACCGTCGTTGTTGTTATCTAAAAAAAAAAACTTGATACGCAGGTGTCATAGATTTTGTCATGGCTGCTCACGTACCCCGATGCCGTCCATTCGACGGTTACAAAAGCCATTACAAAAGGAGTTCGTAGCTATGACAATGATCTACATGCAAAACGCGTCAGCGACCGGACAGACCGATAACGGGAATGGTAAACGAGTCAAGTAAGGAAGCAAACGAGACGGTGCTCTTTACCATAGTTTTGTTAGGCGATACTGCTCGATGTAACGATCGCTGGAACTGCGCAAGATGAAAAAAAGAGGAAACGCCAGAGATGACGACGACCACAACGTGCATCGACCAAAAATCTAAACGAAAACGACGGCCGTCGCGCATAATTTTTTCATGTACGTAATTTATATCAACGCATAGAAGCATTCACGTCTTGCTGCTGTTTCATCTGCATAAAATCGAATTATGTAAACTTGATCCCGAAGTTTGCAATTTGCACGAGCATCGACGATCGAATATAAATCGGATCAAAACCCCAAAAATCTATCCTCATCGTGACGCTCCTTTTTAAATCATGTAGTAGAGTTAAACCCACGCTTGCATAAAGTCTTTAATACGCGCGGGTCGTCAATTTTGGGCTTGTTAAATATTCAGAATTCGTTCTTGTTTCTTTTGTTGATAAACGCTGTAGCTCAAATTAAAGACTAGCTCGCAATAACGCACAATGTGTATTTTCCAATGCGTTCGCTTCAAATGCCAAGCTCGGCTCATCTGGTGCAGCGATGAAACGTGCTCATCGGCAGCGAGAAATTTATGGTGTAGTATGCTTCGAAAGAATTGTCATGGAGGTAGTTGCAGTGAATGCTGATTAAAAAACAAAAATAGCATCGACCTTAATTTATTATTGTATTTAGCAGTATGCGCTTGCACTTCAAGGTAGCGACTATAGATATACGTATGGAGAAAAAAGGTGCTCCGTCATATCTCAACCCCTTTCTAAACCTTCGCATTTTTTTGCTAATGTCGTATCCATCGATAAGTAGTGCGAGAGATTCTTTCATATTGCTAGCAGTATATATCTCGGCTCTTATTTTTTCGGTGTGTGGTCAGCCACGAGATTGTCGAGTGCCGCTTGTGTGACTAGCAGTACTTCTCTCTCACCTGCATCGCATATAAAGTGTCATACGAAAACTCGATTCAAGCTATCAAGGCACCATTTCTCGAACATTTTGGGAAGAATAAAAATATATCATTTTCTTTTGAGACTTTTGGACCTTCATTGCCTTGAACGTGAGATTATTTTGCTGTATCGTCGTATGTATTATTATAAATGTCGATCAATGCCATCGCGAAACATTGTTAAAACTTAAAGAGTTTCTTGTGTTGCACCTCAAGAAAATGTTCAAGGACGGAAGTTACGCGACTCTTGCTATAAAACAAGTCTAGAATACAATGGACGTTTTTGCCGGCGGAAGTTCCCAGTCCACCCTCGCAAACGATGAGGCAGCTCAGAAGGCGCGCATTCGTGCTGCGTTTGACATGTTTGCCAAGGAGAAGAGAGGAGGTGTTATCCAAGAGTGCGTTATGAGCACTTTGATTCATGCAAATCGGGTCGATACTAACTCGTCCTTGTAGAGAAGTTAGTACTATGATGCGGTACCTCGGTGCTTACCCGACCGAGAAGGATATTATCAAAAAGATTCTTCCGGAAGTACGCTGACGTATTCTGGTAGTGTCTCGAACCTTCTCTTATTTCATTCTATATAATTGGATCGATACAGATGCAAGAGGGGGAATCGTCCACGCTCGTGACTTACGATCGTTTTGAAAAGAAAATGCTGGAAGTGCTCTATACGCATGAGTATGAACCAGACACGGATGAGACGCTTTTAGCCGCATTTCGGGTATGAAACATTGAACTCAGTGCAAAATACGTAGCAAAAGTGCGTCTACAATCTTTCTCATCGATACATGCAGGTGATCGACACGGAGAAAAAAGGTTTTATCGAAGCAGAGACAATGCGAAAACTGCTGATGACAAAAGGCACGCCGTTCCGAGAAAAGGAAATGGAAGGTGTGATGCTCACCTTCTGCTCTACACCCTTCTTTTGTATGAGTACTGACAGATGACGACAGCTTTCCTTGCAGCTGCAAAGGATCCTTTGACTGGCCGATTTTACTATGAAGACTACATTGCCTCGGTTTTGCACGCGCTGGATCCCCAGAGACCGTGAAGTAGCAAAGATTGACAAAAGGATATTTTTTTTCCAATTCCAATATTACAGCACGACAGTGACCTTACGAATCGTCTTTGGTACGACACGGGTAGCACTTACTTCGGGTGCCGGTCTCTCCGGACAATCTTCTGGCATCTCGTTGGTATTATTATCAGCCTTCTGCACATCTTGCGAAGGCGCAAACTCACTGTTACCTTGACTTACTGGCTCGATAGGTGCTGCTGTCTATTCGGTCAAAGTAACTCGTACCTGCTTCACATGTCTCCGTCTCTTCTCCAAGGTCACTCCCACGCGTGGTGGCACGTCGAAGCTTCTTTGTTTGTGCACAAGAGGGCGAGTTGCAGCCCTTTCTTGCACAAAGTCAATTGACTTGCGCGTTGACGATACTTGTCGAGAGCGATTCGAACAGCCTAATGTCTTGCGAATGAGGTGTTCGGCATGTTCATGCAAACCCAATCGGCCCTTATTTGCTCGAAAACCTCGCGCAATCTCCCTCTCATCATACTGCAGTGCGAGCATATATTCTTGAATCGCTTGATTGCATTCGCCCTCTGAATTGTAGCAGCCGGCTCTAAAGATATAAACATTAAAGTGCACCGTAAGGAGTGGTATCGTGAGCTACCACTTAGACTACTTGCCGAGCGTAACGCGCCATGACGTGGTTAGGATCAAGCGCAAGGACGCTCGAAAAGTCACTGTGGGCATCATCGACTCGATCACACTTGAAGAGCGCCATTCCTCGACTAAAGCGTCCATGAACATCGTCTGGCCGACAGCGCAAGATGGCTGAAAAGTCCTGCACTGCTTGCCCCCAATTCCTCACTTTCATGCATGCGTGACCTCGCACCGCAAACGTATACAGACAGGACGGGTTTGTAGGAAGCACTTCATGACATTCGCTGATCAGGCGGTGCATGTCGTGGAGAGCTAGGTCTCGAGTAGCTAATGTAGCGGATGCTTTGGACATGCTAACGAGCGTCGACTAGAAAACCTAGCGACTAATAAAAGCATCGTGGCACCATCTATATCCTAGAATAGCATCCGAGCGAATCAAGTCGTGTTACTACCTCCCTTACGCTTCTTACACTAGAAACGGCAGGGATGCGTCGCGGACGGGAAGCCGCGTGCGTCATTAGCCAACCACAAGGTTTGCGTTCCGCAAATCTTAGAATTTTGTGCCAAGCTACAATGTCGCGACGAGGTTCAAAAGTTCAGGTCCATATTTATGCGACAAATTGTCACAAGGATCAAATTTTCTGAAGGCAACTCGACATAAAAATTTTGCACTCTAGTGGCGGTTTTTTCACCGAGAAACGTTTTCGTGCGTTCATCCTATCAACTTTTTAGATCTTTTACATGGCGGGCTCGTAAGTAACGCTTTCAGAAAGCGACTCAGCTGCCAGCCGGAGGGTCGAATTGTTACCGTTAGTAAAGTGTCGGCGAGCAGCCTTCCTACCATTTATCGCTCTTGAAATAATCAGTCTGCTCTAGAAAGTCCACTTGAATTACAGATCCTGCTAAAACCTACTTCGACAATTTTATTTTTCTAAAAGAATATACTTTCCACTTGAATTAGGTCAAGGATTCTAACTCTTGCGGCATAAGCTCACTCCGTCCTCGTTCAGAGTCAAACGCTAGGATACCTGCGGTAGAAGGTATTCATGTAAAAACGGCATGGACAGACCTTTCCACCCCGGGCAATCAATCCCCTAGCCTCTAAGATGGCATCATCTTAAGTAAAAGAGAGTAGCCACCCGAAGACTCCTCTGCGTTTGATAATAGCGACCATCAGGATCAAAAGCCAGTTCTTGGGGCGGACAATGCGTTGACGAAGTAGGTTGCATAGTATAACTATCTTTTTTCTTGCTTTAGCGAACAGAGCAAATCTTATAAAGTTCGGTAAAAGGATAATCACCGCACATGCACACCAGCGTACTAATATAGTGTTTTCTAAAAGGCCTCTTCCGCAAAGTTTCGCCAATCAAGAGAAGAAACGCAGCCCCGAGTAAACTCAAGCGAGCAATGTTCAAACATCATATGCAATCTTTTTCCATGGAGCAGTTCCAGTTGCTTGATTTGCTTCACAGCTAAAGCAGTTCTTGGAAAAATAGTAGGGCTATGTCTACAGACGCAACGCGGGATAGCTGTTTCGGATACGATAGAGAGATAAGCAAGCGTGCGTCGTTTCCACCTTTGCCCCATTATTTTCGCCTTGTGTTAAGTCAGTAGCCTGATGTCCGGAAACACTACCTTTCAGACTAGATAATCTCGCATTTCATATATATATCAGGAGGTTTGCGTCCATCCGCTGGCTCAAAAGTTGGCGCGGCCAGCTGGTAGCGCACGCACGCGCACGCCACAAATTGCATGCTGTCCAGCAGATCTTGCTGAACACTTTGATTTGAAGCAGTGGTCATAGTAGGCCGCTCGTGCGGTTGTAAGGCTGTCGCTCGTGACCGCAGCTTCCGATCGTCTTAGACAGGATATAAACGACTAGCAGACTAACCGCCGGGCAGATAGCCACGACAGCGCACACTGCATCGCTTGAATATTCAATCTCACAGGTCGGCAAATGAGCATATTGTCCCATCGCCCACGCCGACTCCTTCCACGAGTCAGTTTGATGTGGCACAACAAATGCTCGGCTGTCCTCGACGACATATGCGCGATCGGCCGTGTGCTCGTCGCTCGCCTTGATCATTCTGCAATTTGAGTCGAGGTCCGCACCTTGACCCCCGTGCTGGCCTCCCCTGTCCGCGACATCGTCCCCACGCGTCCTTCCACTTACCATGGTCCAGGTGGCGTTGCCATCCAAGACCTTTGCACTGGCCACGTGCCTGTACGCCACGACGGCGTCGGCCGGCGCCCCGTCGGCATCGTCGGCGACCTTGAACTTTATCAACAAATGTAGCTTTCCCATCGAGCTCTACCACAGCCAAGAAGGGGCCGGGGCCGCCAAAATCGGCGACATTGCGACCGGGACGTCGCTCGAACAAACCGTCACGGGCCCCGCGCACATGTTTCGCCACTCGGCGAGCACGTCGGCCACGTTGGTCGAAGTCACGGCCGACTCGGTCATCTGGTACGACTTGAGCATCATTCCTCCCATGCCCGGCAACTGTGCGAGCTACGAAGACTGCAAGGCCGGCGACAAGACGGGGTTCAACGTCGCGATCTCCATGGCCCCGACGTCCCATGCGGGCGAAGCGCAGTGCACGGCCCTCAGTTGCCCAGAAGACAGTAAGGACGCGTGTGCCGACGCGTACCAGTTCCCAAGCGACAATACCAAGATGCGGGATTGCCCATTGGGGACCGCCTTTGACGTCACGTTCTGTTACGAGGGCCACGACCCGTCCCAATCGGACCAACCCGGGCAGAGCGACTATGGGCAAACCCAACAGAGCGACCAAGTGCAGGGCGAAGCGGACCCGATGCAGAACGGGACGGCGCAAACGGGACCGGGACAGACCGGGGCCGAGCAGCAGGAACCCGGGACGAACTCGACGGGGTCGCCGCAGCAGCAGGAAAGCCCGGCGAACGGCGAGTGCCCGACGCCGACGCCCGGTCCGCTTGGGACCGTCCGGTCGTCCTTTGTGTACTCGGGGGAATACGCCGGCAATTACCCCGGGACGTACAACCGCGTGACGGACTTGGCGCAGTGCGTGAAGGAACCCGTGAGCTTGACGAGTCCCGTCGGGCCCATGTCCGAGCCCGTCACGTACGTCCTCCGCGGTCCCATGCTCGTCCACAACATTGCCGTCTTTACGAAAGAAGACAGTTGCTCGTGGAAGCGCGTGTCGTCCTACTCGCAAGCCACGGGCACCGTCGAGAACTTGACGTTCATGAACAACAAGAATGTCGATTACTCGGGCAGCGATAGCCACGGGCCCCAGTGTTACGCCACTGCCGACGGCAAGGACAAAGCCGAGGAACCCACGGTCTTTGGGGGCAAGCTCGACGACGCGTCCGAGCCGTCGAAAGTTGGCGGCGGCTCGAGTGTCTCGACGGGCGTCGAGATCAACATTCTCACGGGACAAAAGTGCGATGGCCAGTGCCTCGGGTACGCGGGTCCGAACGACTACCAGGGCTGGAACGGCGGCAAGAAGGTCTTTGTCGTGCAAGTGCAAATGCCCAAGGGCGAGACCGTCGACCGTCCCGCGCTCTGGATGCTCAACGCCCAAGTCGTGCACTCGGGCCAGTACGATACGTGCAACTGCCGCGGCATGGGCGCGGTCGGCGGCTGTGGCGAGCTCGACATTGCCGAAGTGATTGAGACCAACACGGAGGGCAACAAGGTGTCGTGTCACTATTACCACTATGACGGGAAGTACGTGGCGCCAGGCGGGGACAATTTCGCCGACCGCCGGTACGACGAACCGACCGTGTACGTGACTATCATTGACGACTCGAACGACGGGACGGTCAAGATTGTCGAGCTCGACACGTTTGACTTTTCCTTGACGACGTTGGACTCGATCTACGAGCAACTCTTGAGTTGCTAAGCCACGACGGAGGACCGTGCGGGGTCCCCGACTGCACGCACGAGTAGGACAGAGAGGGACGGCGGAGCGAGCGAGCGTATGTCAATATCCAGGTACTTTGTTTTCATTAATATACCAGTCATTTTGATAGTCGTATTATCCCACGGAGGTTTTGTTGAAAAGGAGTTCCTTCGAGTTGTTGCGTTGAAAGCCTTTGTTTCCGAAATTTGAGCACATGCTTGTATGGATGTATGGTCGGGCTATCACTTGGTATATCGCGAATGCTTGCGTCCTGAAAAGGGCACGAGACAAGCTTGCTCTAAGCTGACTTCGCGCGATTTTTTGGGTTCCGACACGTTCTGCACTGGTTTCTCGAGTTATGGAATATGATACTAGGATCAATTAAAGCTTTTTTTTTGTGATGGTCGTTACTAGTGCCAGCAACGCCCCCCTTTGCAAAGTGAGAACCGTCATAGCGGTTCAAAGTGATGAGTTAACTTTACCGCAACAACAGCGACACAAAGCAGCCCAAGATCTAAAGTCACGCAGGCTAATAAACGATGCAGCAATGATAAAAACATCAACGTGCTGCAGCGTTAATTCTGACCGATTACCAATCAAAAATTTAAAAAATTGGTATAGCCGTCGCCTCTCGACTTGAGACTCCGTAGAAAAGTTGATTCTATTTGCTGTCTGTGATCTTGTTAAAGCACTAGCGTATCCACCGCTGGATGCAGTCAAGCTTGTTTTTTTTTTTGCTTTCAAGCCGCCTCAAGATTTGCCGTGCTCTTTCACTGAGTCTAAGCACCAAAGCAAAGCAATTGCCAATGCGCGACTTCGTTTAAACATCAGGCCATCTCTTGTTGCTTTTCTGTGTTGTTAAGAAGCCTATACATGGCGTTAAATTTTCACGTCTCAGTTTTTGGCATGCGCGAAGGTGTGATGCGGTAAGGCCTTACCCATAATCCCATCTTGATGCTTCTACCCTCCTGCTTTACAAGATATGCGTTGTGCCGCCTTCATGCGTCAAAAGCTGACGCCATATACCTGCAACTTTCTCGATACTATGACACATCACGTTCTACAACAACACTTGTCGCTGTCGTACAACTGGAAGCTCGATAGTTTCTGTCGGACAACAAAACGATTGATCAGACGCTTTTTACCAAGTATGAGCGAAGGCTACACTATAGCAATAGCAAGATCGAACGAAAGCTTCCATTCGCTACGGTGTTGAGGCTGTGGGCTTCACTCGATGTCGACGAAAAAGCTATCGGTGGATACTTTCTGTCTTGAGAGAGGGATAAGCAGCTAGCGTCACGCTACAGGAACTGAATCGTCTGGAGCTTAAACCGAGTAGCATTTATCTGCCTTATGAGAAAGCGAAATTGCTGATTCGCTAGTGATGAACCACTTGAAATGACTCGCAAAATTTTGCACATGAAAGGAGATACACACCACGTCAGCAAACTAAAGGTCGCGAGCACACCTTGCAAGCGTTTTCGTTAAGAACTTTCATGTAAGAACTCGCTCTGCTATGAACAAATTATAATAGGTGTGGAGCAGATGTATTTGATAAGCGGGAACATCCACGCAGACAGCATGAATTGTGGCTTCGCAGTTTAAAAGGATCATAACCAAGTTCGCGAGGATCTTCTCGCAGCTTAGTCATCGAAAATTCACGCGACTTTAGAATTTCGACTGCTCTGTGAGCAGTTGTAAGCTGGTGAGAGACCCCGAGGAGGTGAAACTCGTTGCATCTTGGCTAACACTACGATCTTAAAAGGCCTTTGACAGAATGTTAAGTTCGAGCAAAGTATATGCTTGTTGGCTGTGCGGGTCTAGCTAATCCTCTGCCCGACTTGTTAGATTAGCAATTGCAGATGTTTCTCATAAGGGAAGTGGAAGCGGCCCCCTCTGGCACAACTTGACAACTATGGCCAGCAGCACTACTAAGCAAATATGCGATGCAGTATAGAGGCGCTTTCATGGGCGCAAAACCTGATTGTGAATCGGTGCGTATTATCCACTATACAGAACTCGTGGAAGGCGTTTAAAGGGTCCAGCAAGATTATATAGAGGCTGTATTGCTAGTAAATTAAGAGGTGCGGACGTCTTGTATGTTAGTCGAAGCCGTGTGGCACTTGGGTTTGAGCCTAGGCTAAGCATTGTACCAAAGACAATGAATATTAAGGTGGGTTGTATCATGCCCAACAAGTGAGAAATTTTACTTGTAAGTTTACGGGTGTTAAGGACTCTGTCCAATGCTGACAAGTTCGTGTTGTAGCATACAAGATGTCCGCCCAATATTAAAACAGAATTTATTTTTTCGTCATGATGTAAAAGTGCTTAAGAATCCTTAAAAGTATCATCAGGTTTAGTATAAACCGTTTTTAACATCTGGCAATTTACTACGCAGAGTGAAGCTATTCTGAACGAATTGATAGAGCAATTGAAACACAAGCACAGCGTGTGCAGAGATTGCTAATCTAAATTATGTTTCTACGCAAGATGGCTCCTACAAACACCTCGCACAAATGATAAACGTTATTTTTGGTGCTATGCTTGCATCGCCCTTGCAATACTCATTCGGAAAGCTCGCCTTTCTTTAAAGGGTGGATGCCCTCTAACAAGGCAGAACCATTAATTTGTGAGCGATTTGCAAATGCCACCGCCAAACTCTTCATACTTTCTCGATCATGAGCCTATGGGCAAGCCACCACAGATATTTACCGAAGTCGTCACACTTTCTTCCTTTTTATCCTCGACGTGGGTAATGCCATATCGGAACGGCTTTGAACCTTAAAGAGTCTCACAAATGAGACCTTTTGCATAGCCAGTGAGATCAAATTCAAGTCCGAACTTTTTGAGACGGCCAAGGTGAAAATGCTGCAAAGCAACTTAGTCATTAATTCATGCCACAACTACATGACGACCTATTTTATTAAGAAAGACCTTGGCAAGACCAATCGATCCAGTGTTATTTTAGTGAACTTTAAAAGTTATTTGCAAGTCGATGAGTTTAACACAATTCTGTCAATTTGTTGAGTGTAGGCTGCGCGTGGATCAATAACACTCAGATCAAGTCTTTGCTCACGTTGTACTGTAAATTTGTTTTGTGCACAGGCCATGCGCTCTAATGTGAGATTTGCAGGATTTACTCCTTTTTCACTGTAAAAGTGCACGAAGATGCAGTCTAAATAACTTGTTATTAAGTCGCGTTGTGAGCGCAGCATGAGGTACATGTGAATAATGTTATTTTGAAGTCATGCGTCAATTGAAGCTCATTCGCTGCAGGTACCGACTGCCGCTTGCATTGCGTCGCTAACTATCGTCAGCCTCAAATATAAGCCATCGGCTAATCGATGGCACTAAGAAGCTGCTACTAGCCATGAAACCGTGATAGTGTTCTCTCAAGAATACAAAGTTAGCACTGAGATGAACGCGCTTTTCAGTTTGCTATAAAACATAAGCGATGCTCCACTTTTGGAAGATTTTTTTTTGCAGAAAGTCGGGGTCGATAATGTGGAAATTTTTACGCGTACACAATCCCATGCAAAAAACGATTGTTAAAATTTTGTCAAATCATTTGCAAACTTTGGTGTTGACTTTACAACCTCAAATAACTTGCCTCAGGTGATTCAAATGTGCATTTGGAGCAGACTGATCTCCGTCGAACACAGATATAGTAAAAAAAGTTCTGGACAAAAGCCCAGAGAGATTGAATTTGCTGTGTGATCAGACAATTGAGCGTTAATTAGTCCTTGTGGATCTTGCAGCCATTTCTAGAGGTGCACTGACAGCAGTATGAGATATTCCCACTCCCTTCATCAGAACTTGGCCTCTGTTATATGTAGTGAGCTATATAACATATACACGGGCATGTTGTTGAGCACTATTTATTGTTTGTGCGGGTATATCTGCACTGTTGAGCATAAACTAATTATTGACAAGCAGCAAGTATTATATCACTATTCGAAACAAAAAGGCGGTAATGGGTGCAGTCTGGTATACGCACCATATCTTTCTTGGTCTTTTCGATGAAGTGGTATGAATGAGCTCACATTGCTCTCATGGACGTGTAAATTGATTAGATGAATGCCGGGCACGAAACTATTCTCGTACTTCATTCTCTATTTGGCTTAAGCGTAAACATTAGGTATTTAGAGGCTCTTTCGAGATTTACAAAACACTAAATCATTGTTGTCCGTCAGGGTCTTTAGGCATGTCAATAACGCTGATCCATGACCATTTCCCGACGAAATTTGAAGTTCTGTATTTTTTATCGCAAAGCAACATTTGGCCCGCTAACCAATTCAGAGCTGGTGTTCTGTTAGCCATGACATCCCACATCATCAAATTGAACTACTTATTAACAAAATTAAAAAAAGACTTCGTAATGTCCGATTTTTCAACTTTTTATCTCGACATTAGATATGTCTTAACACTTCCATGAGCCAAAATATTTAGAATGCTTAGTTAGTTCTGCTCTTTCTTCTAGCATGTGTCAATACTTTCAGCTGACCACGAATTATGTAAATTTGTTGAGACGCCGAAGTCTATTTAATTAAATCGTATCCACAAATCGTTTACATTTGCGTGCATAACAATTCGTCTGCCAGTGAAGGACTCTATACTTTTAACAGCTGTCAAGTTGGGTGTTCAAAGCATACAGTCCTTTATATCCCGAGCATCCTCTCCACTCTTAATGATGACCAGAGCTCCCTTGTACTGATGGCACAGCTTTTGACAGCGATTGTTATCAATCCTTGTATAAGACGAAGATCAAAATTATCGCTTACCTTGGAGACGGTCATTAAACATATGTCCTTACTTGCCGCCATAGCAAAAGATAGAAGGACATTGCACGGCAAATCTTGAGTTTGATTAAACTGGACCCAAATTAACGGGCACACTTCATTCTATTACCGACGTTCTACCGGTTGAAGACGTGTCCACTCACTGTACACCAGAGATACAAGCCTATTTGTGGCTCTGCGTCCCCTGAAATGCAAATTTTATTGCCTTCATACCCATCGATATGAGCACTCAAAGAGTTGAGTGCGAAGCAAGCCTACTCCTAAACTGTTCTATACACAGTCTTCTCAACTCGTTTGAGAAGGGCCTTTTGGTATGCCATTGGCACCCTATATTTCGTGCCTCCCTTGTTCGCAGGCAACAATGCGTAAGAGCCAGCAGAGCTAAAAGCTCGCCGGATTGAAATGTCGCTTTGAATTGTGTCAGTATATGCTTTCAAGACATGAAACACTCAAGTAATATAGTTCATCAGGTAAGGGTCCAGCATTTTTTCCGACTCCTTTAATATCAACGCGCACCCCATCATCTATGATCAGGGTCGTGTTGGTGGACATCTCTTTCTCTTTAACTTTGTAAAGGACTTGATTTTCTTTTTTTAATTTGAGGGACCATTTTTTTACTTGCCTCGATCCTGTTGTCGGAGCTTCTGCCGTCTCTATCGGGATCTGTGCAGCCTGGGTTCTA
Source organism: Plasmopara viticola (assembly GCA_001695595.3). Classification (NCBI taxonomy): domain Eukaryota; phylum Oomycota; class Peronosporomycetes; order Peronosporales; family Peronosporaceae; genus Plasmopara; species Plasmopara viticola. The sequence goes on from MBPM02000079.1 coordinate 255,182, forward strand.
AAGCTCAACTTCGTTCGGGCACAATGACGCGTTTCATTTGTTTGACGCAGGGTAAGCTGTTAACGCACTCACCTCTCAAGGCGTGTAGAGCACATCAAAGTCTTCCGAGTTGCTCGTTCCACAGAAAAGGAAAATAGTTGTGTTCATTTCAAAATCTTTGCAAAGGTTCAGGCAGACACTTTCCTCACGTGGGCGTAAAATTGACTACTGCGCGCAACCAGGTACGACAGGGTCGGACCGCACCTTGCACAGAGCGGGTACGCAAAGTGATATAACGTTACTGATGGACGATTGTTCACCAAGAAGGGTCGAAGTGTGCTGTCCTACGAGAATTGATTCATCTTAACATCATCGAAAAGTTCTGGTCTTAGCTCTGACATATGATAAGCGGCATGCAAAGAGATGTATCGATCTTAAGATGACGCAAAAACAACCATCTTTTTTAAGGCCTCTTTTTTATCAGTATATTAGCTTTTAAATATTAACGCTTTGCTTTATGTAGTGGCGGATTCGCAACTTTAAGGACAAAACCGTCTTTAGGATGGCTGCATCACAGCATTGTACACTGTTAATACAATAGTCTCAGATATGCACTTCGGTACCGGGCTTTATATCGAATGTAAGGAGACGAGTGACAATGCAGTTAAGTAACCAAGTCGAAGAAATGAATTGTTCGCTACTTTCCCGTGCTGCAGCGATGCCGAATTTTGGATGTGAGAGATTGGAAACGGCCAATTCCTAAGATGTAATCCTTGTGAATTTAACTAGTCCCCTCGACAAACGGAGGGTGATGCCATCGCAAACCTGCACGAGTAAGGTCATCATCCAATCTCTTGATTGCATGAAATGACTGGAAGCTAGAGAGTTAGACACAGCACATCAGCTTTAACCTGGCTGCCACGGATATGTCGTCATCGACAACATTACGACAAAAAAGAAGCCAAAAGATTTCGCTATGATTATTGCTCCGCTTTGAGTACCATACATAAAAAAAGACTCGAATGATGGTGATCTTTCCGTACTTGAATATGTAAACATGCCGCCTAACCCGCAATCTATCCTTTTGCTGAGGGCCTTCGTTACGTCATGCTCCTCTTTGCCCTTACTTCTTATCGATCTTCTCTCTAATGTCGCGCAACCACCGATTGAAGGCAACGGCTCTTCCTGTCCGAGCCAAGTGGTAGGCTCCACAACCTATACTTCAGACATTGCGGGCGCCTGATTCGTGGCATGCTTAGTGCCTGGTGCAATACTTTTGCCATGCATTCGTGATAGTGCACTTCAGCTCCCAAATCTCGATTGAACTAACGAAAGTGACGTGAAAGTGCGACACGTCATGTTGGACACACTCTTGCGCTTGCTTTGATGCTACCTGTTGCATGTATAGTCCTTGCAGCTAATCATGAGGGTTTAAGAAGAAAACAAATTCTGGTCGGCAAACATAGCCGACGTTGCTTGAATCTCCAAGTCTCGTTGATTGTCTGGCCTTGAAATAGTTAGGTGGACGATTCTTACGTGACTACCGACACTATCGAGAGATTCGGATGGGTTACAAGGACAATGCAGTTGCAAGGCACAATTTACTTGTCTCCTTCTTTCCGAGCGTAAGATACGTTCCAGCGAAGAAGAGGAGTAATCATTGCACCCCGTTTCTTCGCAATCGTTGCGCTGGATAATCGCGTCGTTTTTCAAGACATTAATGTAGGGCAACATAAGTGGCAATTTATATTGTCTACTAAAACGTCGATTAAAACTTACTTTTTAGCTTGATATTATCTGCTAAAAATGAGATTTGTAAGCGAATTGACATGCATCTCCGAAGGCGACGCTTTGAACGCAAGAAGCGACATTATTACTACACGGCAATCTCCTTGCACACATCGCGAACGTTCGCAGATCTGAGAGTCTAGAAATCTACTCTTTGCTTCGATAGGCGTCGATCCCAACACGATGCATGGTGGCATACGCCCAAGGAAACATTGATATTGACGGTCAAACACTGGTACTTCACGCACTCAAACTGTATCACAAGCAATGAGGTTTCCTACCGCACGCTTCACCCGACCGTGTTCCTTTCTCCTTGCAGTAAACGTCGAGAACATTGTCGGTCACGTTTCAGCGTAGTCTTAAAGCCACTTGTCACGCCCTTCCAGCGTTGCTTCAGACTCTTTCTCTCTTCGTGACCTGCACTTTGTCCTTTGCTCGACCCTTTGATCTTAAGTACCACTGCATTCCAAAACCTCTGCTGTTTCAAAGCTGGCGCAACTGCACGCACTTGCAATGCACTCCTTTCTTCCTCTTGCTCTCTTTGAGAAAGCGTAGTCATTGCTCTCGACACGTGGCTATGCCAACGAGTGAGCGCTGGTGCATCTGGCAAATAGAGCTGCACGCTCGTGGCGGTCACTTCATTCCGAAACTCCAAGTGGCGACAATCGGTGCCACGATCTAGCGCCCTCACGTGCATACAGACGAGCAAATTCTTGGCAGAAGCGTCTTCGTACCGATACAGCCACAAGATGTTGCGACAAAAGACGGCAAAGACTCGTGTCCAACAATCTGGGAGGGCCACGGCATCTCGTTGCCAATACACCCAATCGCTGAGCGGTTGCGTGAGAAATGCGCGCATTGGAAGCGCGTCTTGATTCAACTCTTGATCCTCTTCCAAACATTCGCTCGCGTTCGTCATCCAAGTGGATCGAAGCGATTCACTGCGGCCGCCTTTCGTGGGACTCATGCTCTTGTTGCAATTGCCATCAAAGTGGTGCTTGCTACATGGCATTGGCGTGGCCATCATTGGACAGGGGACTGTGGGTTAAGAACAGTATGACTTGAGCCCTTGCTAATAATGGACAGATTGGTCCATGCGACAGATAGAGTGGGACGATCACGGAGTATCAGACCTGGCCATGTCCACCTCTACGCTCCGTGATGATTGGGTGGAGAGAAGAGAAAGGTATTTCTTACCAATGTCGCGCGACTGTATCAACCCAAGCCAAAAGAGGTTATTTATAAAGTAGGAGATCAAGAGGGTCGACTAATGAATTCGAGGCTTGATCGCTTTAGATCGTTGATATTTTTGACGTGAACACGCAGCGACGAAGTTAAAGTGAGTGCTGCAAGTGCACTCTAATAGCTTCGTAAAGGCATGACTTTTGCTCCATGTAATTGCAGAAAGTCACTTTTAATAGAAGATTAAAATAAAACTAAAATAGTGCGATTGCATGATCTTTGAAGGGGAGGCGATGCTAATTTTTGAAGCCCTGGAAAAAAAAACACGCGCATGGGGTTGGTATCGTCGTTTACTGTTAAAAATGTGCCCTGCTCTACAAGGATTCGCCCTTTTTGCTAAAACCAGGGCTTTGTGGCTATCGTGTCGCAAGCGTAGCAAAAAGTCGCCTCGCAGAAAATGCGTGCGACCTGAAATAATATGGCTGGCCAATACTTATTGCCAGGGCTGTTCATTACCTTTCAGTATATCCCAAACATCACCGAGTGCAATGATTTTCAGATACGGGCACAATTTATTTTTGCTAGCCTGGTTTGTTTTGTATTATTTTCGTCTATAGTGACTCCTAAATGTGGAGTCACTAAAAAAAGGTTCAGAATTAGACTTAGCCCAACTACTATAGATTCCTAAAAAAAAAAAGTTCGTTGAATGCTTTATCTAGTACGGAGACTCAAAACTATCTGAGTTCTTCTGACCGTGCCCACTTCTTCTTCGGTCAACATCTGCGATGCTGGTGCAAGCATCGTCTGCCGCGGTGTTGAGCACAGCCATGGCGCATACGTAGTACGGCAACTGCGTATAAACCGTGTTGTAAAAATGTATACTCTTTAGCAATGGTTTTGGCACCCCTTGTTATACCATGACGTCTCAACTTCTCCGCGATTACATCGATAAGGTTTTATCGAATTGATCTGCTGCTAGTCTCACACTGCAGCAGCTCAGTCTCTGAGTGCAACTTTTGCGCCAGGCTAGTTGCAGTTGACTCGAGTCATAATTTGCATGCTTATTTTGTACAAAACCGCGTTCTGTCTATTCGCATACCAGAAAGTCATAATACAATGCACCCGACACGTAATCATACCGGTCGTGCGTAGTGTGATCATTTTAAAGCTATCGTCAAGGTCCCTGCTATCGCCACATTCAACATTCTAGTCGCTTACTCGAGAGGGGATAAAAAAACTACTTTGGATAACTCTGGCTTCAAACTGCAGTCTATTGCTCACTTTGATCCCTGACCATACTACTGTACACCTCCTCTGTGCATGTTGTTGTGTGTTCCCGTCACGATCTTGATCAGTCCTACTTTAACGCGGGGAAATTGTCTACTTGAACTACCGAAATGAATCGAACGACCTTCTGTCGGAAGCTCATAAGCAGTGCTGGAATGCTTCAAGGTATCCTCTCTCAACGAGCAAAGTTTTTTTCTCAGGCGGAAAGTTCGGTAGCCAGGGCGGTAGTTTTTATCGCGGATTTATGTTCTTCCTTTAAATGAATAAATTGTGTTTTTTTCTTTATATCAAGGAGGCAGAGACGGCCACATAGTCACAGACGATGAGGTACACGTTGCACTCTTACTCTCCATCCGAGAAGACGAGCAGAGATCTAGGCTTCACCCATGAAACTACTACATCTGCTCTAAAGCCTTTATAGGGGCGTATGGAGTAGCGCTTTATCCGCCGAATATTGAACTTTAGAATTATTTGTCTGCAAGCAAGAAGAGCATTATTAGCGATGATGGTTTTTCTGATTTTAGAGAGTTGACAGCATCCATTGCTGAGGCCCCACTATTTAAACAAATCGTAATGACCCCCCCATCTACCTCCACGAAAGAGCTCAAGGTTTTTCTATCTTGTACACAATTTGTCGGCTTCAGGCAGCGACGCTGGAAGAAATGATCAAGAAAATATCCTAAGGAGGAAAGTAGTCTTGAGCATGCTTGCCCTGCTAAACCGTTTAGGTAAGCAATTTCTAGGCTCCTAGGTTTTCAGAGCCTTGAGAAGTAGTGTCTTTGGATTCACTGAGTCCAAAGAATTTCGAGCGTGCCGAACTTAGCAACACCCGTTTCTACATCTGCGCCAAACAGTATATCAAAATTTGTGTCTGTCTCGAAGGAGCCAACGAAGCTAATGTGTTTATTGCTAAGATCAAGGGCTTTTAAGGTTGAAGGCAATATCCAGGTATGGTGCGGTAACTTGCAAAGGTCTATTATAAAGTCTTTATCTTGAATCTAGGAGGTTTATAAAATAATCGGAACACTATATTAGTTTAGTTAGGAGATTTGTCAACAACTTACACCTTTCTTCTATTTCTCTTTTTATTAGATGTCTCCAACACGGTTGCTATAATATAAGGTAATGAGCGCAGCAAGCAAAGACGCGTGTAGCCGATGTACAATAGAAAACGTAAAAATGTATGCTTGAAATATCTTACTGCTTATCAACTTTATTTCAAGACACCAAACGTGGTACATCTCGGGATGTGAGCACAACAAAATAGGATCTTTCACGTTTCATGTACGATAGTATTTATTGGTAGGAATTGACCATCATAACAACACTCAAAACGTTAATTTGCGTAAATCACTTTGATGCATCACTGACTGTAGATCAACTTTTAGCGCTTCACTGAAAGCCTTCGTACACTGTCGATCCGGTCAATAGTACGAACACTAAATGATTTTATATTTCGATCTATGTGGCCAAATAACTCCCACGAGTCTAGTGAAGGTAGATAGGTCTCTGTATACACTACGTTTTCCAAGTGGAGGTGCATTAATCTTGCCTTTTAAGGCGTGCCGAAGTTGGCGCTCTTGCCTCGGATTTACTCCTTCTCCACGATAAGCAGCCTCTACAGAACCGAGTATACAGACTGCTCACGGAATCGCCTCTGGCTATCAAAGTGCGGCTTCATCGAGGCTTCGAGGTCGTCAAATAGGAGCTGAAGTGGTTCGGCCATGTGATGATAAGATCAAAGTAGTCGGCCTTTTTGTAAATTGGAGCTTATAAGTGCCACTGTGCATATCAAGAAGACGCGTCTGACTCGACGTTGACGCGGCCTTTGGCTTTTTAAATCGTCGCTCTTCATAGTGATATTTCGGCTCGTCTAGCTACTACAACCTATTCCATACTCACCCCATCAGACTCACGGACGATACTGTAAGTTGATACGAGCACTACAGTCACTTTACGGCAATCAGTACGCCTAATCAGCACAGCTAAGCTAGAATCAAAAGTGTTGTGAACAGCTCAGGAGTCATATGAGGCTTGAAGTCCTGAGAAACATAGTGCCTCATAGGACACCTTATATTTTCTATGCAGCTCTTAAGCATTTTTCTACAATGGTCGAAGGAGTATGCCGACTCATGCCTTGCCGGTAAGTATTCGATTAAACAAAGTTAAATTTTCTTAAAGAACCCGAACTCGTAGCATGGTGTTATTATTTTTTTCTCTTAACAAAAACATTGAGCTTTCCTTTGTTGTGCTTGTTGGATTTTTTTATATCTTTATGAAGAAACCCTGCCATGCTAATAATATGCAGCCGACTAATCGCGAATTCATTTTTGCGCAAATAAACAAATTCGCTTCGGAGGTCTAGAATAAAGATTTAGTCAGCGCCTCCTCCACCAACTTTGAGTACTTGTGCTTTGATATTTCCAAAGAATTTGCTTCTGTCTTGGTTAAATGTCGCGAAACGCGTGGAACGCGTCATAGCATGAATCGAATCTTTTAGTGCAAACGCAATAATTAAAAGCTTGTTGGCCCAAGACCACATTTTTTCAGCGCACAGAGTGCACATTGTGTCTTTGAATCACATTTTTTCGCTTCTTTTAATCATTTATATAAAAAGTCATTTCTGCTGACATAAGTAAGCGAGCTCTTGCTTAATGGTGCATCTTTTGCCGAAATCCAGCGGTGACTTTCGGGTCTCTATCGTGCTCAGTACTTTTTTATAACTCGTTGAGATGAAGTTACCATTGTGGCGTTTGTATCCTTCTAGCATCTGAGGCTTTGATTGTAGCAAACATATCGTGCACAAGAAAATATAAACTTACGTACCAATTTCATATATAATTCTGCTGTACATTTTTCGAAAATTAAAACTGGCTAGAACGGACTACAAATGCATCGTCTTAAGTAGGAGGCACGAACACTCCAACGTGTGATTCTCTCAAATCAGAGTAAAAGCTACAAACTCTTTATTTGTCCGCAATTATTGGCAAATTTTGCGAGGAGATGTCCGCATTTGCAGGTCCCTACATACTTAAAGCCGACTTGCTCATGTGAGGCCTTCAGTATGCTGTAAAACGTGAGTAAGACGATTTACCTTGGCTTAAGTACCCGCTTACTGTAGCGTCGCGCATCACCAAAATTAAACAATGTCCGTACTTCAGATCAGACTGGATCTGCCTAATTCATTTGATAGTGAACGTCATGTGTGATTGCCGTCACGAAAATAATTGGCAAATTTGACTGCTTCAAAAAATTGCATTGGTGCATTAAGCTTGCACCAAAGCTATACGCTCGACAAGTTCTACATCGATGAGCGGTTAAGCATCTCTAATTAGGGATAGTCTGGTCTGCACGCAGAATACTTTTCTTGGTATATTTTTATATGCCCTTTTGTTGGTTCTCTAAGCCGCACTCAATGTCGACTAGCAAGAAGCCGGATAGCGGTTTTGTTAAAGCCACAAAGCTAGCACTATGTTTGTGCAAGTAGTAAGCTAGACCTTAAAATTTTGCAGGTGCTTTGTGTTCGCGGCGTCGCCGAGCTAATGTGCTTTGTCGCGAGATTGCGCGGGGCCCATAGCTGCCAGCAAAGTAACTATGAACTTCAATCGCTTTGTTGCAAAATCAAATTCGTTGATTTTAACAGTAATTCTCAATTTCTGTGTTCTCAAAATTGGTTCAAATGAGCGTCCAGTGCTAAATAAGCGCAGATATATGGTAAAAACGTCTTTGGGCAAAGTCCGTACAGGTCGAATTAGCTGTGAGTCCAAATGATCTAAAGTTGACATTCTTTTGTGGCGTCACTAGACACACCCAAAGTATGCGTTCAGTCTACGAAAGTATCGCTAAAGATAGATTCGCAGCAGCGCTAATGTAGCTTTCATATTTAAAAAAAATTGAGCCCAGATCTCTCAATATTGCATTTAAAGATAAAACAAGTCACCGACTTGACTGACTCCAAAAGCTGCATACCAAGACCTACTATAAGTATTACACATTAGATCTGCACTGGTTTTTGTCTTGGTTTATCGAAAACAGCCGGTGAATGCGTTGCTATCCAACACATACTTTCCACCAACAAGTAGTGATTATTGGACTTTGTATTGAAATTCGGTTTGTTCGTGTTTGATAGTCACTCAAAATGCGTACATAATATCGTCAGCTACTGTGACACACGCTGAGCTCGTCAAATACTCTCCATATCGAGACTAGAACCCATTCATTCATTTGAAATTTATTTTCACTCAAAAAAAAATTCAGCTCTGACTTAAAGCACTTGCAAACAAAAGTCAACGAGCCACAAACATTATCAAGACCTTTCAGACCTTGCCTCGACATTCGTACAAAGTTAATTTGAGGCCTGATACAGACAGCATTTTTGTGACAAGAGTCGAGCGTACAATGAAAATTACTCTGTGGTATATTAGCTTGAGCAGGATACGCGATTAAAAAACAAATATGTCGCTCATATAGTATATTCACGCGTGCGCGACGGCCAACCTGATCAAGATTCACTCTTAATAAATGCTTTCGATTATTCCACCTCACCATCAAGTGAAGAAAAAGACTAATGCATCTTACGCTTTTTGTCTCATGGTGGTGAGTCGGCAGCTTGTACCACGAAGTCGAGAATTCCGAATGGACCCATGCGTAAAAATAATTTACGTCGTGGTCACCTGAACCACACGTCTACAAATCTATGTGTCACAAATTTGTGCTGGCGAGAGCTTGTAGCGTACTTCACGCACTCCGAGTGACTGTAGAGACGAAGCCTATAGCCCGTAATACTGATACAGCAAAAGATCACGAGGTGCGCTCAGCTGAACTAATTCGATCTAAACCGCATTTGAGCTACAAGCTCGTGCTCAATGATTGCGGTTGAGCGGGAGGCGACGTCGGGTTTGGCATCGGGACATCAACCTTCACAAATAGTCGATTCAAGTCGTGCGCAGCTCTAAGACTAGCTTGCTATCCCCGCGCGAGTATTTCGGCTTGCTAGAGCAGATTTTTAAAGCTGTCTCGAAAGCTTCACCGTTAATCTTTACATCTTATAAAGCTCAAAGGAACGAATAACTAATCAAGCAGTGAGTTTAAACTTCAAAAAGCCGTACCATATGTCCATACTTTGTAAAGGCTTCAGCAAGGTCGATGTGCGAGTAAAGAAGTTGTTTCGAAACAAATGTGCTCGGCTTAAGACTCGTCGTTGAAGGTTGCCACTGTATTGTCATTTTTGCAACCTATTGTTTTTCAGCACCACGCTAGCGTGAGCACTATTCTCGCACCGGTTATCACGGGCTTGGAAGGATTGGCCCACGTCGTCAAAGTATTTCTTTTGCGTAGTTTGGCTCAAGCTTTTTTATTTCCTAATTCTCTTAAGAGGTAAAGTCTTCCAGATACAACGCCTTTGACTTGCTTACGCATTTTGGAAAGACAGACTCAGTAAGCCGCTTGACCCCCTAAAGGCTTTAAGAAACAATGTAATGACGCCGACGGAGCATAAGGATTAGCTGTTCATCCACGTAAACCAGGGTGTAGCCCATTGAGACATAGAGAGACAGTGGAAGCATGCTCCTCATATGCCTTGGCGTATACAGACAAGTACTATTCAACACGTCTTCGATGGCGTGTTCTTTTGTTCTGTCCATCGATTGTCTGTGGACATGTCTGGCCTGCAGCTAAGTACTCTTATAGAATATCACGCCCTCGTGGGAGTGAACAGTTGCATCACCGATTGAGCATCACGACTGCGATCAAGAGTCGTGATGCATGACCAATAACTTCTTAAGTATACTGCTCGGTGTAATATTGTACATTACGCCTTGTTTTGCAGCATCTCCTTTCGAGAAATCGCGTCTGCGCTAAATGGCGGTCGCATATAGCTTACTGTAAGCGGATACGATGCGTCACTTACCATTTCGCTTTTTGAAACAGAATATCGACATTTATTTAATCAATAAAACAATATCCCTCGCGCTTTGCACAGACGAAGCCGCTTACAGCATAATACTGTTTCGTTAAACGGCCACTGCCGTGTCACGCATAATTTGGTTACTAAAACCATGACATTTTCGAGGCATGCGCTTCTATCAGGTGAGGGCGTCAAAGATGGTATTTGTAAAATTACATCCTGGTACGTTTTCTTAAAAAATGACATAGCTGATCGTTCGTTCAAAGCAGAAGAGCCACTTTGTGCACTAAGGGTCCTCCCATCAAAGAGCGATTAAAGTTGATCTCACTATCTCACCTCTAGTGTTTACTCTACGTGCCTTTACAAGATTTGTCATGCACAGTTGTCCATCTCGAGCAGACAATATACTGAAGGAATGAAGTGTAGGCAGATCTTGCTTTCGACCGTACCGGACCCCCTTCCAGCTTTGTAAAGGCATAGCCGAACGCTTTTGTCATATTTTAAGTTGTCAACTTGAGACCCTACTTGCGCAACCTGTATACTCCATGAGCCTCATATGTAAATGTCTTCTTGTTGACGATTTAGACAGTCCCGAAGAGACGCCGTATTAACATCCTGACGTTAAGATTGTGCATTGACGCGCTGATGTCTACATTGACGTCCTTTACGCGCTGATGTCTGCATTAACGTCCTTTAAGGGGCTGTGCTAACCAGAGTCCTCACTCAGCTACTTCGCATGTATCAGAAAGGAAGCCTCGAATGCCTTCACCTAGAATCGATAAATGCCATCACTGACATTTCACGCTGGACCTCACCATCTATGTTTTGGCTGGTATCAAATAATTAGGTCATCCACGGCATGCAGCGAGTGCTGTCTTCTACGAGTACTACTAAATGGTATATGTACACGTTCACGTGTATCATGGCAGCCACGTCATTAAAGCCTCGCCTTTGATGACATTGACCGACTCGATCCAGTGTATCAATTTCTGCTTTCTTGGCAGAGGTGGATTCATGAACTGCAAAAGCTCTACGAGGAAGAAAGCAGGTGGTAACATAAGTATTCGACCTTTACTTAACATGCGCAGCAAAGCTGTCGTACCCTTTGCTCAAACGAAGCAAAAGTTAGGGTCCTTAACCGTCATTTAAAACAATTTATTATCGCACATCGCAGATTGATACCTATCAATTAGTCTGAACTCTAAGACATGCTAAAGCTCTAGCACCACTTAAAGCTCATCAATCAAGTCTCCTGTAGTAAAACTTTCTACAATTTCTATGTAATATAGCAATCTTACTGGATTGTCTAATGCAGCGGTCATAGGACCATGCGCTGATTTTGTGATCGCTCATCGGTACCTTCTTATTGATGGTCAAAAAAATTTCGGCTTGTGTCGCACAACATGGTTGTACCACCAACTTTTACGTGCAAAACCCCGTTACGACATCCGACTACGTAGTAGTAATTGTCTATTAAAAATCCAGTGCACTTTACAAAGTATACTTAGACCTTGGAGAAGCAGCACATAATTCTTACTAGGATTAGACGTTTATGCAGGTGTTGTTGCGCTTTGATATTTAGCAGAAGCATATTTTTATCACCACATCTTACCCAAAGCGAGCGAGTCAATATTGTGTTTCTTTTGTAAGTCTTCGTACTCATCATAATTAAGTTCGCTTTGAGAGAGGGATCCTTATTTCGCCAATCGATCAAAGCTCCTGTTTCCTAGCCTCAGCATTGCTAAAATAGAGTCATGTACTATTAAGTCAAGGATAAGAAAGGACTTTGCAATTCAAAAGCTTTCAGCAATTACAGCTAATTCTAGGAACGCCTAATGCGAGAGCACAACGATTTTTGACGCACCGGAAGAAACCAAGACTAAAAGTAGCTCGTACAATTTCATGTACCGATTAGCATAGTTTCTCCTTCGAGAACTATCAGGCTTTCAGAGCTTAACTCATATTATTGTGTTTCAGCCACACGCCATTCGAGGGATCTTCATTCTTTCGTGCAAAACAACATCTTCTTTTTAGATAGGCACGATGTTTACATGCCACATGCCCGACGACAATAGTTCAATAAGTAGCACTACGCTCGTGTGGAGCATACACATAAAATTCAAGGGTCACAAAGCAATCGATTTAATGTCCATGCACGATTATTTTCAATTAAGCTCAGCAGCCTACATACAGCTCTGGTGAATTTGTAAACTGCTTTACACACATGAAATCGCCTCGGGACCGGCGTTTTCCTGATTCTAAGACTGCGTATGCGGCCCAACAGTGGAAGCTCGGTATCGGCACTCCAACCCGTACCGGTGGTGCTCATGCCTCATATAGGTCTAAGAAATACCAAGAGCGCTAGATAAAGCTCTAAACAAGCTGTGCTGTACTCTCTGCTCGCTCTTTTCGTCAGACACCAGGAAAGTCACTTTCGTGATAGTATGGAAAAGTGGGTCTCTGCATGCCTTAAGCAACCCTGTGGCTCGAGTGGTAAGCTGTCGACCTGGGATCGGGTGGTGCCCAAATAAAGGCAACCGGCGATAGATAATCAATCGGACGCGCAAACTCATTCAAAAAGTATCAATTCGTTTTAGACTGGGTGTGTGGTAGCAAAGAAGACTCTACGCTTCACTGATTAGAGAAGGCCTAATGTGCATGAGGGTTTCGGCGACTTTAATATCTAAAAAAACATGTTTTAACACCATCATGGGATTGATTGAATTACGTTATCGCGTTGCGAAGTTATGCACGTGCTAGGCTCAGTCTGGCTAGTCCACGGCCTAGAGTGGTGTCCGCATACGTCGGGTTTCGTTCGGCGGGCAGTGCAGCCAGCACCGAGGTCGTGAGGGTCTTCCATTATTTTGTTTATCTCTGACTTGGTAAGAGCCTAGGTGACGCCCTGGTGCTGGAGACCGTCGCGTCGACGGTGAAACTCGTTAGAGACCTGCAGATGCCCGAGAGCACCTGCCCGAAGCGCGCGAGCATTTAGCCCCCGCGCTTGGAAGGAGGGCGTCACCCCAACCTTTTCCGAAGCCCATCATGGGATATAAAAACAAATTTCCATGCTGAAGCTGATTGGTTACAGCGCAAATGAGCTATAAAAAGGAGCAAGACCAGACATTGCCTTCCTCCTTAGCAATAGACCTATGGCTTGACCACTCACCCTTCTCTTGCCTGCTTAAAGTGAGCAATCCTGCGTCCAGTAATCACAGCTTTTTGTCCACACCCAACGTCTCAAATCGCGGCTACTTAAGCATTTTACTGCCCAAAACGCTGATCATAAACATAAGTCAAACATAGCCGACAGTATCGCAGCTTAACAAGATGAACTGGTGGGGTGACGCCCTCCTTCCAAGCGCGGGGGCTAAATGCTCGCGCGCTTCGGGCAGGTGCTCTCGGGCATCTGCAGGTCTCTAACGAGTTTCACCCTCGACGCGACGGTCTCCAGCACCAGGGCGCCATCTGGGCTCTAACCAAGTCAGAGCTAAACAAAATAATGGAAGACCCTCACGACCTCGGTGCTGGCTCCACTGCCCGCCGAACGAGACCCGACGTATGCGGACACCACTCTATGCCGTGGACTAGCCAGACTGAGCCTAGCACGTGCATACCTTGGCAACGCGATAACGTAATACATTACATTACAAGACAAACTGGTGAAAGTAGGGTAAAGCTCCTGATCAATAAAAATTCGTTGATACGCCTCTTTTTTTCTTTTCGTGTATGCTCGCTATAGTACGACTTGACATGCTCCACATGTTTCTTTCTCTCTGCTTCCTTCCCCCTGCTCGACATTGGACGATCTATCTCTACAGCCTACTGAGCCAAGTAGACGCACCTCAGAGGCAAGAATCCTAGTGTCTCTTCTAAATGGTACGCGTGTGGTGCTCGCCACCTATACACAAAGTCCCAGGTCAGTCCGGATTGCAAGAGCGAGGGTTCACACACGTACCTAAGGCGGCTCCAGCGCGACCTTCTTGCAACATATTTTCCTCAGCACCCGTCGCTTTCAGCCTACCTGATTCTTCTGACGAAAGCGTGGCCCCACTTCGTAATGTGTCACTTGTTGCATGCAACTTTTGCTGGTGCTGTTGCATTTGCGTCTTGTTCGAAGCGGCAATGGCGGCAGCCAATTGTTGCTGTTGCTGATGCTGATGTTGCTGTTGTTGCTGCTGTTGCTGTTGTTGTTGCTGTTGCTGTTGCTGTTGCTGTTGCAGTTGTCGTTGTTGCATTTGCTGTTGCACTTGTTGCTGCAAATGCATTTGTTGCTGAGAAGACGAATTTTGTACCATGGGGTAATACAGTGCCTGTTGTGGTACAATCTGGTTGCCCATTAATTGGTACCCTGGAACACCTGCACTAAATGCCCCATTCAATGCATTTAATGCCTGAAACTGCTGTTGCTTGCCACTTTGCGCCCGCATGTGTTGCATCTGCGCTTCCAATTGCACTTGAGCCGCTCGAGCTTGAGCATTGGCGATCGCTTGCGCTTGTGCATGGGCTTGCGCTTGTGCAGATTGTTGCCGCACTTGCGTCGCTGCCAAATGTTGCATATTCAATCCTTGAGACAGATGAGGAGGGAGGGCAAATGAACCCGCCAAGTACAAATTTGGATCGGCAAACATGGCCGACGCAGTGTTACTATTCTGTACTAACAGTGCCGCAGCTTGTTGACTAGCAGCTGTCACAGAAGACGGGACTCGACTTGTTCCCGTCGTGGCAGTTGACACCACTGCAGGCCTGGACGTCAATGTGGTACCGCTCATTGTGCCACTTGTACCACTTGTGGCAATGTCAGCAAGTGGTGTCGATGCTGCAGTTGGGCGTAGATTCGTGGTACCACCGCCACTGATCAGCAACGCAGACGTAGCGCCTGCTCTTCTCATCGTTCGAAACTTGTCTTTGAGCTGCACATTGGACCGGTCGTTAAACTGAGGTCCCAACTCTTTGTCAATCAGAATCAAGGACCACACGTTACGCTGGCCATTGTACTTTTTCACCCCTTCCAATAGAGCACGCTCCTCTGCTGCGGAAAATGGTCGATATTTCCGGTGATTCTTTCGGTTTTCAGTGTACGCGGCCAATTCCGGTCGTGTCTTGATAAGTGTCCGCCATTTGTCCTTTAAATCGACGCCACTGCGGCCGTGAAACAAGTGGCCGAGATGAGGATCGCGTAAAATCGAACTCCACGGGCAACTGTCGTCGGCGTACCGCTGGACACCCAAGACTAACGCCGTCACTTCATGTGGACAATATTTCCGTCGCTTGCCTTTCACGCGTTCTCCCACGTTTTCACAGGCAAATTCCGGTGAGTTACGAGGAAATGCGTACCCACCTCCAGGCGCAGCTCCTGTCGTTGTTGCATTTGTCGCTGCTGGCACACCAACTGGTACAAGATTGGTACTTTGCCCTAATGTACCAGACGCCGTACCCACGTTTTGTGGGTACTGCAGCGATTGTTGTTGCATTTGCGCTTGGTGTTGCATTTGTTGCATCTGTGCTTGCTGCTGAAGACGAAAGTGTTGCTGTTGCTGTTGCTGTTGCTGCTGTTGTTGTTGCAATTGTTGCAAATGCATCTGTTGCAAGTCGGCTTCTTCTTTCAGTTGCAGCAATCGCGTTGCCGATGGCTGGGCAGTGGCAGGTTCGACTTGCGGGTCGGACACGGCAACTGTGCCCGTCTTGACTGGTACGTGCGGCATCGGGTCAGCAAACGCCAAGTCTAACAATTGCAACATTGGCACAAGGAGCAAATGAACACACGAACGAGCAAATATAAAGTTGCACCCTTGCACACTAACCACTGGTAAAATGGTACCTTTGTCACTCAAAGACGCTTCGACTCCAAGAATGGCGCTCCAACACCTAGACACCTTCACTCCCCTACTCGTAGGTTGCGCTTTCAGCGGTAAAACGTGTGTCCTCTCCTCGCTCTCTCCCTCTTGCCGTTTCGCCCACACACGTGAGCACACTAGCTGTTGCTAAATATACCGCAGCGAGCCCTAGCCACGTCGTGGCCGAACGCGGTTGCAACTTGTGGACTAATCAACACACCCCACCACGTTTTGCGGTCAATTGGTGCCCAATTGCAATGAAAAGACTCTAGCGACCTTGCCACAAAATACCGTTTTTGCGTCTCGTTTTAATGCCTTGCAACCAAATTCGATTGCAGCTTAGGGGAAGCCGCGGCAAGAGTGAAGGTCAATGCCTCAATGTCCTTGGCACCAATCCTATTGCACGAGATTGCCGCTGGATTGGAGTGATACGATGGACCTACAAAGGTAGTAGAGTTTGATGCGGTCGCGAGCGGACAAAGCAACGCAACGTTAGAGCAAGGCGGGAGGCTGTTTCTTCTGCAAGTTGCTGCGCGAGTTGCGAAGGTTCGAGCTGGAGCCGTGCGTTATATGAATGAAAAGGGAGAAGGGCCCCAATCCCTGTACCGATATGTTGCTTCCTTTTCCTGCCGCTTCATCGGTGTTGACGTAGCAATCGATCCGAGACGGAGGAAAAGAATTGATTGGAGGAGAAAAGGTAGGGAAGGGGGAGGGCCAGGGGACTACCAACCGCAAATGTGACCCCTGTGAATATCGATGGCGAGTTTGGCAGGGGAGAGTGTGACACCCGAAAAAAAGACGGGCGGGAGCATTTTCAAGCCCACCACGTCAGTGAAATCGACTCGCTGCTCGCTAACGGACAAAGTATTGACCGTGCAAAGGAATTACACGAGCTGAGCGAGAGAGGAACACTTGGTGGTGCAATTTTAACCTCAAAGAAGGGAGCTAGATGCGGCAGTTTCCTCGCTACAAGACGTTGATCACCGAAAAGGTTTCAAGAGTTGCACTTGGCTATCGCGTCTTGATTTACACTATGTATGAGTTGCCATTTGGTTTAATTGCACCGTGAGCAAGGTCACGTTGCATTGCAATTCAATAGCTCTTCATTTTTGCAACAATCTATTGTGCAAGCGTTTAGACTCGCTACAATCGAACGAACTCTTGAGCTTCAATTAAAAAACGTACCCGGTCGTTTCAGTGTACCGGTGCTCTGTGCAAGTAACAGAAAGGGCGGAACACTTTTGTACCGGTACAGCATCGGATGATCATCTATTGCATTGTGGTACAATGTAAAGATCCCTTGGGCAAACGGGACGGACATGGTAGCCATCTTGGGAGCGGTACCACGGGCAGCAAATTTTCACTCAAGAGAGAGCACATGTTGAGCTGTATGTGACGATCGATTGTACCAGGTACGACTTCAGTGCATGACTAGAAATAGGGCTGGACCATGGAATGATCTTCTTGCAACGCGTCAAACTTGAAAACTTGGGGGAATATTGTTCCCTTTTTTTCTTCGCTGTACTGAGTATCTACCGGTAATGCAAAAAGGTACCATCAATTTTACGGCATGCACAAATAAAGTCGAAGACTCAAGTTCAACAGTTTTATGGCCTTTAACATACAAAGTTGAGTTTAAAAGCTCAAGGAAGGAAAAAAATTATCACGACTCTTGTTGGCACCACGTCTGTTTAAAGTATTCTTTGCACTGACACGACAGTGGCGCTTCGTTGACGTGTCTACGTCAACCAGCTGTTGATTAAATCCAGCTTTCACATTCGTATGATGTCGACTCTTTCATGATTGTCAATTAAGACGCAAGTTTAGTGATGATGATGCCCCGATCGATAGAAAGTTTCAGTGGTGATGACGCCCCCATTGATAGATTATTTACGTGGTGTCACTACTTTATCAAACATTACGCCAATGACCGAATCGCTTTTGCATATTTGTTTTATAAAGTGAAAAAAAATTCTTGGCCAAAGACCCATACGTATTGTGATGCGTCCGCATGTCAGTAGCCACCTTCTGTAGCCTGCTTGCCCTTGCCACACGACCAACTATCGCACATCACGAATCTTAGACGCATCACGTCCTCATGTCCTCATCTGATGCAAAGCACAGTGTGCTTGCCGCAGTGCAAATCGTGAACATCATGACTTTGATTATCAATACAACCCACTAAAAAAAAGCTTTGGGTTAGTTATACCGGTTTTTTACGTTGGTTATAATGCAAAAACCATATTTATTTCGCAGCACATTTGGTTGCTTATCAAGAATCAGAGGTAAGATTAGAGCACATCGAAATTGTATCCATGGATCAATCCTGAACCTGCAGTGTATCGCGCACCTTCACCCCTTACGATAAAAAATTTGTAACTCTGTTACTCCTCGGAGCATATCTTCGCCAATCTTAGATCCTTTCAAGTGGATTGTCGGCGTGGACCCTCGCAAAGGTTCTGGGATAAATATAATTGTCTTGAACGTGCACTTCGTACTACTAGAAAGACTTGCTAAGTTCTGCATGCGGCTGCACTGCATGCTTTAACCAAATGAAAGGCCTCATTGCGCCTGATCAAAGTTCTACTCTAACGTTCTGACGGCACTGATTCCGGTCGCACTAACGATAGCGTCGACTGTGAAATTGGAGTTGAGGCTTTGATTTTTGATAGAAGGAAACCAAAAAAGGTTTTAATCAAGGGATTGGATATACTTAAATGTTCTTGTGGGTGTAGTATTCGTGCGAAGCCGAGTTAAACGATGAAAACTCGACCTTGAATCACTTTACTTGAGGGGGGTGCGTCCGTGGAATGTAAAAAAATGCAAGCTGAATCGACAATTCTCTCGGCGAACTTTGAGGCCGCGCCACTGCTTAAAAAATTTCAGACTACGATAATATTGATAATTTGAATCGCTTTTTTAAGGGTTGTCATGCAAAAAAATTATATCTTTTGCAATGGCAGTCACAAATACTCCCAAATGTTAAAGGTTATGTGAACACGCTAGAATTCTATGAAATCCGGCGGGTCGGGAACTTTGCGCGCCTGTAAAAATCTTGGTCAGCCATCATGATTAGGCTGTCATGAAGAGCAACAAATTTAATTCGCCCATGGTTCTACTGGCTAACCGGACTACGAACCAGCCCATACTCTTAACTGTTAAATTAACAAACCTGAAAAAGCATACAAAACTTATGTCAGTCTTAAGTCCTCAGTTTGATATCAAATTAATAGAACAAGCTAGTAGTTTATGCATCGCAGTTGCAATGCTATGAGTGATCAGAGTAGATCCCTTAAATCAGGCGAACGGCAAAGCTCCCAACGACATTTACCTGAAGCACGATAGACTTCGAAGGCGCGTCATTATCCAATGTACGGTCATTAAGTCCAAGAGGAACCTTCTCTTGGCTTTCATTCCGTCTTGATAGCTTCACGTGTACACGGTCAAGACTGTAAGACATCAAGCTTACAGCTCACAGGTTTGGTCCTTTAAACAAAAATGTCAGCACGGGCGAGCTATTGGAAGTCTTTAAGTCCTTAAATTTGTCTTTGGCTTGCCAGAAATCAACTGCAACAGATGTTCGTGTGCCACCTGATCAAAAAGTGCGTGTGGCACATGTATCAGATAAAATAATTGAGCAAGGCCGTTCACGATGACGACATATAGACCCTTAACCTTTGTAGCGTTTTGGCAAACGTTCCCCCGAACTTGCTGATATAAACAGCAGATGAAAAGTTGAAGGAGTGCCTAAAGGTACATTGTGCCCAGGCGCCATATTGTTGGACCGACAAACTGTTAATAGCTCAATTTGCCATCAGCAGAGCGGCCCAAGATCCAACAATTTCCAAGCCATTTTCTAACAAAAACCGGAGTCCTGCATTTGATGCACAACGCAAAGAGTGACATCCGGAGATTACACGCACCGTGCAAAGCAGATGATGTTGCTGTTCAGCGCTATAGTTAGCTTCGGCCGGGATTCCTTTATCATAACTGCCTCACATGGAATGGCGCTTACGTCCGCAGCCATCGACGGTTGTGTAACCAACATCGCGTTGTGATTTCTGTCATTAGATGCACCCTTAAGCCACATCGAGGCTTGCCGTTTTTTTTTTTACCTCACATCGCTCCTAGTGGTTTTCAATGCTGGTCATACTAGCAGCGAGGACGTCTTAAGTTGGATAATGGTAAGTGAGGTTCAAGAGCCTTCTTGGCTATGGAGGTGTATTTTTATACGCCGGACGACCGCATGGAAGTGATAAACTTGTCTAGGAAATACTCATATTCATTCAGAGCTATTTCAAAGCCTTGGTAAAAGCAATATATGGCAAGTGTTCGCCGGAGTGCTTGCAGTACCATTTATTGTCTGTAAACCGCCAAGCGAGGGCAACAATAGACCCGCGATCCCCGCCGTGGTAGAAATAGATACTTTTTAGAGCCTTCTTTGCCTAAATGGCTTTTAGGCATGCAAAACTTCTCTAGCTCGCCGCCCATAACGCAGGCGTAAACTTTGTGGACACAAATGTCAGCTGTAGTCCCGAGGCACCTCCTTAAAAGTTGCCATCTTTATCGTAATATGTCCTGGCTGACGGGCTCTGCCCGTAATCCAGGACCACTTAGCTCTTAAACTCATAGCATATAATGTTATGTGCGGTGCGTCAGCTGAGTATTTTCACACAACGTAAGACACCCGTCCTTAGCTAACTGTGACGAGCATGAAAATATCAAGAGACACCACAACACTGTATCGAGCCTTGCCGACGGATATACGAGGTGAAATTCTTAGCGGCCCCATCAATATCGAGATACTCTCGCCATTAGTCGGCCGTCCAGAGTTTTGTGTAAGATCGCAAGCTTTGTAAAACTCACTTGATCACACGGGCTTTTTGCATGGGTTAGACTCGGCGTAGTGTTCATTGATACGTATTGAAAGATATCGACCGAGTTTGTTTTGCAACGGTCGAAGCGATACCGAAATCAAGGCGAGGAAATGCGCTTTCTTCCGTCCACAATTGTGCACGGATGTAAATCAAATGTAGATGGCCCGAGGCAAATGCTGCACTTGTTTCTTAAACAAATCATTAGCGCTAGAATCTCACATCTAGGCAAGGAATGCTAGAAATATTTGAATGGAGTGGGTTATACTCAGTATTAATTAAATGGTAGAGCTTTAGCTTAGATTTATCACTTTTCGACATGCAATGAGAAGGTACTGCAATTCGTAATATAAACTATCGTATCGGTTACACATACATGCGTGCTAGACACCAATAATGGAATTCTGGTAATAAATCTAAAAGTCTAACATCTATAACCGTTTTAAAATTAATTTGTTAGAGCGATATTTGTACCGTAGTAGGTTTATTGCTTGCGATGATAAGTTATTGCTCGCGTTAATTGGGTTATTGCTCGCGTTCATAGGGTTATTGCTAGATATTCCAAATCTCAAATCAATGACGCGGTTTTGGGATCATGTAGTCTGTGCCATACATGTTTGTCAAAACGAATTGGGGATCGTGCACCGTGTCGAATGGCAGTCCATTAATGGTCACGTGCGAAAAGGGTTCCACAACTTGCGTTGGCAAGAGGCTGTCTCCAAACTTTTCCAAGCCCCACGTTGTCTCACTTAGCTTTTCCATTGCGTAAAGATCGACGTACGGCACTAAAAAGTTTTGTGCGAGCACGCGTTGGGAGTCGTACAATGTGGCGGCCAGTGGGTGTGTTGGGGCCACACAAACCCGCCAAATGTCGAGAAAGAAAAAGTGGTAGCCCTTGGCCATTAAAGCTTGCCTCACGTCATTGTCTTTGTGAAGCTGGCCAGTGTATGCAATGTCCGTGTCTTCTGTAAACGGGATCATGGATTGATTGCGAACGGCACCAAGCAGTGAACCGTAGATAACAATGGGCGTTCGATTGAACGCAGAGAGCTCCTCGTAGACTTCGACTAAGAGCAGGTGGAGCACACTGGCGTAACAGCGACTTTGACTGGAATGCTGGGTAAGAAGATCCATTCGATCTGCACTCGAGCAAAAGGGGACATCCTTCCGTCCAGAGATCGGTAGACAGTATTTGTAGCCAATGTCCTTTGAAAGGCTGTCATTGCATAGGACAGTGAGATCGTTTTCAAAAAGAGGGGGTGACTGAGGTTTTGCTTCTTTCAAAAGGGTATAATAGCGATGGTTCGAACGGTACTCGATGTCGCTCACGTTGACCGTACGTGGACTACAAGACGGTGTCTTGGAGCTATCGTTGCTCATCGTCGCGTCGTCTACATCATTGGTGAGGGCACTCGCTTTGCTCGGTAAAAAGTATCCCGACGTGCTCGCTAGAATATTCATCTCCATTGCGAGGTCACAAGCGACCACGGTAGCCAGCAACAATGTCACAAAGACGAGCATCGTGCCGCGTGAAAACGATTTGATCGAGTCCATGCCGTCCACTGGTGTATTGAGATCGTCTTTGCCCACACTCATGCCGTGAAGCGATCCTTCTCAAGCTAGTCTTGGAATGGGAAATAAGCAACACATAGAGCTGCTTTTACTTTGAAGAAGTTTTTAGAAGGACACACCAGTCTGGGCAAAGCTGACGATCGAAAAAAGCATGTCCTTGACTATGGTGCTACTCTATGAGTTACATATAAACAAAAGAGATTAAAAGTTAAAGTTCATTGATTTAGTTCCGGTACTCTATAATTTTAATGTGTCGAAAATTACAATCTAAAAACCTTATATCAAGTAAAAATTAAGTGATTGGGTTTACATACTGCGGCAATAAAATGGTATGTAAGCAGCGACCTATAATACAATAATATCTATTACAAGCATCCTGCGAAGGTGGCGTCGTAGCATCTGGCGATTGTTCGATACCAGACAGCATCTGGGGTCTTTTATCATCTGGCCATCTCATTGATAAGTCTGCTTAAAATCTGATGCGGTTGCACTTCTTTAGAATTTACTCTTTACTTAATCATAAATAATACTCGCGGTACAGCTTGAGTAGTGTCAACGACAAGCCAAACACGCCAACGACAACGCCTAGACAAAGCATCAGCAGCGGCCCAGCATGCTTCCAAGTAACCATCGGGCTTGTCGATTGCAGGAGGTAAAACAAGGCCGGCATAATAAAGATCAACAGCGATCCAGAAACCGAACCGACAATACTCAGCGGAATCTTGACAGACGGCACAAAGATGCTGCATGTGACAATGAGAATCAAACTCAGCACCGTGACCCCGACATACTCGCGGTACGTCGCTTCATGACTCGGAGTCTGCACACCATTCTTCACCCGTAAATACACGCTCAAGACGCACGAGCGAAAGGGCCACATGGCAATAGGAGTCGTAAGGATCAGCGCCAACGCCATACATAATTGACCAATCAAAAGAGGGATCCGCACCGCTTTGTGTTGTGCCACATACGCCGCCGAAAAGTTCAGCAATATATTGTCTTGCGTCTCGGCGCCAAATTGCAAATAGCCACAGAGCGAAATGATTTCATAGAGCCCAAACGAGACGGTAATTGCACCAATCACAGCGCGGTTCATGCGCGGCAAGGAACGGTCTTTGAGCTCTTCGTACACTGGCAAGGCCGTATTATGGCACGCAAAGGCCGAGACGAGCAACGTGACAGTGTAGACGCTCCCCGATTCCAGGCGAATGGCCTCGACTCCCGACGCAATCGACGCGTCGTGGACACTATAGAACGCCACAAGCACAAAGGCGACGACGTACATGATCGATAGAATTGCGAGGACGGACGCAAGCCAGAGTTTGCCAATGCGACGACTGAGTGACAGTGGAAACACAATACTCGCCACTAACGCAACGGTTAGCATCCACTTGTCTTGGACAGAGACATTGAGCACCGCCGCACACAAGTCCGTGACAAAGATCAAGTAGCTCACGAGCGTCCCGAATCCCCCAAAGATAAAGGTAAATTCGGCCAAACTCGTCCCAAACGCGCCCATAGTATAGTGGCCAAGACTCTCGTACGTCTTGGCACAATTCGTGCCCGCACGGTCGCTTGCGGACAAGAGCAAGTGCACCGAGTATTGCGTAATCATAGCAATACTCAACATAATGACATTGCCCAAGAACCACCCACTCGAGGCAATCGCAAACGGTACGGCAAGGGTGCCGGAACCCAAGATGGTATTAGTGAGCGTAAACGTCGAGCCCCAGAGTGAGCTGCGCGGCTGCTCCTTTAATCTCGTCGCCACGGCCTTGCTCTTGTGCACGTCAATCACGTGCAGCGGTTCGTCCGCCAATAAGTGACTCGACTCTTTGGCAAACCCCTGCACTTGGCCCGACGAGACGCGGGGACTCACCACGTACTCGCCCATCGAGACCGAGCGCGGTGCGCAGTCGCATTGGTACTTGAGCGTCTCAATAATGTCGCGCGAGCCACGCTTGACGGGCGAGAGCGTAAGCCCACACTTGTGCACGGTCGAAAAGTGCGCGTCCATTCCCATGGGCCGAACGGATTGCGGTTGTGGAGCCATGGTGGCGCAGGTTACGCCTTGGTGGCAACTTAGTTAGTGAGCGGTTGTCAAAGGACTTGATGTTTGTATGGAGCGTGTCCAGTTGTCCGTTTTCTAGAAAGGGTAGTCTCTTGGACGCGTAATTTTAGATGGCAAGGGCTACTTTGCTCCGTGCCATGGAGAGAAGGAGCGTTGTACCGTAAAGAAGCAGAGGGGCCAAACGGGTCATCGCACGGGGTGAAATGCGTGACACGACCATCGGTTGGAACACGTAGGAGGAATGCCGGCTAGCCATTGGTTTACTGCGCGATCATTGCTTTTCGGGCGATACATGATCGCATACCGAATGTCGAGGTACTTGGAGTATGTAAGGGGTCTTGAAATCTTGGGTATAGTATAGTTACATTGCCAAGTCATTAAAATATAGAGAAAGAGAATTTTTAGATCATTACTATTATGCAAAACCAAATATATATATTGGGTTAGACAGTGCCAGACAATGCTCGAAATCGGCACGGGGTTACAGGATTACAATTTTTTTCTTGGGTTTGCGAGTTCATCGACGGAAAGGAAGCTATGAAAAAAGGGAGACGCTAAAGATATTAGCAGTCGCTTATTATCAAACGATGCAAGCCAGTACGAACTGGCGAAGGTAAACTCCATTGTTTTCGTCTAACGGATCACTAAATCAACACTATTTATTGCAACACAAACCTTTATCTCGCTATCAACGATGGTTTCCTCGGTTGCTTTGTAGTATGTGAGATAAGATATTATTGAAAGGAAAGTGTTCTCACTTTTGGCACCTTGCGTCCAGGGCTAGCGCGGTGCTCTCTTCAATGTATATCGTTAAATCTTGTTGATTTAGATCCAAGTACACAGAGTTCTGAAGGGCCAAAAGTTAATTTTCAGTCAAAAACACAGAAAGCTGGTAAGACTTAATACAAGGAAATACATCGGGTTATGCATAAAAACTGATAACAGGTAAAAATGGTAACTTCGCTGACTTGATGGATACAATTTTGCTACAGTGCACAACGTACGTATATTTAGTTCGGAATAAGCGTTTGATTATGAGCCATCTCAACCCATAAATTAAGAGTTTGAGCACTGGACTCAAAACTACTCACGATTAATGGATTCTGTCGCTCTACTTCTAATGACTTTCGTCATCCGAATGAAATGTTTGCAGTTGGCTGAATCCGCGGCAAAGTACAGCGCTAATCTAAACACATCCCCTTGATAAATTCGTAGTGTGGAAGCTTGACTGCTGCTGCTGTTGTGGCTAAGAAAAATCAAAGCTCAACTAAGGCAAGATTTAAACTCGTTATAGCCTTCGCGTTGCTATTTTTCTTTGCATAAATGCAGCATAGCGAATCTTCGTTTGGCGCCAAAACGTGTACGGTTTTGCCCCACTTCGTCCAATTTTTATATATAAATCTCACAGAGCAAGTAACATTGCAAGTACAGCTCAGAGTATCACATCATGGAGACCTGATTTTCCGCTAAGCCCCTTCAGAGTTACGGCACATGAACCAGCTTATAGTACTTGTGAGCTCATTGGACACCAGTATAACAAAGAGGGGAAAAATGTATGCAATCAGAATAAAAGAAAATTCAATGGCAGCGTTTTTTCGTTTATATTAACCGGGTAAATAGGCTACCTTAGGGCTAGTATCTAGCTTTTAAGGGATTTATCATGAAATAGCAGGCTTTGTCTCATATAAGTGTCTCATCAAAAGGTGCAATTCTACACCTACAATGTGCACTCAAATACTAAGGCAACAGCGCAACAGTAGAGAATAGGGCAGCAAAGCCAATTTGGCGAAACTTAACGAGGCAGAGACAAAGGTGCACAACCTTGCAACTCCACCATAAGCGTGTGTATGATAAAGTGCGAAGGCCTTGGCTAGTGAATGAGTCTCCGCTCTTGTGTGCGAAAAAAAATCCGCTTTAACGTACGGGAGAGAGAAAATAGATTAGAATTTGGATCTTGCTTGCACATTTTTAATCTCATGCAATTTTTTTTATAAAAGCCAAGGTTTCAAATGATTCTTTTTTCTTCCGCGAGATCCTTAGTTACCCAGCAACGATCTGCTAGCATCAAATCCATGTTTAATTAGATTAAGTTACACATACAAGCTTGCCACCCAATTCATACCTTGCTAATTTGCTCAAATAATTGCACGTCAATACCAGCATCGTCGACTTCGGACACTCGTGCGCACAACTGACGTACATAAGTCTTCAACTCGTCACAGTCGCGTTTGACCAGCTCGTACAGCTCAGCGTGTAAAAGATATGTCTTCAGAAACAGCAACGCACATACATTGATTGCGTTCGCCGCCACCGTCTGACTCTTTCCTGTCTCTTTTTGAGTTTCGTCGTCTCCATTTACCAACTGATTAAGCATATAATCCATCGCGAGGCCTAAATGACCTAAGCCAGGACTGCTGCTCATAGATCGTGCCTCACTAGGTGGGATAAACTCGAGCAAAGGCACAAGCTGCTCTTCATCAACGTGCCGTACGCCTTCAACCACGACAATGGCAACACGCTCGACCAACGATGCCGTCCACTTAACAAGCAAAAGACTCGATAAGTGTACAATCGTCATAAGCTCAGTCTCCATTTCTTGATAAAACTGAGTCAGCTCTTGCTTTTCAGCCTCCGAAACAGCTTGCAAATGCTCATGCAGTAATGTTTGACGCGCAAGCGCGAATGCTGACGGTGACCGCGGCGAACGCGGCGACTTTGGCGGAAGAAATTTGACGACGACTTTCTTTGACGCTCTCGCTTTCATTGGACTAATGTCCTTGCGTGTACGAGTGGATTCCGATGGGATATTGCCGAGCAGCACGCACGCATGACGAAGCAACTGGCGACTTTGCTCCATGAGCACCACAAAAGACGTTGGGAACGCTTGACGCCAACATTGTCGCCTCGAAGCATTTCCACTTAAACCGATGAGAAATCGTAGCAGTGCTTGACATTCAGCAACAACAGCACGTGTCCACCGATGACAGTGAGCTGGCTCAATCGCCGCTAGCAGCATAGGCTCCGCGTAAGATAAAAACTGCCAAACAAAGGCGTCGTCACCGTCCACACAGCTTGACAGACGCAGCAAACCACCTACAAAGTCGAGTACCAGGCACCACATCCGGTGTGCCGTGGACACATTGAAGCATTCTTCAATCTTGTCATCAGAAATCACATATCCGCGCAGACAAGAGCTACTTTCTTCTTGTGCCATTTGAGTCTGAAGCAATGGGAGCAACTCAGTCGCTAGTAACAGTAACAACCGGTACGATACACGTGTGTGGCCATCTTGCAACATTACACGTCGACACACTTCAGCATTGGCTGGGTTCCATACGATTGCAGTCAAACCATGCAACACGTTACATGCGTCCTCTTGTCGCAAATTTGCTTCATTGGTGGACGATGCAGCACGGAAGCTTTGCACTAGCAAGTAAATCAAAGCGTTAATTCCTTGCTGACCGTGCTCTAGCTCCTTGAAAGACGGCATTAAACCAACTCTACTTTCCAGATGCAGCTTAAAGTTTCGAGAATTAAGATCGCTGACATTGTCAAGAACTTCTTGGAACAGACAGCAACTCAACTGGTACAAAATCCCAGTAAATTGTCTCGAGCATTTTCGATTACTAGATGAAGCGATGACTTTGATACTATGTCCAATTAAATTTGCTTGAAGCAAAGCCTTTGAAGGCGATACTCTCTCAATATCCAAATTTCGGTCGGTCACTTTGTTCGGTATATCGCTCAAGTGACGGACAAGCAGCAAAGCCGTGGTGAAAAGCGACACATACAAATCATTAGTCACAGCCTCAAATTTGGTCGTAAAATCAGTCTCCAGGCGAAAAAACAACGGGACTACCGTCACTTTTTGAGCTAGCGCTGTTTTGCGATTGCTGCCGGGAGTCATGACTTCGAGCTCGCGTGCAGCTCGATCTCTCGATTCGTGCACTACGGTCAAAGCTTTTTCAATTACAGCTAGTAATTCCAGAGTCGTTTTAATGTCAAATTTTAAATCTGAATCGGTGCCAAGAATTTCCAGACGCTGGCGGG
This sequence comes from Plasmopara viticola, assembly GCA_001695595.3. Taxonomy (NCBI): domain Eukaryota; phylum Oomycota; class Peronosporomycetes; order Peronosporales; family Peronosporaceae; genus Plasmopara; species Plasmopara viticola. The sequence goes on from MBPM02000079.1 coordinate 283,724, forward strand.
TATGTGATAGTTTAGGGTCACGTGTCTTACGTATAACGAGACACAATTGATGATGTAGCATCGATACCAGTAGGTTCACGACACTTTGCAAATGTACCAGCACAAAGTAGTCGAGTGATTCGTTGTCAGCCTCGTGCTGCTGAATTCGGCTTTTGATCACGTCCGCCAGCAGTTGAATCAGTTCAAACGATGTCCGATCGCCATAAAAGCGCGACAACGCACTCGATGTTGAAGATGCGAATGTTGCATTCTCAGTACTTACAGCACTACTCTTGATGCGAGGAGGTGAAGAGATCATCGACATTCTTCGCGTGGGCACCTCCTCTTTCGTATCAGTTGGTGCACCAGTCTGCAGACAGCATAACTCCATAAACATTTTCCACTTAGTCAAAGAAAGAAGCTGAGCATGCAGATAGGCCGCTTGCAAGTTACTCCATTGGACCAATTTTAAAGCTTGAATATTGGTCGGACAAGTCTGTCCACCTGCGCTAAATTGCCATTTAAAGGTACTCGCATCACAAATCAGTCCTTCGACGTACATTGAGATCTTACCAACAGGTAATGCACTCAATAAGTTTGTAGTGGGCCTCTTCACCGCGCACACACGTCGAATAAATGCCGTATACTGCTTTAATTGAGTTGAAGAATAATCTAAGCGAGTCAATGAACGCAGCCAGTGCAAAAAATGTCCTTCTTCTCGAAACGTCTCAAGCACGTCCACGAGCGGGTGGTCGCTTTGCTTAGACGCTCGGTTGTGCCACTCGAACATTACCAATTGGAATATCAAACCACGGGCAAGATACCCGTAAGCACTCGAGCGCCCAACGTATGATCTGGACAAGCTCTCAACGTTCCCTCCGCCTTGAACAATAGCAGCCGCTAGCTCCATATCTAGCAGTCCGTGTTCCTCCATCGAATCCAACGGCATGTGAATTTTCAGTGCTCGGGTCACATTGGGCCAAAACGCGGGAAAGGCACATAGAGCTGTCATAATTTTCAAATGCACGCTATGACCGGCATGAACAGCACCTTCCCAAATGCTGACGAGAAACGTCAAAAGAGCACAGAATAATTCTGATGACTGCTCTAAAAGTTTCTCAGAAGCCTCGAAAAATTGTGTTATTATTGTAATAAAAGGCAGAAAATCTTTTTCTGCGTTGCCTTCATCGGATTCGTTACCAAAAAGCAGCAGTGCCAAAAAATTTGGTTGGTGCTCCAGGGACAACGTGAGCAACTCAACTGTCTCTGTTTGCACCATCACTTGCCGTGGCGACGATGCGCGCAGCAAATTGGCAAACCTGTCGCGCACACACGAAAAGTTCTGATCTTCATGAAAAAGCGCAACAAGCGACTGCGTGGAAGCAAGATCTCGACTTTCCTGCTCTAAGCGATAGTCTAATACGACAGCTGCACGCTGTAGAATTTGCAATGACCAATATACAATTTCGGGCGCGTCCTCTACATCATACCCGAGGTAGCGTCCACAAAGCGTAACGAGTGTCAGCGACGAGCGAGTCCTGGACCCGTTAATGGGCATCAGCAAAATCTTTCGAGCGGCTTGTGTATCGTTGCTGTCCTGTTTGCTTGCTAGAAGCACCTCAACAATTCGCAAAGACGTTGTAACAAGCGATTGAAGCCGAGTGATGTTAAATCTACTATCATCTGTTGCGCTCTCATTGACCAGCAAAAAATTAGCGTCTAAAATTGCATCTTCATTAGACTTCACAGCGCTATCCCAACTATGGATTTGATCTTTCGCCATGCCAGATACACCAGCACCACAGAAACGTAACAGCTTCACAAACAGCGACATATAGTTAGACAACGTGTCGCACAACTCTGCTTCAAACGCTAAAATCATTTCATTTTGCTCGTGGATATATTTGCGCGGATGCACTAGTACGTAAAGCAAACGAAGGCATCGTTCAGAGACCTCACAACGTTCAGTGGCAGACACAAACTTCCAGCTCTCGTGTGTCGACAGCACTTCGATTGCAAATTCTGCAGCGCATACAAACCAAAGTCTTTCCAACGCGACAAACGATTCTGATTTGAAACCTGAAGTTATGAATGCTTGGGCTTCTTTCGACAAATGCCATCGCACTACGCTCAGTAATATTTCCTGTGTTGCTAGTATGATTGGATAGACTCCAATTAATCGTTCGTGGACTTCAAACAGCTTCTTAGCGCTCTTAACAATTAAATTAACACACTCCTCTCGCCCTCCACTAAGTGAAGATGACATTAACAACTCAACTCCGAATGTCGTCGCCAGAAGTGCTTGAAGAGCAAGGAAAGACGCGGCAACAAAGTGAAAACATGATGCTGAATAAGCGTCATGCTTCTCCGTGCACTGAGAAGCAAACAAAAAACCATCGAGCACTTTAAAGATAAGGCGAAGCAAGTGAATGCCTCCATCCACAGCAAATGCGTTCGAAGAATTAGCATCGCTGATGTAGTCAACGTCACGACGTCCACAATGATCAAAATGCGTCAAAATTTGTTGTCGTGCGTAACGATCTCGAATGCCCCAAAATACGAGGTCTTCGCTAGATGCAGACAGCAACCTAGGAAGTGCTATATGCTGCCTCATAAGCAAAGGCACGTACACCTCAGGCGAAGAAATTTGATACCTTGTCCACCATCGGTGCAGTCTAGCCTCGCCCCAACGTCGCTGCATCTCTTCAAGCACGAAGTGCCCCCCATCTTCTTGCTGGCCCAATTGGATAATAAATCCAAAGAAGGCCGTCAATACGCCAACATCTTCCGAATTTGAGCGAATTAATTCAGCGAACGACATTGACCGAAGTCCCGACGCAATGGTATCGGTGCGTAGCATTAGCATATCCCACAACGATGCTTTCGTGCCTTCTTCACTATCTGTAAGAAGCCATTCCACCTGCAGCTCATTGTTGGTCTGAACGAGTGATCCAATTGTCCCAACAGCCACCACCAATCTACTCTCTGCATCTTTATAAGCAAACGGGCGCGTGCACTGTACAAGTTCCGACTCACCTGCAACGTTGCAGTAGAACTCTGCTGGTGGCACTGGACGACAGATACGCTTTGTGCTGTCAACAGCCACACCTGCACCTGGCTGGTTATAAATTTTCAGTACTTGGCGCAGAACAGTTGGAGACGATACTGCGTGGTAATGACAGCAGAGTGCCGTCAACAATTCCACACACGACAACAAACTAGACGGCAGATTAATCCGAGATTTCAACAACAAACTACCAAGTGCGATATCTTCTCCAGTCATCACCACATCCGTCATCTCGTCGTCTTCCACGTCAATCCCTAGAACTTGCTGAGCAACATGTGCGTCAGAAAGAACAGGCAAGACAAATTTGACCATTGCGTGCAGTTCTTGAGCTCCATTCAAGTGTTCCATATACCCCAGCGTCGAGAGCATATCGTTTAAAAAGACAGCCACTACTTTTTGATAAATACGACCATCACAGCAATATTTCTGATAGTGTGAAGCATTTGTCGATGTGCGTACACAAGATGCAGCCACAGTTGGAAGCTTCCATAGCGTTTTCAAGTGAAGGCTAAGCGGATGCAAAATGGCTGCAATGTCAGACCCTGTGTAACTACGAAATACTAGTGATCGCACCAACGCATTCAAGTTCTGAAAACCATGCAGTTGCTCCACTGCTGTTATGGTATGTTGCAGCGTGATTTGAAGCTCTTTCACTTGCTCAATTTCTCCATGCGACATCACCATTTTCCGGTAAAATCGACCTAATAGGGTTGCCCAAGCCAACAACAACACGCCGGGTACTGGTGAAGCGACGTTGTCACTATATGTAGCTCCATTCAATTCTGTCAAGAAGAATGTCTTGGTCACGTCGTGCAATACACTGTAGTCTTGTCCATCTTCGATCGTATGCAATAACCTAAGGGCGACTAAAAGACCCACTTGGGTTAATCGTCGTGCTTTCTCTTGTACATTGCTTATGGCTAATGTGCTGGTGGTAAATACGTCGTCAAACACACGCACTTCCCAGTTGTGTATAGTCTTTGCAATCTTTACTGCACTTTCCACGGTAGCCTTCTCTTGAGACGCTACAAGCGTCAATAGCAGCAATTCTCGCAATAAACTTTCCTCTTCAAGAAACTGCATTTCCCAAGCATTAAGTGCATTGCGCTCTGCCGCCCCCACACCCAAAAAGCCAGGAGGATAGACAAATTGACGACCATGAACTTCATCCAGCAGTGCCTCACGCAGTCCTTCCTTGAGCAGCTCGTGTACAATCTCTCTAGCTGGGTGGGCGTTTGGATCGTGCGAGTTTCTAGCCACACGTAGGAGCTGAATACGTACCGCAAAAAAGTCTCGCCTCCCTGCAAAGTATTGGCGCCTTATCGTCTCGATATCTAGCGGCGTTTGAGCTTTCTGATGGTCTCGAAGCATTTCCAAAGCGTTTTGAACCTCCTGTTGACCGCCTGAGATCGGTAGTTGTACACTAGAGAGAAGCATCGACCATAATTTGTCATCACTTTGATCCGATGTCGACGATTCGGTGGCACGGCCGTCTTTTTCGGCTGAAAACAACGTCAACACTGAGTGTTTGGGCGTTGTGGGCGGCGTTGCGCTGTTCGACCCGTCCACACCTCCACCCAGGGGCACTACGCCATGAAACGATCGTATGGCCTCAAGCACGCGATCTACAGGTAGTTCCTCGCCTTGCTCTCGTCGCAGCCATGACAGCACGTGCGCGGCAGTGCGGATTTGCCCGCCCCGGGTGCGCACCATCAAACTTGGTATTGTGGTGTGCACCACACGTCAATGCGGAGTGTGTACGAGTGTGTACCACATCGTTTGGCGTCACTTTCCCTCTCGATCCCGATCAATTCAGACGGCGTTCTCTGTCTATTCCTCGATAGTAATCTAAAACTGTGCGTGATTCCCTCGTCTAAGCGCCGTGTCGACGCAAGCACCGTCGTCGTGTAGCGCGTCCTCTTTTGTATTTAACGTGACATCGACATCAACACCAGGTCCCGGCGCGCTCTGGGACGTGCTCGGTCGGACTGCGTGGGATCTGGGCGGAGGACTGCTTGGCCGCATGGCACAATTTGCGCACGGCATCACGGCACTCGACGTGACGCCGTCGACGGTGCTCAGTGCACCCATATGGCTCTTAGGTCAACGTTACGACAACGTGGCGGCTGCTAATTTTGACGCGTACAAGCAAAATTTTGAGTCCATCCTCTGGTTTACATATCGTCGCGATTACCCTGTAATGACGCCGTACGATTACACAAGCGATGCTGGGTGGGGCTGTATGCTGCGGTCAGCACAGATGCTGTTGGGCCACGCCCTTCAGCGTTGCCTTTTGGGAAAGGAGTGGCGTCATCCTGCCGTGTTTGAGGCCGAAATGGACACGCGATTACACGAGTCGTACGTGCAACTGTTGCGGTGGTTTGCAGACTCACCCGATCTTGAATGTCGCTATTCGATTCACCACATGGTGAAGCTTGGTATGCAGTACGACAAGCTACCAGGCGAATGGTATGGTCCTACGACTGCTGCACAGGTGCTGCGGGACCTCGTGAACTTGCACAGACGCGAGTTTGGAGGAAAGTTGGCCATGTACGTGCCACAAGAAGGTGTCGTCTACAGTGACGATGTCACGAAACTTTGTGTCTCACACATGCAAGAGGAAAGAGTGGAGAAAGAGGCAAACGAAGACGCGCCTGAGTTTTTCGACCCCCTTTTGCATGTACCTACGACGACCATCAGGAGCGATTGGAGCACTGCGCTGCTTATTCTGATACCTTTGAGACTTGGACTCGACGAGTTGAATGAACGTTATGTACCGGCAATTCAAAAGACATTTGAGTTTCCACAGAGCGTTGGAATTATTGGCGGCAAGAAGGGCCACTCTGTCTACTTTGTTGGGACGCAGCAAGATCAATTGCATCTTTTGGATCCGCACGATGTTCACCCAGCACCAGAGCTGAATGCTGCATTCCCTACTGCGGTGCGTGTTAAATTATCGTTTGTATGGACTTGATGCTGAGTTATTTTTTATTGTTATTTGGATTCTAAATGTTCTATAGACCCACTTGCGAACGGTGCATTCCTCTCGCCCTTTGGTGATGGGTGTGACTACGATTGACCCATCGCTTGCGCTGGGCTTTTTATGCGAAAATTCTGCTGACTATGAAGATTTCGAACGGCGCGTACGAAATCTTCATGATGAAGTCAAAACTGACGGTGGAATGTGCCCGTTCTCCGTTGCTACGCATCGCCCTGATTACGCAGCAAGTGGAGGTGACCTCCTTATGGCCGAGTGTCTCTCTGGAGACGATTTGAACGAGGACGAGCTTTCAAGTACCAATGGACCTGGAACTGGAGAAGATGAGGAAGATGATTATGTACTTCTTTGAAACAGTGTCTGGTCAATTAAGATTTGCAGGCTGCTCAGTCGCTCTTTTGTAACATAGACAGCGTTTTATCAAGACACATTGCATGTAGTCATGCTTATTCGAAATGGTTTTTTGCTTTTGATCAGTAATGTACGCAAAACGTAGTCCGATTTGCCTACAGAATGAGGCGTCCAAAAGAGTCACCTGACTGCTCAAGAGATTTATTTTCAATTTCTTGCTTGCTTTACGCTTTATCAATTACTCTCGTCCTGATTAATTTTCCAAAACGAACACGAAGTCAACAAGCACGTCATGGACTTCATGTAGTGTCAGGGCTTGTTGTACTACTGGGCTCGCGTTAGCGGCTTTGCTTGATTCTTGTGAAGCAAGCGTAGTGTGAGGCTCGGACGATCGATGAAGCAACGGCATCAGCGCCGCTACACGATCAGGTGGAAAGTGCGAGGTAGCGGACTGCAACACGCTAATCAACGTTTCGAAATCTACCGTGACAGCACTTTCGTGGTTCATAGGCTTTGAACTTCGAAAAAACACAGTGACGGCGTCCACAAGCTCTTCGAATAGTAAACAAACTCGCACCCCTCGATGAAATCGAGTCAATTGCACACCATTATTGCTCCCGTTTTCCTTCGTATCTGCAGCGGAGAGTATTTTTGCATGAAGTTTAATCTGAAGAGGTTTTCGAAAATCCTCGCTGAGTTGATGAATGATTTTTTAAAACGCAGCCTCGCTAATGGTAGCAGGTTCACCAAGTCTTGTCTTTTGTAATGAGGAGGATTCTTGTTGAGGTGTTGATGTCTCTAGGAGGACAAGGTCATGAAAAGCCTTTTCCACAGCAGATGAAAACGATGGACTGTTAGGCGGAATTGCACGGAGACACGATGTTATAGCCACTGACTTGTTTGCTACTAGCCCCTGAAAACTTCAGATGCATTAACAAATCAGCGTACTGCGTATAATCTTAGTGACGTACTGAGAAGCGAGGTAAGCTACTGGAACACGGGGTCGAAGGATCAGCAGCTCGGAAATTGCAGTCGTAAGCATATCCTTAGCGCCAGATTGAACTAATGATTGCGCAGGCAGCCAAATAAATGCCTTTTTCTTGAGCGACGACGTCAAAATCACTTACCGAAGTAGTCTTCAGCCATTGATACGAGCAGGCAAAACTCAAAAGAGAAATCTGGTCACATTTAAATGACTAATTATTGTTTATGCGGTCACTTTTTTATTGTAATCTTTCACCAAGAACAATCCTGAAACTTTCTATCGGGCCAAGTGGACGCAACATCTCGACCACCTGAGAGCGTCTTTTCGCCGCTCGACCACTGGGAACAGGTTTTGTCTGAATTTCAGAATTAATTTATTTTTCTCGAAAAAAGTCAAGACCCTTCGTATAAAGATACACATACGTATTTGTATCGTATTACTTTATCGCCTTGCCAAGGTATGCACGTGCTAGGCTCAGTCTGGCTAGTCCACGGCATAGAGTGGTGTCCGCATACGTCGAGTCTCGTTCGGCGGGCAGTGCAGCCAGCACCGAGGTCGTGAGGGTCTTCCATTATTTTGTTTATCTCTGACTTGGTAAGAGCCCAGGTGGCACTCTGGTGCTGGAGACCGTCGCGTCGAGGGTGAGACTCGTTAGAGACTTGCAGATGCCCGAGAGCACCTGCCCGAAGCGCGCGAGCATTTAGCCCCCGCGCTTGGAAGGAGGGCGTCACCCCAACCTTTTCCGTAAATACTATTTTACTATTCATTTGAATTCTACAAATTTGTAAATTTGACTGATAATGTTCATAAATGATAATTTAGAGAAAGAATTGCATAATCAAGATGCCGTTTTTATCCATCATGTAGGATCTTTAAAGCACCTTAAGGATGCTGAAATCATTGATTTGATTGGAGCAATCACTTCCAGAGAATGCGACATTACTCCGTAACTCGTCGGTCTATTAGAAGAGATCAACTGTTTCGAATCTGAAATTAAGCACGAAAGATGTGACTATGATAGAATTTTCCCCAGAATCTATTAAACATGTTTTGTAGATACGGAGAGTGGATAAATCTAACATTTGATAAAGAAGTTATTGCTTTAAAAAACTTAATGTTTGTAGTTAACGTTTTAATTACATATTCCTGTTATCACATTTAACCCGTCAGCGGTACCACTTCGCGCACATCAATCTAAGTCTGACTCAGGACAAGGTTTCCCAATTTGCCAATAAACAACAAGTAATGAAACGATCGATGAAAGACATCGAAGAGGAGTTAAGTGCTTCAGCAATGCAACCGCATCAGTTTTGATCACATCAAAAAAAAATTACTTCGTTGTAAGCGCGCCGACACTAATTGGGTAAGCGTCTGGTGCAATACTCGATCCTTGCAATCTGAGAATTTGACTTTGTAAGAACCCATTCGCAATTAAAAAATGTTCAAAGCTCGTCAAGGCTTTACAGTCTTATTAAAAAGATACCTCTTTTTAAACGAACGACAGAAATATGGGTGATCCTGATATATAGAGTATTAGTATACAATAATGTAGGGATCCATCTATATCGAATTTATATGTGGGTAGTACCACATTGACCTTTGAGCGACGATGATACAGCATCATACAAGCGTTGAAAGAAGGTAATACGCGAGGCGGTGCTAATATTTATCATCAATTTCGCGAACATGGTGCTGATAACTTTGATATTCATCTGATTAGTGAGCACGAAGTTAAAGATTGCAAGAACTTGTTTCAGTTTGAAAAATTGGTTATTGATTTAACCATGTGTGTGAATAAGCAAGCGGCTCGAGGAAATAGACAAGAGCAAAACCGCATATTTTGCGATATCCATCAAGAAGAACAACGAGAAGTTGCCTTTGAAGCTATTCAGTATAACTCTGGTGATACATACACACGTAGATAAAGGCCCGTCAAAAACAAACTCAACGACATCGTTATGGAGATGCATCCAAAGAAGAAAGATATGGTATTAATGATGCATGTGATGAAGCGAATTACGAACGCAAACAGGCTTTGCAAGAACGTCAAAATTTTCACGTGCAGTGTGATCATGGGACATCATTTTCTGAAGCTGGGAAAACCACAAAACGTACGATAATTAAAGGCGCACTTGAAATGATTAGCTGATCACCAACAATTCAGTCAGTTTTGTTTTGTTCAACGGTTAAAAGTTCTATCAATTCGCCTGTGAGGCGATCTAGCGTTAGCTCTCATTCGTTCACAGTCAATACAAGCATGTTTGTTCCCTGGCAACCGGCGTTGACACCTTGGATCTGAATGGCCTGCAAAGCATCGTGTTCGGTTCAACAACCTACAGCAGCAATTAGAACACGGTTTGTTAGCGACCACGTCTGATAGTAAAGAAGTCCATTTACGAGCTTGGGAGTCAGATCATCGTTAAGTGAAGCAATCTTGGCGATCTTGTTGGTAAAGTGGTGGATATCATAGTCATGACTGATGTCTAAAGTCTGTTGCGAGCTAATGCAGACGTTGAAGTTGTGAATGCTCGAATCAGGTTGAAGAGTCCAAGGAGCCGAATCGAAAGGACTTTGAAACTGTTGGACAGCAGCAAACGCAATACTACCGATCTTTTCGAGAGGCCGAAAGCTGAAGATCGAATGCAGCATTAAGCTGAGTCGACTGCTTACGCGGGTTGGTAGAATTATTAAGCATAGCAGTCGTTGTGTCGAGCCTTCTTACCGGGCTTTGAGATGATAGCCTGAGGCTTCTCTAAATGAACGAAAGAAAAATACAGGAAAGTAGTCGTGAAAGGAATGTAAGTTCCATCAATCGTAAGCTTAAATTCGCTAACCACAGCACCCCAAGAAACTGTAATCAAACCAGTGACGCTATCAACATTGTACATTAGGTTTAGACCTCGCAGAACCAATCATCGCCACTCGATGATGTTTTTCCTGTTACCGTCATATTTCCTGATGCATCAACATCAATAGCTGAAGTGCCGTGTTCGACGCGGAAACATAGACAAATTTGTGGATTTGCCATCAAGTCAAGCTTCTCGATAATCGGATGTAAAATCAGTAAGCTCAATCTCAAGCATGTAGTTCCACGTCCCAATAATTGCACTAAGTGAACTAGCGCCAGCTACGAACGCACCGCGACTAAATTGATTATCAATGGTAGGGTGGCAGGTGCAGCATCAGTAGATGGCCACGACGTAGAAGAGGCAGCGCCATCATTTGGGGGGGGCTAAAGCCATCATTTGCAACCGATGCCGTAGCAGAAATAGTGTAAAATATATAGTGAATAAATAGATATTAATTCCGACGGTGAGGTAGTAGAGATTGCTGCGTTATTCGAATACCCGTCTCCGGTAGTAGCGGTTGCACTACTGCACTTGGTTGGTTGAGCAGGATCCGGGTATAGAAACGATTGGGGATCGTCTATTTCAACATACCGAGGGCTGTACCCGGTTTGAACACGGATCTTGTATCAAAATAACTTGTAGTCTGCCATCGAGACAACGCTTATACCATTGAGTTCAAGCGACATCAAATCGATGACATAAAAGTTGCCACCTCAGGCACCTTCTTGTACCGAAGCTCCTTAAGCGACATGTCTTCTCGAGCAGTGTTGCACGTAACGAAGCTGAACAAGATATAACCGTTGATGCTTCCAAGCCCATTGCAGATACGATCCGCTGAAGCGGTATCAGCAGTCAGCTGACAGTAGCGTAGACCACACAGATACTTTTGCCTTTGCAGTAACGTATTCACGTGCTCGAGTGTCATACCAATTTTTCGTTTTGCCTTAGCATTCTGATTTGTGTAGCCAGTCATACGCTTAGCTGGAAGTTGGAATGCGTTAGTAGGTTTCTTATCCGGATGTTGGAGTTCATCAAAGCAGGTCTGATATCTGGAAAACCAGGTAGGGACACTCCTTCCGTGAACAAATCCAGATCGAAGCTCTCTCGCTGAGCCGTGATAGCTTTGGTGAAAAGAACCTCGTCGAAACTATTGTATCAGATCAGAAGGTCTTTGATTGATTTCATCTTGTAGCAATCCCACACGAACTACACTCGTTCGTAGTCGTCGCCGGTGATGCTTGTTCCACAAAGCTTGCTATCAAAAGCTGACTTAGGCGGGACAGTAGTCTGGTTTAAAAGATTGAACGCGGTGATATACTTGTACGGGAAAAGACCCTTACCAAGACTACAGACATATCTAATTTTTTCATCGCATTTGCAGCCACCTAGTTACGTTGTAAGATACGTTTTGTAGCTGGTAATAGCTAGTTCATAGCTAGCGTTGTCAAGCATTTTCAGGTCCGATGTGGCAATGCACATGTAGCTGGGCTTCTTGATCAGGACAATTTGCCAATTCCACTTGATGTACTTCGCACGGCTGTCCCTTGTCATATAAAAAAGCATTGTTTGTACCACCGCAAGCCCAACTTTTTCTTGCGTTGTATTTGTCCTGAAGAAGAGTAATTAACCACAAAGTCCGATGGCTGCAAAGTATAAATTAGATGTGTTTTAATTAATCGTTGCATCAAGTTACGTAGAAAGAATGGCGGAAGGCGTCTCGATTCTTTCGCAGATTGCACAGGTCCAGCGACCTGCTGCCGAGTATGACGCGCTTACGAGTACGATCAAGTAGATTAATTTACCTATGCCGAAGAGCACGTAACGAATGCCGAGCGTGAGCAACTTAAAGCTGACGAAATTATCCCAATGTTAATTTATGTATTGTAGAACAGCTCATTGATAAGCTTATTTCGCTTAGAACATTGTTGACGGAGTTAAATGCCTCATGGTCAGAAGGTGGGTGGTCTTTTGACGGTAATACATCACTTTCTATTTGATGCACGCGGCGGACTTTCTCTGCATTGTAAGCATCCCGGCTGTCTTTGAGGATGTATCTTAGGATCCGATCATTTTATCCATTGATGATGACTGTCGGCGTGTTCTGGAATTCAAGATGGAGTCGAATTATCGATATGGAGCGGTCGTGGATCATATATATCCTCATGCATTTTCTCCTGTTAGATACTCTATTGCCGGGGGGTTTGTTTTGGTGTGGCCATTTTCGAGATCTTATGACATTACTTCTTGATTAAGCGTCGCCTCATCCGCTTGCTTTTATTCCAGGAAATAGTTACTTAAAGATGCTAATGTTAAATAAGGCATTGCTGAACATGACATTGATTCACGCATACCAGCGCGGTGACGATGTATACAGTGTGCAAATCTTGTTGGCAAATGGTACTATGTTGTTCACAAGTGTGAACGCAACTCGTCGCAGCTAGTGCGTTTCTTTTTAATGTTGTCTCGTACATGCTTCAAGACGGTGCGAAGGTAATGAAGATTGGTAAATTTGGGCGTAGCGCACCTCAGGTGGTCAAGAATTCTTGCATAATGCCTGCGATGGGGAAAACGTATCCGGCATGACATAAAAAAAAGTGATGCTAAGTGACTTGAATAAGGCATTATTGATTTTGAAGAGAGTTCTTGGCTTGTTTTTTTGTTGATCTCCGTCAATGCCTCATGCCCCTATGGCAGTGGTGCGGTAATGTCTGGAGGCCGCTCAAGTTGTTCCCTCCCGTCTGCGGTACCCAGGGCGTCAAGTTGAGTGCCAAATTGACGTCGTTGCATTAAGAGTAATCAAGGAAAGTCCTGGTGCCGGTGCCTGTTCGTATAGTATGACCAGGCTGACAGCCAATCAAATACCGAGAAGAAGGTGTAGGGGTGCTATAACAAGTGATATGTGAAAGTCTGACAAGTACCGACCTTGAAAAGTGTGGACCACATCGTGTAATTTCTCGGTCGGAAAGCAACAAAGCAACAAAGCAATCAGTTTAAAAGAGCAGCGATGGCAGACGAGCAAAAACCTCACGAAGACGTCCTTGCGCGGCTCGTGCGCGACTTGGCAACGAAGACGACTCTGTGCTACGTCAAGGACTATCCTGGAGTGGAGCTGGAGCAGTTGAATGATCACGTGAAGAAGCTCGGTCCACTGGTGAACCCCGTTTTTGATAAGCAGCCGGCGTTCTTCATCAACGAAGACCGCTTCATTCCCTATTGAATGGTCGTGTATGGCAATCAGTTGGTGGCGGCCAAGATTGCACAGCTCCTTGGATCCTGGGCAAAGTGGTCTGGAGTAGGAGGCACGGTGACCACCTCGGCAGGGGCGTTCATTCGGGAGCAGCGTCCCGGCAGGCCCAACGTGAGATTGCCCGACGTGGCATACACACCACGACATGGCGACAAGAATTTGACTTGTGAGCAGAGGTGGACGTATCGTGGCGATCCCTATGTTCCTAACTTTGTTGTTGAGACTGAAAAGCTCTCTGGTCGAAGCTCTCAACGCAGCGCTCTTGATCGAAAGATGCGAGAGAAATATTTCCAGCACGGCGTTCGGTTGGGATGGCTGATTGACCCACGTCCAGGTTTTCAGCGAATGTATGAGTACTATCTCGACGACAATGGAGACGTGCAATGCGCTGACAGCACTGAATGGAGAGATCTTGACGGTGGTGATGTGCTTCCCGGATTTAAGATGCACGGACTTGCGTTGGATATGGTCTTAAACCAGGATTCGGGGTCGTCGTCAGAAGATGAAGTCGATCTGGTGTGTCCCGTTTCACGATGCAACAAGGGATTCCGATCACCTAGTGCATTTGCTGCTCATGCTGAATGGCACCGTAAGGACGCTTGGCTTAAAACTTCGAGAGATCTACGAAGCCAAGCGTGGGAACTCGAAGTCATCCCGTGTGAGTTCATAGCCATCCAGTGTGGCAACCACGCTTCAACAAGTTCCTATCCAACCATATCGCAGACCTCAGAGCTCGCAATTCAAAGCGTAGTTGGCGGCGCTGACTGATTTCTAATTTCTGATTGGTGGTTTAAGAGATAATAAAAAGACCTATTTATTCTTATATATATAGTTTGAACGTAAACTTTGTGTCTTTTATAATAATGAAATCGTGACCGCTGTGATAGTCGCAAAATCTATCAAATTACCAAATTGTGCATAAAAGACGACGCATACATGTATGCCGGATCGCGATGCATAAAGCAGATTTTGTTGCTTTTGACACGTTTGCGACGCTGCCAACACCTTCGCCAAGGTCGCGCGAAAGCCGAAATACGCTCTGTACTTTGTTTGTCTTTCTGTGTATCTTAAATTGGTGAATTTTTTGTTACGATACGGATACGTTGTTTGATCCAATAGCGCATCACGTTTTCGTTGTTAAATGGACAATATGCTCGCAGTCTGGATACAGGTACATTCTATAAATTAGGTCATACTTACAAACAATCACTAAAGGAGGCAGCTATTCTATTCGACACGGCCGGTTTTTTAAACCTTTAAAACCCGTTCACTTGGCTGTACTTTTAACAATATGTGCTTGAGGAGTACAAACGTGTACACCTCTGAGCCCTGCTGGTACAAAACAGCACTCGCTGCATTCCGTAAGCAGTGTAATTAGCTTTTAGCAAAAAAATCAAGGGCATGGCCCTGTAGGTGCACATAGAGTGGTGCGCGACCCACTCGGCAATGCTCCTTGTGAATAGCGTTCGCTTTATGTATGCCGAGCACAGAAGCTACACACACGAAAACATTCAGCATCGTATTTGACGCAGTGTGATTCATTCTAAAAATAATACAATCGAATCCTGCTTCAGCGCAGCCGTAGCTAACTCCTTCAACATAAGTCTTGTTTGGTCTGTTTCTACCTTTCTCACCGGATCGACGTTTTTTCACTCGCGAAAGCGCGGCCAGTTTTTGCTCGAATTTTGTTTCCATACAGATTTTATTCGATCTAATGCCACGTAAAAACACTGGTTTCCGTGACAAAGAACGTGCTTGTACCACATACTTCATCAATGTAAGAAAAAACTGCAGATACTTTCAGCATAATAAAGATTAATGAGCACCTTGAGATACGTAAAACCTCTTCCTGCACTGTTGCGATCGATTTCATCGTCATTGTAAGTCAATCAAGAATCACTCACCCAAGCATATTTAAATATACAGCGTCACAATCATAAAACTCACAAACATGTCGTAAGCTACGAGTCTCACTACGGACAAACATGATTTATTCAAGAAAAATAAGCTATTCGCGATGAGCTACGCTTTGATGTGATATTAAATGTAACGGCTGTCCAAGTGATAGACGCGGACCACATGTCGCTGAAGATTGCTGTGAAAAATTCTCAATTATCATAGCGTATGGTGCATCGGACGACAAAGATAATGCTCTTATTTTAGTGACCACAGAGGTACCAAACGTAAATGCCGTAGTCAATTTAATTGCAATTGGTTGCACACGTCGATCTTCTCAAAAAATGACTTACTACCACAAAGTACGAGATTTCTGTGACTTGTATCAACAGTTTGGGTCGTGTAATGAGTTATTATCGCACCAACGCGGAAGCGTCTTGGCGACACTGTCTATCTTCATGATCGCCCTGGTTTACGTTATCGACGCATCATACCTACAGGACACGAGCAATATCTTTTGCAAACTTCTATACGTCTAGCGCTGACTACCAGTATGCGATGAGTTATGAAACCCTCAATCTAAGAGGTCTTGGCGTGCTTTTGTGATTATCAACGCATAAAAGTTTTCCAGAATGCTGACTTTGCGTTCTGGTTGTCACAGCAATTCCATCAGTCAATTTCTGCATACAAAAGACCTGAAGAATATTGCACACGACTTCTTCTGGTTGCACATGCACATATGCACACACATTTGGGTACGAACGTAATAAACGTGCAAGCTCAACAAGCCATCGTCTATTCTACAGCCTGCGACTTTATTGTTTTTGAACAGAGCTCTATAGCCGCGTGAGATACATCAGTGATTGTAATTAAAACTCTGCCGCGAACAAGAGTCAACAAAGACAAACGACTTCGCGCCGCTAGTTTCCTGCTGTATATTTTGGTCACGTCGCTATACATAGTCGTTGACAAACATTTAGACTTGTATCAGTGTCTCACGACTATTTGCCCGACATTTAATATCATTTTCTCATGTCGACAACAATATGCCTAACACCAATTTAGTGAACAGAACGGGGCACTTGCACATTCAAGAATGTTTTCCAAATGGTGTTCAGAGCTCAAATCTATTTTTGCTTTGAGACGAGTCTGTAAATATCAACGCCATGCAAGTCCTTACGCCATTTTTTGCAAGTACCATGCAACCATTGCAGTCATAGCCCTTAACCAATTGGAAAGTGTAGGAGGTAATAAGAACTTAGGTATACCTTGGTGAAAACGTCGGTATATTTTTTTGCTTTCCTAGTGTCGGCATTGGTCTCCATTGTCGACTCCAAAAGATAACGTATCGACAACAATCCTGACGCGTTCGAGATTTATCTGCTTGCTACAACTACAACCACTTAAATGCCGCCTAAATTTATACAGCAATTGCCATAACGGCCTCATACCCACTATCGCGTAGAGAAATTCGGTATGATATTTAAATGTACCTCGCACCTCAGTCGAGTGGATAGTCTTCAAGAACAAAAGGCTTTTGGTATTTTGAGCGAAAGACACCTTAGAAAAAATTCAATATGGTTAGATAGCAAATGCTCGTTTCCTTTTGTGCCAATCTTTGATTTGAAAACTTTACAATCCAAGCCTTATCATCTGAGTTCTCGATCTTGAGTTTTCCTAAGCATGCGCCTTTTTACAATGCCCTTTGTGTATATTCCAAGATACACACCATTTTGCTCTCAAACATTTTCAGTTTTCTCAGCGACTGTGTCTGCTGATTTTTTTTGCCCCCTTGCTCAATGTTTCTGTCCAGCGCGAATTTTTTCGTAGTATGCGTGCATTGGTATCGGATAGCCACCTCACTCTGCGAGTAGTGTCACCTTTTCTTATGTCGAGAATGTCTTTTACAAATTGCGCGTCGCGGCTCAAACCAGCACAAAATGCTCTTCAGTTCTTCAAACTGACATGTTCTTTTTGTGCTCATGTATTCGAGAAAATGACAGCGCAAAGACCTAGAGTTAAGCTTGCCGCACTTTCTCTTCGAAACATTAACATAATCGTGGCAAACAAACACCTCTGATATTGCCATCAATATTTTCTTGCCCGTCCAGACTTGGTACGGCGACCCGTCATGGTTGGTAACGCGAGCGGAACATTTTCTTCGGAGAAAATTTGTGTTTGTCACGGCTTTGTTTCAGTACGCTTCGGACAGATCAGCGTGCAGCGCGCACATCTTAATAGTCTCTGGGTCATCTGCTCGGCTGCCTTGTCTATTTGAAGTGTGTATGGTGGCGTGAATATCTGCACAATTCTCGCTTGCTTAAAAAATATTGTATCTCGCACTGCGGAACCATTGGCATTGTCACCACGGAGTCTCTTCACAGAATTTTCTGTGTGCAATTTGTGTACCCAGCAATTTAGCTAAGTCAGCAGCCACTCAAGACTTATTTCGCAGCAAGTACGACGCACGAAAATACAATTTTACATTAATAAACTTAATGAAGTAGCACTCGTCACTACTACTTGATGTCTGCATGGGACTGCACACAACTTTGTGAACCACCACTACGTGAGTTAGGTAAAGAGCTTATATAGCTAACTCGTGTTTGCTTGCCATATGTGCATCCACCACACAGCCTTCCCTTTCTTACAAAGTCACATTCACACCAACTCCGAATAGCGTCTATACCGCCATGGCCTATGTGACCAAGTTAAAGGTGTTCATGACGACAGTGTACCTCTTTCGGTTCTTTTAATTTGCCACGATTACCTTGTCAGGCATCACCGAGTCATGCAAAGCTTAAAAACCTGCTTCCGCGGACGCCAATTGCAAACTGTAAGCGGATAAACTCGACAAAGCGTTCGCTGCTGTCAAAAATCTTAGTTTTGACATCGTTCGTAAATTCACCATTGCATTAGAGGTTGTGCGAAAGATGCGAAATGTGCCACATGTCTGTGAGCATACCACGAGGTGTCTCCATCATCAACGAGGTGTTGCCGCTGCCAAAAGCCCTGACCACACCATTATGTGTAAGACGTGCGTCCGCCAGATTAGATGCCCTTTAGTGTTTCATGAATTCCTGAATTCGCAACGTGATGTGTCGCACGTGAGCAGGCCAGCCACGCGCTTCTATTTGACACAATTACAGCCAAAATGTCATGTTTATTGTTGTCACGAAAAGACAATGGTCACCAAAGTTTTCTTTTCGCACAGCTCTCACTTTCCGCGACCGCTGCCTGTCGTTACTGTCGTGAATCCGCCTGGACACTTCTCTGCACTTTATGTCCTCTTGCAGCAGCCGAAACGCCACAAGCTCTGTCAGAGTGAGTAATTGACGCCGCAATCGCGAACTGATACAATTCGCTTAGACTTCCAAGAAGCGTGATCACCAAGTCGTCTTTAATGACCGGAGTGCCCACAGCTTCGAGCTGCTTCGTCAGAGTCTTGACCTTTTGTTGTGCTCCAGCAGATAATTCTCGTCGACCATTATTAGTGGGTAGAAACGCCAACGAAGCTAGAGTTTGTTGGCCAAGATCCTCTTATTGAGCTATTGTTTCGTCTTGATAGTCTTGAACATGCAATATGCGCACAATTTGCCGACCGAAAGAGTGGAAACTACGCATTCCCCATCGTGAGTCAGAAAATCTTCAGCACCTTGCGCGCCTTCCTCTGGAGCCGAGCTTGATCCGCTATGGTCCGCATGTGCTCCAGCTTCACGTCTTACTTGCGGTTTCCACAATTTGCGCGCTCAACTTTCGAATTCGGAAGTTAGTTCGCTGATCTTGTTGATGTGAGCGGTCAAACTTGAAGCAGCGCTCATGGCGAAAGCGTATGAAGTCCTAGACAGAGATCGCGGGACTTGGACTTTTCATTAATAATAGTGGTGTCTTAGTAAAATGGAAACTTATATAATATAGGTCCTCACTTTTTTTTACCTTCAAAATGTGAATGAAGCCCGTCCCTCGAGCAATGCGGTCTAAAACATTGCAAAGGTGACCTTCAGCAAGTAGACCTGCTAACTGCACAGCTCGTTAATCTAGATAAAAAGTGTGCTCGCCAGGTACTTGATGATCTACCATTCAATTAGAGCTTAAATTGCATGGTGAATATCGTGCCCATTGTCAAGAAAACGCCCTCGAGCAGCTGGGCTTGATGACGAGACCACCAGAGGTAACACGGCGCATACACGTCATAAAGAGGCGCATGGCCAGGCATATTCATCTTGAGTGCGCCTAGACAGTGAGATGAACAAGCTCGGTTAGAAAAACGTTCTGATTAGCAAATGATTGAGCATATTTGAAAGACTGCTACATATTAGTCAGGAATACTAAATAAAGTACAGAAATTACTAGTACCACAGCTGCTGATAGTACTACTATGAATGCTACTACTTTCTTGTGAAACCCCGTGATGCGCCTTTAATTATCCCCTCCAAGGCTAGTTTAACCAAAAAAATCCGCAAATTTACCCTTTTCGATGCATTTCTACACAGTGACCTGTTTAACACTGACGCCTTTGATATCGCTGCGCTGCGTGTATGAGTTAGACCTTTTACTTTGTGGGGACGTACCAAGGTCAATGCTAAGGACAACAAATAGCTCGTACGAATTCTTTGTGTAGGAAAACATAGGGGAGACTTTCAAACCATGTCAGCGAATAGTTCGCTAGCCCTTCTTGTGGCGCTGCATGTAAGCATTCATGCAACCTTGTACCTTACAGAACTTCAAGAAAGTCTGTAATTCAATTTTAGCCAAAATATATTCTTATGATATGCCAATCTTATCTGTATGCTGATCTCAAGATGTCCTCACTTTTTATAAATTGTGGGTACCCAAATCGACGTCAAAACTAATATTGTTTTTTTCTCGGCAATACAACATAAGGGTTACATGAGCAAGTCAAAAGAGGTTATCTCCTATTCCTTTATTTTTCTACAATTCCTTCTTTGCACTCTTGCAATCTTAATATTTCTAAGACTGTATGTAAACATTCATCATCAGGCGGCCTAAAAAAATTTGAATCGCTCGATCTTCTATAGCACTATTCGAGAGCACTTCCTGAAGCAATGCAACCACAAAATACCCAATTGTGCAATCTCGGCCCTTTCAAATGTACCCTTGCATCAACTCCGGCTGGTTCTTGAGAACAAATGTAGGGCTAATTGCATCAACAGATACTATAGTCTTTCTACGAAATCTTGTGAACCCATTCGTGTCTCGACTCACTAATTATAAGACCGATTGCAATCTGGGGGTGGATAAGACTGTAATCCTTACCAATTGACAGGATAAAATCGTATTATAAGGTGGAATTAAGGCCTCTCGTTCTAAATACGTAGGCGAAAAGGACAATTCCTCCTTGCACTCTCAGCAAAACGTGGCATCTGGGCATCCGGCGCTCTCGCTCTCAACACTTCTGTTGCCGAGTTGTGTTTCAAATCCTTTTTTGCCGTCGTACACCGAGACATGGCGGTTCCAGTAGCTAGAGCCGGAAGCTTGGCTACCGCTAGAAAGTGGCGCAAGGATCGAATAAAGTACAGCACAGACAGCATGCATCGATCGTGCAGTGGGTGCATGACTCCGATTTTTATCCTTGTGACGTTGTGTACGCTTGGAAATGGCACAAATGCCCACGAAGTAATCGAGTCGAAGTTACAACAGACCCCCGAACGCGTCTATGTCGCGGGCTCTCACTTATTGGCCTTGGCAAGTCATTTTGGGGACGTTGACCGCGCGTTGGTGCAACGAGGTTCTGTAAACAAATGTACTGATGACGTAAACGTTCGAGTGGAGAGGGAGTTTCTTGCGGACGATCGCAGGAGGCTCTGCAAGCGAGAAGCGGCTAATGCTGACGTCAGCGAATTATTCAGGCCCTCTACTGAACTGATTGCCCCATCGGAACCTCAGATTATGAGCTTGTGCAGTGCAGAAGCGTGTGAGACATGGCTGCGTCGAGCCATTGACGCAACGTGGCTCCCAGAATGTACCTATCGTCAATCTCAACTTAGTTTGCGTTCTCTCGCGGAAACATTGGTGCAAATACGAGAAGATTTCATTGCATTCGGTGAAAGTTACGACGTAGTTGCACCGAATGCAAGTCTCTTTCGTGAATTTTACACGATTACTTTACTTTCCCACCTGCAAAGAACAAAGAATACCGAAATGAACTTGACGTTGCCTTCAAGACAAGCAAGTCTTCAAGCAGACTTCAAGTCAAGGGAAACAAGGCACAGTGTCAGGCGCAACACTGCAGTGGAAGGTGCGACTGACTCGACCAGTCGCGACAGCAATGCCGACGACCTCTTAAGCAGCGATTTCAATGTGTTTGACACGACTGGCTTTTCGAACCATGACGTTGGCCCACAAGCGTCGTCGACCACTACAACCACGGAATTGACGCCATCCTATGCCTACGTCGTAGGTGCGTGGGTTTTATTTAACTCGACGTATTTTTTTTTCATGCGGAAAAAGTACGAAATCAGCCATACTTCGCACTAATGTTCATCGTACAACGTCGTTAAAAGTATCGTGGGAGGGTAGAGTGAAAGTTGTCAGGTAGGGAGGGTACATTGATAACGCACATCCGCACACAAAGTGTTTCGTACAAAACCTTTTTAATCCATAACTTATGGCGACACCGCTCGAGCAGGTCAAGAAGGCGGGGCGGTCGTGATACGCCCTGCTCGTTTCGTAGGAGCCACGCTTTGCGCTGACGTTGCAAGTGGCATTGCATCAAGGGATCGTCTTCGAAAGTCGTCAAATGATGGCATTAGCAAGGGTTTTCCATCCCCACTAGTTAAAGCACGTCGTCGGGCAGATAGTGCACTTTGCTCTGCCTCGCCGTCGGAGAAATAATGAGCGCGACAGATTACGCACTGAAAACAAAGTATTAGACACGTTGCTGTCGAGTTAAAATCACACGATGCTTACCTGCATGGATATTGATCGATTGACAAACGTGCAGGTAGTGCACGACCACGATTCCATCGGGACGACCATGGAAGTGTTGCCAGAATGTCGTGTATCAAGCTCCATTGTCAACCGATACGACGAGGCAGAAGACGAACAGATGGACAAGGACGAGGTGCCTTGCACGGCACCTTCCCATGGTACGCGCCGTCCACCACCAGTAATCCCGTCAATAAATGCACTCGATTGAGCAAATGCTGCAGCATCTACTTGCAGTGCCGTTTGTAAAAAGATGGCAGCTGAATCAAGTAAAAATTGGGGTCGAGAACTGTTATGATCCCCATGAACTTTGACGAGATTTTTGTCGCCGCCATAGGCTGCAAATATTTGATCACTATGATGTGGGGCAATAAATGTATCGTGCTCGGCGGCAACAATCAAAGCTGGCACAAACGACACGGGAGCGTGATCAATCGGCGCCAAGCGTCGCAAGTTGAAATGGGCACGTTTTTTTACTGATAACCGAATAAATTTAAGCACAATCTTGACGAGAAATCCAGGCAAAGTCAACCCTTCCTGTCGACCACGTTCCACGACCTCTTCAACTAATTGCTCGAGACTGGCAAATGCACTATCCACCACGATGCCAGCAATCGACGGATCTCGATCTGCATGCAACAGTGCCGTTGCGGCACCCATGCTTCGTCCCCATAACGCCACAGCCCCAACATTTTTCGTCGCTCGGAGATACGCGACAACGTCTCTCAAGTCGTCCCGTTCATAATAGCCAAGGGAAATATACTCGCCATCCGACTTGCCACATCCAGCTGTATCAAACGCCGCAACGGCGAATCCAGCAGCCAAGCACGTTCGTAAGACTCCTAACGCTTCTAATCGACACGATGAATTGCCGTGCAGATAAACAACACACGGCAATAATTCTGACGTCGAAGACAAAGCTGGTCGCCAAAGTGAGCAAACAAGCTTTTGTTGGCGATCGTTTACGACCGTAAAATCTTCTCGAACAAAGGATCGACCTGCAAATTGAAAGCTTTCTGGTCCAAGATCCCTGATATCGTAGTCGGTGCGTGGTGGCCGAATGATCAAGTGAACCAACTCCGTGTACCCGTGTTTCAGTAAGTACCAGTAGCTGAGCTGCGACGACGCCTCCTCTGTCGCTTGTTGTCCTCGCTCAATACCACCTCGCTCACATTCCATTCGGTCTTCACTACAAGAGCTAGAGCTACTGCTTTCATGCCGTCGAGACGGTCGTGCTTCGGTGACTGGCCGTCGAGACGGTTGCGGTTCTGTGACTGGCCGTCGGTCCGTAATAACACTATCTCCAAGCATGGATGAAGCACGTCTTACGCCACGATTTCCATATCCGCTAACATCGCAAGCGTCTTTACTTAAGTGTGGAGGTAGAGAGTGTCGCATGGAGCGCGAGCTGCCTGAATTAGGAGATGAAGGTTCTCGTGATTCGGAATTGCCCATCTCTAAGCGTCGTCAATTGCAGTTTACAACGCGCGTTACAAATAAAAATTGAACAGATCGACAGCTCAGATGACGGTAAAAAAGATGAGCGTAATTGGACCGACTAGTCGCGTCTGTGCGAAGCGCAACAAGCTGCCAAAGAGAGCCGAGGCGCCGGTTAGTTCTGGCCCTTGCGATTGATTATGGTAAAGGCAATTCTTGTCGAATCAGCGCTCCTTACAGTAAACCTTTTAGCAAATCAACGTGTAGCATTGTTCCCACCTGCCATATGGTGGACTTGACTATCGCTCTTATTATATAAGACTATGGCGCTTTATATAAAGGTCTGTGCCTTTAAGTCTTGGCTAAGCAGCAGACATAGATAAATCAAAACAAGTGGTTTCATTTGACATTGCGACGCCATGAAATAGCGAGCTCTGCGATTTGAAGTTCAGCACGGCAAATCCCATATCAATAAACTTGACCGTTTCGTACGCAAGTTGGCTCTAACGGTACCCCTTAAAATTAGTGGAACATCTGTGTACCGATACATAACTTTTGTAATTACCGTCTAATCTTTTTACAATGCAGTTATTCATTGGCTGCGGGCTCACTATTGATCGGGCACGTAATCGACTAACAGATAGGTGCGTGACGTTCTCGATCGCAAGCGATATAACGATCGTTTGGACATTACAGGTAGTGCGCAGGCATTAGTAAATGCTTACTAATTTACTCGTATGGTTGGATGGATGCTTAGACCTTTGCAACCATGGTAAACATGCCGAAAGAACGCCGCACTTATTGCAAGGACAAGAGGTGCCTGAAGCACACAGTGCACAAAATTACCCAGTACAAGGCTGGCAAAGCATCAAAGTACGCTCAAGGGGCTCGTCGTTATAACGACAAGCAAAAGGGATTTGGTGGGCAGACGAAGCCCGTCTTTCACAAGAAGGCGAAGACTACCAAGAAAATCACCCTGCGCATGGAGTGTAAGGAGTGCAAGGCCAAGAAGCAGCTTCCGATTAAGCGCACCAAGCACTTTGAGTTGGGTGAGAAGAAAAAATCGGCCGGTCATCAGTACTAAGCAGTGTCGGCTCCGCACTTGATCTAGCCTTGCTTTAAGGCGGCGAGAGCCACCATCGAAAGCACCAATGGAGTGATCGTGTGTGCTTAAATCAAAGCCATGGTCATATTATAGTCCCAAATTGTGTTCTCATATTCGTTTTGTATGTTGCGCTCCACCTCCTTTGCCATTTCTGACAGCGTAGAATGCCTTCACACAGCTTTATGCAGAACAAAATCTCCTCGTGCAAGGCATTTTTCCGCCTATCATATCCTATAAATTAGCAATCTTGGGTCTAAAGCATCGCTTTAACCTGCAGGATGTAGGAGCAGTTACCGTAGTCAGAAGCGTGCGCTGTCACGTTACTTAATTAAATGCTCTGTCAGGCTGAGGTAAGATCAAATTCATGTTTATAATGTGGACAGTTGAGCCTGGAATTCCGAACTATAAAACTGCCGTTAAACACTCAACGGTAGATAAATTTTGCTATTTTAAGCAGATGATAGCCAGTAAAGTCGCGCTTTGTGGACGTACGTTAGAGCATTAATTGCTGCTTCGGGGACTGAACGCCGCTACCGTTGCATTTTGCTGGACTGGATGATAATTATTACATAAAGTCGTGCTTTTATATCAAAAAGTACCGCTTTATTTATATATTAAAAAAAAGTGTCTTTAAAACAGGATTCTCCTTCGGATCAGTGATATTACAATGTGATTTATTTTTCTCCCCTCCATTGACTTGGCATTGGAACAGGAATGCTTTGCGAGTAAAAGGTACTGTTTACGCGCTTGCATTTTGCGTATTAGTAATATAACAATGTGATTTATTTTTGTCTCTTGCATCAACGTGGCTATAATAAAAATTGTAGGCTGACTGCCGCTATATTGGGAGCCTACTGGTAGCCTTATCTACCGGTAGCATTACTTACATCATTTTGACAAATGAACAGGTAGATATTGAGCTATCAGCAGAGTTCCTTCCTATCATATGCCTGGAAAATATGTATTCAATTACCTGCGACAACTAAATTATTGAAAAAAAAAATGTTCGCAGCCGCAAAGTATCCAACACAGTGTGCGTACAACAACTGTCGCTACGATAGCTCGTTTTCGACAATATTGCATTGTATTTCCCAACTTGGTAATACAATCGATGATCATTGAACGAAAAGGCACCAGATTAAAGACAATAGACGACTGAGAAATATACATTGACAATATAAACCGACAAATGCACGCCCAAACACTCCACGAACCTGGCTTCCAAGCCGCTGACTATTGTAAAATACAAAAAATTCTTGCAGAACCTGACTTATCAAGTACATCGCAAGATCTAGACATGATTTGACGCAAATTTTATCTACCGTGACGAACCCCGTAAGCGTCACTACTTCTTAATTTTGCTATAAAATCACCAGGAGATTCGTCGTAGAGGTGTAGTTTAGCCATCAACTATATCTTTTCGGTTGTTTAAGTTGGCACTTGTTACTGACATGCATTAAAAATTAATACTATAGCGATAATGTTGTTTATCATCAATAAGTTTCCAATGTATTTTTTCAGCAGATATAAAGAGTAAAGTCACACGCTACAGTTGGGAACTTGAGCAGAAAAGTTCTCCTAGATTCTGTTTTCAACGGGGCGGTACTCACTTTCGAGATCATGCCCTCGCTGCAAGATATCAAGATGGAGGGTATCACTGTCTTTGGTTCGCCACCTGCAACACGTTTTCGCTACCTTATCAAATTAAAGAGCTCCAAAATGAGTATTTGGATGGAAGATTGCTCTTCTAAGAAACAATGGTCACGCCTAAGCACTTGTGTTTCGGTTCAATAGTGCTAGATTAATGTTATAATCATTTCTGCAGGTTCAAGGGTGAATTGAATTTGACAGACTATGTGTCGAAAGCGAACTCAATTCCAGAAGCGTCAGAGGCTGACTATGTCGAGGTGCAGTCTCTCACTTTCAATATCTGCTCGTATTATGGCTAAACCGCTAACTATTCGTAGTTTTTCAAGACGCACTGGACAGCGAATTTGCCGATACAACTTTTGCCAATCGGAAATTGGAATCATTGACGGAGGGGGCTCTTCGTCTGGAGTTGGCGGTCCCAATTCGGGCCTTACGGTCGACGTTTGTGGCAAAGTTTACATTCGATCTCAATCCTGTCTCGGTAAAGCAGATTGACGTTTTAGAGTCGAAATTGCGTGATCAGCAGGACGAGCTCGAAAGGCTTCGCGAAGAGCTTAGGAGCAGAAAAGCACCTTCATTTATCAATCTCACGGCAACATCTGGTTCAACAATTTGCTGGAACCCGGTGCAGAATGAAGAGTTTACTTCAACCGGCCGTGATAATAAGCTCATCATTCACCGAAAAGGAGTCTACAATGTGGGAGCTATTGTTAACTCAGTTCCGGGTTCATATGATCAATATGTTCAGCTTTCAAAGAACGGGATGGAAATTAAGATCATGTACTTTGTGCATGATGACAATCACTGCTCCTCGGTGGTTCTGAACACTTTTGAGCGATTTGAAGAGAGCGACGAATTGGCAGTCTTTTGCTCTTGCACTTTTAATGAAAGTTATCTAACAATTGCCCGGATGGGAGACTAAGGATCCTTATTAGGAAAAAAAGGTGGCCGTATCGAATTATATTTATTGATCACATTCTTGGAACAACAACAAATTCTAAAGCGACAACTGCAGAAATTCACTTATATCACGATTTTAAATTTTTAATAAATCTCAAAACTATATAGATATATTAGTTTTGACATTAAATTGGATACCCACGACTAGAATTATTCTAATATATTGTGGAAATTATAAATAATGATGAGATCAGCACCGTGATTTGAGAGCATATTGTAACAGGAATATTCTTCTGTCAAATTTAAATTTTAGGATGTCGCAAAGTTCTTTAAGGCACGTAAGACCGCTTCCATGCAACAAAGGGCTAGCGAGCTGTTCGCTGAGATGGCTTGAATGGCTCGACTATGTTTTTTTTAAAAAGGATTTGTGCGAGCTATTAATTGTCCTAAGCGTCGACGTTAGTACGTCGCCACTATGTAAATCGTCTAGCCCATACACGTAGCACAGCGATACCAAATGTATCACTGGGCAGGATCTATTTACAAGTTACTGTAAAGAAATGCATCGAAGAGGGCAAGTTTGCGAAGTTTTTGTCGAGAATAGCCCTGGAGGACGGATGATCAACGGAGTAGCATTTGCAGTAGTACTACTAGAAGCTGTGGTGTTATTAGTTTTTGTACATTATTTAGTATCCTTACTATTATGTAGTAGTCTTTCAAATAAGATACATCATTTGAGTACGCCTGGTTACGCGCCGTGTTACCCCTGATGGTCTCATCAATGTAGCCCAGCTGCTCGAGTGCTTTTTCTTGACACAAGGCACGATATTCATCATAAAATTTTAGCTTTAATTGAGGTGTAGATCAGCACGTTCCTGGCGAGCACAATTTCTATCTAGATTTACGAGGTCACCTTTGCAATGTTGTAGACCGCATCGCTCGAAGGACGGGCTTCAATCACGTTTTAAAGGTAAAAAGTAAGGGCCTATATTATATAAGTTACTAATATACTAAGACACCATATTATATATACAAGTTACTATTATACTAAGACACCACAATCTTTAAAGAAAAGCCGAAGTCCTGCAATCTCTTTCCAAGACCTCACAAGCTTTCGCTATGAACGCTGCTTCAAGTACGACCTTTCAAATCAACAAGTTAGCTAACTAAGCTTTTTAATGCCGAAAGCAAAAGCACAAGTCGTGGGAATCGCGTGAGGTAAAGCTGGAGCACAGCTGGACCGTTGCACTCAATCTCGGCTGCAGAAGAAGGAGCGCAAGGCGCTGGCGATCTACTCTTTCATGATGGAGAATGCACAGATTTTACTCTTTTGGTCGGCAACTTGTGCGCATAATGCATGTTTAAGACTGTCAAGACGGAAAAATAGATATAGAAGAGTAGCTTGGCCAACAGGCTCTGGCTTCGTTAACATTTCTTAACACTAATGATGGTCGATGGTAACTATGTGCCTAAGCACATTAACAAGGTCAAGACTCTGACAAAGCAGCTCAAAGCTGTGGGCACTCCGGTCATTAAAACGACTTGGTGATCACGCTTCTTTGAAGTCAAAGCAAATCGTATCATTTCGCGATTACGGCGTCGATTTCTCACTCTGACACGCTGAGTAGGAGCTTGTGGCGTCTCGGCTGCTGCAAGAAGACATTAAGTTCAGAGAAGTATCGTATCAAGTGAGAGCTGTGGGAAAAGAAGACTCAGGCAACTATTGATTTTTCATGACAGCAATGAAAATGACAATTTTGCTGTAATGATGTCAAATAGAAGCGCGTGGCTGACCGGCTTACGTGTGACGCAACACGTTGCAAAGTCAGAAATTCATGAAACACTATAGGGCTTTTAATCTAGCGGACACACGTCTTGCACATAATGGTGCGGTTAAGACTATTGGCAGCGGTAACATGATGATGAAGACAACTCGTGGTTTGCTCACAGACGTGTGGCACGTCCCGCATCTTTCGCGCATCCCCTTTTTGAAATCGGGGATTTACGACGGATGTCAGAACAAAGGTTTTTGCCAGCAGCGAAAAATAGTCGATTTTGGCCGGATGTAGTTTGCAATTGGCGTCAGCGGGAGCAGGTTTGTAAGCTCCGCGTGACCCCGTTAATGCCTGACAACGCAATCGTGGCAGATCCAAAGGACCGAAAGAGGTAGACTGTCGCTATGAGCACCTTCCACATCGGATTTGGCGGTATAGACGCTATCTGGAGTTGGTATGAACGTGACTTCGCAAAAAAGTGGAGGTTTGTGGTGGATGCTCATACGGCAAGCAAACACGAGTTAGCTATTTGAGCTCTTTACCAAATCGCACGAAGAGAGTGCTGGTGGTGGTCCGCAAAATTGTGTGCGGTCCCATGCACTCAAGTAGTAGTGGCAAGTGCTACTAAATTATGCTTAATGACTGTTGCGAGCCAAGTCTTGAGTGTTTGCCGAATTTGCTAAATTAGCTGTATGCACAAAGTGCAGACGTGAAATTTGAAGAAGACACTTCGTGGTGACAATGCTAACGATTTCGCAGTGCGAGAATTTTTTTTTTAAAACAAGCAAGAATCGTGCAGATATTCACGCCACGATACACACTTCAAATAAAGAAGGTAGCCGAGAAGATGATCCAGAGACTTGTTAGATGTGCGTGCTGCACGCTAATCTGTCCAAAGCGTACGAAAGCAAAGCCGTGATAAATACCAAGTTTCTCCGAAGAAAATGTTCCATTCGCGTTACCAACCACGACGGATCGCCACACCAACTCTAAACGGACAAGAAGCCATTGATGGCAAACACAGAGACATTTGTTTGCCACGGTATTGTTTGTGCTCCATAGAGAAAATGCAGCAAAATCAACTCTCGGTCCGTGCGCTGTCGTTTCCTCGGATACTCGAGCACAAGAAAAATGTCAGCTTGAAGAACTGTAGAGCAGCGTCGTGTTGCTTTGAGCCGCGACGCGCAATTTGTACAAGACATCCTCGGCGTTAGAAAAGGTGACCACTCGCAGAGTGAGGTGGCTATCCGATGCCAATGCACGCATGTAACGAGAGAATATCGCGCAGGACAAAAACATTGAGCAAGGGGGCAAGCAAAATCACCGGACACAGTCACAAAAGAAATTGCACAGGTTCGAAATGCAAAATGGTGTGCATCGTGAAATATACACTAAAAGTATCATGGAAAGACGCAAGCATAGACAAACTCAAGATTAAGAGCCCAGATGATAGGGCTTGTATTTTATATTAAAGATTGGCTCAAAAGGTAACAAGTAGTTGTTATCTAACCATATTTATATATATATATGTTTTTTTAGGGTGTCTCCCACTCAAAATATTACAAGTCTTTCTTGCTGACCATCCACTCGACTGAGGTGCAAGGTACATGATAAATATCAAACCAAGTTCCAATACTAAGCTACCCGATAGTGGGTGCTGAGGCCGTTATGGCAATTGCTGAATAAATTGGTGCGGCATTTAAGCCGTTAAAGTTGCAGCAACCAGATAAATCTCGAACGCATCAGGATTGTTGTCAATACGTTATGTTTTGGAGCCGACAATGAAGATCAATGCCGACACGATGAAAGCAGAAACAAAACACTGGTGTTTCCATGAAGATTCACCTAAGCTCTTACTACCTCATACACTTTGCAATTATTAAGGATTATGATTGCTTACGAAATGACGCCATTTTTGCTACTCGCAAAAAATGGCGTCATTTCGTAAGAATATGCACGGTACAGTCTCACCTCGAAGCAAAAAAAAATTCAAGCTCCGAATATCATTGCATGACTCTGGAATACAATTTTGCATGGGCATTTACCCCGTTCCGTTTACTAAATCGGATTTAGACAGATTGCTGTCGACATGAGAAAATAATTTTTGAAAGTTGAGCAAATAATCGTGAGACACCCATACAAGTCCGAATCTAGTTAACGACTATGTATAGCCACGTTACCGAATTATCCTGCTGGGGATTAGCGACGCGAAGTCCTTTGTTTTAATTGACTCTTCACCGCGGCAAAGTTTCACTCACAATCACTGTTATATCTCACGAGGCTTCAGTCAAGACCTATAAGTCACACAAAGGAGTTTGCAGAATAGTCGATGGATTGATGAGCTTGCATGTTTATTACGTTCTTACCCAAATATGTATGCATATGTGCATGTACAACCAGAAAAAGTCGTGTGCAATATTCTTCAGATATGCAAGGTTTTGACTGATGGGACTGTTGTGACAGCCAGAACACAAACGTTGTCATTCTGCAAAACATCTATACGTTAATGATCACAGAAGCCTGCCAAGAGCTTTAAAATTGAATATATCATAAATCTTCGCGTACTGATTTTCAGCGCTTGACGTGTGGGAGTTTGCAAAAGATATCGCTCGTGTTCTAAAGGTATGATGCGTTGCTAACGTAAATCAGGGCGATCATAAGGACAGAAAGTGTAGCCATGACGCTTCGCGTTGGTGCCACAAAACACATTTCACGATTCAAACTATTTATACAAGTCACAGAGGTCTCGTTCTTTGTTCTAGTGAGTCATATTTTGAAGAGATTGACGTGTGCAACCAATTGCAATTAAATTGACTACAATACGTACGTTTTGTACCTCAGAGGTCATAAAAATAAGAGCCTTATTCTTGTCGTCCGATGCACACATACGCTATAATAATTGGAATTTTTAACAGCAATCTTCAGCGACATGTGGTCCGCGTCTATCACTTGGACAGCAGTTACATTTAACATCATTTCAAAGCGTAGCTCATCGTGAATAGCTTATTTTTCTTGAATAAGAAAACTATGTGTTCCCTGAAAAATCGTGTAGATGGGGGCTCAAAAGATAAGCCTCGGCACCTGAGGATAACTCACCACCAAAAGCGGTACTATTCATACGCCTTGGTGGCGAATTTACGCGATTTGCCTGTACACTGCGTTGTGGCTCTATTGCGTATGTGCATGGCTATAGACATGCACAGACGCAATAGGTGTTCTCACTCGTCAAGTCAGGGAAGTTTATGGCGATGCCACCAGCGCTGGAGATCATGAACCTTTGGGTAAAATGAGTTCAAGAGAACAAGAATACATGCTCAGTGACGAAATAATCAACACAACTAGAAATGAGCTTTGAAATTGTCCACCATCCTGTACAAATTCCGTCCCACGAGAAGTCCAATTGCTGAAATTCAAGTTTTCTAGAATTGTCTAGATGAAAATAGCTTAATACAAGCCTATTTTACATTTTACGGTCGATATGCGCGTTCACTGCATCAAAATTTGCTAAGGATTTTACATGGCGTCGTCAAAAGCCCGAAAGATAGACTCTATCGTTAAGATTTTCTTTCAGAATCATTAAGAATGCAACTCAACTGGAAAGCTTTTCCTGAAATGAAATGAGCTTTCGAAGACCTTATTCAATACCAACCACGTCCATAAGCTCAGCGTCACTTAATGGGTCGAAGTCAACATACAGCAGATATTCTTGATTTTGAAGCAAAACGTTAAAAAGCACGTGCAAGGTCGCTACAATTCCTCAACAAGATGACCAAAAGAGCGCAGATTACTTATGATTTTAAATTGCACCTACTAACAGTCAATTTTTCCGAAGCCAGTCCACCAGCTTTCACGACCCCTGAAGAGCTGGACGATCGCGCCACTTTACAAAAAGCTTGCAGCGCCCGTGTCTTACAACACACTTTGCGTGACAGTGCAGCTAGCCTTAGTGACCAAGGAGTACTGAAGACCGTATTGACGTAACGGCTTTTCTCTCAGAGGCTACATCCTTTACTTAGTTGATGTATGTGCTAGTGTTTGCATTTGGTTTTTCAAATCGCGGATTCTTCTTTTCGATGCTCTTGACCACTTAATTTGCGCATCCGCGTCTCCCTATCCCTTGTCCGCATTACAACGATTGCTTCAAGACTTATAATGCTTACAAGGATAGAGTGTCTTGGAGACACTATCAGTCGCCGGATCGCCAGCAGTTTTTTGTCTTTCAAGCAAGGCCATGCACAGGAACAACGCTTCGAAAAAGTGCTGGGGGAAGCATAAAACTTGTATGATACTCACAGTCCTGAGGATAATTATACATCACAAAAAAATGTTGGGTATGTCCAACACTCAAACATCATCTCGGAATTGCCAATGATGCAGGGATAACATTCTCAGTCTTTCTTTTTTGGTTATATTACCAAATTTTATGTAAGACTAGCAAATCATAATCCTTTTTGTCATTACAACTGTATTCGAAATCAGCCATAGCCTTTTTCATAAGAAATTTATTTTAGATTGGATGGCTAAAAAGAATATTTTGCGAGTCGTTTTCATCTCATCTTAAAGAACTTATGAAAACGGAGCGCATAGCTATTAACATCAGCAAGTATAAAACCCATCGGTGCGTAGACCGCAACATTGAGTGCAAACCCAACCAATTCTATTTCGTGAAGTCACTTTTGTGGCAAGTAAGCGTACATACCGCGCAATGTGTCTTTGAGCACATCTCTGTCCGACCATCTGTCTACAAGCGAGCTTCCAAAAAATTAAGATTTTGCCAAAATGTGGCGGTAACCCGCGATTTTAAACTAAACCACTATTTCTAGAGCACCATTGTATCAAACACGTATGAATGTATAGCCTTCCTATATGTTTTCCAGTTGTACTTGTGTCACATTCAAATCATATCCAGGCGACACATAAACATTACTATGCCTATATTGCCATTAAATGTTGGCAATTGAGAGACCAAGTAGAGGCTTAAGAACTTCCAAAAGCTTGCTAGTATAACAGACCCTGTAAAAAATTGGCTGGTGCACCGCGGATTTGGCCTTAGTCAGTCTTACAGTCCGACACATACTTGGTTATCTGGCTTAAACAGGGTCACATAAGTTTAGTAACATTTAAAAGACAGATTTTTTCAATCCATATTGAACCATCATGTGCCTCTGATCGCTTGGTTCGACTCTTTATCGTCGTCCTTTAATTTAAGCATGAGTCCTATCTATCCTTTAGTAAGGTAGACCGTTTGCTCTTTCAGAGCGATGCAACAACTATCGACTTTGCATTGGAGGCTCTTGATTGGC
Organism: Plasmopara viticola; assembly: GCA_001695595.3. Classification (NCBI taxonomy): domain Eukaryota; phylum Oomycota; class Peronosporomycetes; order Peronosporales; family Peronosporaceae; genus Plasmopara; species Plasmopara viticola. Next base: position 318,214 of record MBPM02000079.1, read on the forward strand.
TTCTATTCTGTATGCTTGACCAACTGTCAATAAAGCTCAATTGTATTTTGAGATGAAGCAACTCATAAACTAGTTTGCGCGAAAACCCTAAGGCAACATACGTTCGGTGGGACAAGTGAAGGGTAACCGAAATGCTGCATGGGCGTAACGAAATTAGAGCCCAGAAGATGCGTCAAGAACGAGGTAGTTTCGTTCGATAGTTTTTAGATCATTGGTCATGAAGGATATTACTCGCTCATGACCGTTGGCTATCGAGTTTGGAAACTCGACCGTTTTATCGTCGCAAAAATTACAGAGCAAGTTTCTTATTCGACAAAGCCAAAGTAGATGCTTACATGAAGTAAAGTATATATATTGTTATAAGTCTATTTTGGCTATAAGTTTTATCAGCACCACTCAACATCCTTTTTCAAAAGATCAGTCATATACATATTCATTGTATGCAACTAGTTGGCTAGGCCATACCACCTTCACGTATTTCTTAAAGCCGCGACATGAGCCAAAACAAACCACCTCTTATGTGCTTCGAGAGTCAATTGGTCTAACCGATATTGCAAAGTCTGTTGGTGCGAAACTCACAAATGATCAAAATGATTGTGTTATCAGGCAAGCAAACGTTCTCAGGGCGTTTGTCAATTTTTGTAGCGTCACTAGTCATATTCGCAACATGTTGCATGGCGTACTTACTGTCGTGAGATTTGACTTCGAAAGTAGCCATCCTTAAATTTGGTGCGCTTAACAAACTGCTCATAGACGTGTTAGTAAGCAGCTTGTCCTATCTTGGATTAGGTGTTTGGACAAATACGTCGCACTATTAAGCTTTTATAAAGCATAAACTAGTCGGCTCTTTCATCTAGTTTCACTAGCACAAGCAAATTTTGGAAAGCGCAAAGATTACGATTTCTTACAATGTCACTCTTTGTCATGTTGGCAAGAGATGAAGTATGAGCCTATATAGCCTGCAAGATAATGGCCACTGTCTTGTGACGGTGTTTCGTGCAAACTCGAGCTGGATTCCGCTATCAGATTAGTGTTCTGATGGTGGTTATCTATATACCATCTGAGCAACGCTTGGATGACGCCATGTGTAATGTACGCTCTTTCAAAGACGAATCTGAGATACGTTCGTCCATCCAGAATCTTGTATCTCTTAAATACCGGTTCTAAATATTTCTGGCTTTCGACTTAGCCAGTAACGCGTCGGTGGTCTCTTGAGCCTCCGACTGTGCCGTTCATTGAAGTTAACCTGTCATAAAGGAACAACCGGTTAAATGTTGAGCTATCTTTTTAAGGCAATCCCTTAATCAATCACGGGATTACGTCACACCCACAAATACATTGTTATGCAGCCCTCATAGCGATGCTAACGCTTGCGAACCGGTGTTAATAGCAATTGTTGGTGATTTGCTACAGCTTAAAAGCGATATTTGCTTGTGTTAGTAAAACCCGCTTTCAAAACGTGTCATACGCAGATGCTGGCGGCATGTAGCTCAATGTTATTGATATCGTAGCGCCAGTCCTAGAGTCTTCAGCATTGGGTCCTGCCAGCGAAAGAAGATTACTTACATGGCAGTTTCTATTACGGTCTTACGTTTACCTCGGGAGATGTCTAACCTTTCGCGTTTGGTTTGGGTCGGCATTTTTTTGGAAGAGTCGAAAGGACGCAAGAGATAGAAACATGAGTCTTCAAAGTTCTGTTTCTAAGAATTAGGCGGCTGGCGCTCGTGGTCTCATCCCGTCTACGATTTGCCCGAAAGGACTTTTGTTTGTCCATGTCAAGGGTAAAGGAATGCTTTCATTATGTCGAAATCTTTAATTTTTCTATAAAGGTCTAGGGGCAAGGACAGTTTCTAGAATCAGTCGAACTTTAGTTTTCAGGCTTTTTCGACGCAATTATCCGGTATTAGATGACTACAAGTGTTTGGTGGTGCGCGAAGGTTTTTGACGCGTCGAAGTCTATCAAGACTCGGAACAGGTTTGCGCGCACAATCCTCTTAATATTTGTACGAAAAGATGGCAACATCTCAATGGCTTAGTAGTGATAGCCACAATCCGTCAAAACTAATATGCGATTATCAGCTGCCCTCGTGGTGACTGACCTTAAAAGTGTGGCTTCGGCTAGCAATCCATTAGAGCTCTTGGGTAGAACTGAGCTCCATTTTACAAGTCCTTTCGAATTGAGTATGGCTTTTGTCTTCCTAATTCATGCAGCCTTAGCAGCAAACGTCGCTTTGCTCTGCAAGCCTTGCGTAAACTTAAAACAATTCAAAAAGCCCAAAGAAACCACTTTTCGGGGTCTTGCACGCCGGTGAGCTACCCATCCACGATACTTTGAAGAGTCATCTCTGCTTGTGGCTGAATTTCACCCAATGAGCAGATTGATGCGCTTCTTTCATCGTTGCTGCCTGCACATAATAGTGTTGTAGTGTTGTATGTGAGCCAGATCTATTATCGGGCAATTTGTAGCGACTGTCAACCTAGTTTGATCGCGGAAAGCGTTTCAGTGACGAAGGCCGTCAGCTTACTAATATAAGTTGCTAATTATGTGCCTTTTTTGCTTGCAAACAAGAAAGCATAAGAGAAGATGCAGCTCGAAGATTTAGTTCGCCGAAAGAAGCACTGCTTACTGCAGTAAATTCATGTGCTCACAGATAACGAAACCTTAGCTGAGTTGGCTTTACACGTATGTATCTAGCGCTTGGCTCGGCTTTTAAACAAAACGGCTCAAACGCAACGCGAGCCCAATTGCTTATAATTTGCCATTCAAAGGTGAAATTAATGGCTTAGACCCCAAAATTGGCATTACCGCCGGATGCACCGATACCTGTTTTATCTGGACTTTCAAGCATATAGCTTTCTGGCTAAGCTCGGGCACTATCACGTGTAAAAAATTCTCGCCCATACAATTAGCTGCTCCACGAAATACCTCACAAGCATCTACTCTGCTTTAAGTAAGAAATGTGATCACCTCTTCAGGCTCCTACCAGCCGACAAGTATTTCAAACAGCTCACGCCGCGCGTCAACATAAGCAAAAAATGTAAAGAAATTTATCTCGGAGTCTTCCTTAGATATAAGAAGACAACCTGCAGTGAGGTTGTCGTGAATATTTGCTTGAAAAGAGCGTTATTCTGGGCTCTGACTTTTGCTTGACTTAGACCTCCATCGAGAGATAGCACAAGTCTGAAAGTTCTTTGTCAGACTTAGTGTGAGAGTGATTCCTCATGTAATGTAAATTGACTCATGTAACAATTTACGCTTGCTATAAAAATGAATCATCAGGCCCATTATACAAAATTTGTGCACTGGACATTGTTTGGGTTGGCTATGAATCCCTTATGGTTTCAACATTCGAATATTGCCCCAACTTGTAGTAGCTCTCACCAACATGCATTGGGCAGTGATCACAAGACTATGTAGTATTTTCTTTGCCAACTTTCTAGAAGTAAGTTCATTCTTTTCATTGAAAGGTCATTAGGTTGGTGTCATATGACCACCAACTAGTGCAACATAAACAAAGTTTGTGAGTTCGTTACAATTTCTCCATCGCGACTTTGATTTTATTGAATTTACACCAGTCAGAAATATTCTTCAAAGCTTTTTACCTACCGGGCATCACCGTTTCGAACTGTGACGCTTCCTAGACGAGCCTCAAAGCCCCTCTTGAGACGCAGACCCTATTTTAACAGAGAACCTTATCGTTTGCAATTACTGCATCGTTAAGTCAAGAGTCCGCAACAGTTTCAAGATCCGAGCCAAACTCTCAGTGTTTGAATATCTCACAGCATCCTAGCATTAGTCTACTATACATTTCAATGACGAGTTGGTTGCTCGTAGGGTACGCTTACACCACTCGCATCGGTCTTTTTCTGCTTTGAGCGAACGAAATTCAAACTATAGTCGTCTATTACCTGCCAACCTGAGAAAGTCTAGTGATCTTGTAAATAATATTCGTGCCCCGCTCATGAGCCCGCGATTTGTACTACCAGACCTATTAGTCTAAAGAAGCAGTTTTAAAATTGCCGTGTTTGTCTGAGCTACACACTCGCAAGCCTTTTACCGCACATACGTGCTTGCGAGCGGCTTTTTTCTCACTGCGCACCCCACGCACTCCGTGCTCGTTTGTGATTCGAGAGCTTGTTAGTTGTAGACCAACGCATATAAAGAACGTTTTTCGTAAACATAACGGAAGGCAAAAGAGCATGAGATGCAGCCACAGCGGATTAAATGTTTCTCGATTTTTAATTTGCGGGCTAAATACAAGCTCGTTTCTGACGACACAACTTTGATCGTTCGTGAAGCTACGTCGATGCATATGGCATTGGTGAGATACATAAAATATCTAATATGAACTCTCAAGCTTGTTCATGGGCCATGAAGAGCAAAGGCTTGTTACCGGCATAACAAACTGTACCGGTATAACTCACTCCTCTAGAAATATCTGATGATGCCGAAATGCAATTTAAGCGTCGGGCACAAGAGCACAAAAAGCCAAACTCTGCTCGCACTCTGCAGCAGCTGCAGCAAAGTTTTCGTGAAAGCGTATCAGTACCTTTAGTACGACTTTGCCTGGCTTAAAACTCACTGCCCACTGCCAGCATGCTGTCGTCCTACGATCTATGGTCCGCATCATTGTGGTTCTGTAATAAATATTTTCTAAGTGCCTCGAGATATGCTCTGCTCGAGGCCTCGGTCCTTTTGACTCTAGTAACAGAAAGCACATCTTGACCGAGGATGCTTATTAAAATGACTAAGAGTATCTAAGACATCAAGTCAATCATGTCAAAGCTGGACACGAATTCTTAGTGTAAAATGATTCCCTTTACTTGATAAGATAACGTGTTTGACCCTAACATCGTTCCTTTTGTTAGTGGAAGAGAATGATGACTAAGTCCCTAGCAACATGTGGCGCAATCGGCTTCCTTTGCTATGCTGTTAATCGCGATCGTCGTCTGGCGGACGCATCCTAGGGTGGCGAGATACCATGAGAGCTCTTCTTACTTTCATGACAATGAATTTGACGAAAAAGAGACGAGATTTAATAATAAGGTTCACCCGGACGTTTTACGTCTTGAAGTCAAGAACCGCCACCATCAGCTTTGCGTGAACAAGGGCCCCCTCGCCGGGTATTTACAATAAAACAACTTGATGTAAAGACATCCAATATTCCATCGCAACACTACGATGACTGTGCACGTTATTAAGTACCACAACAAATCTCTCAAGTGCTTACTCGGTTTCATAAGATGTAAAAAAAAGGGTAAACGTTGTTCAGTTTGGTGTCTTACAGCGCCACTGACACCAAAGATGAAAGAATGTAAAGCCTATTTTGAGATTGCTTTCACCTAAATGTGCTTTACCCGAATTTTGCCAACTTAATTTTCTTTTCGTAGCAGCGATGCCTTATTTGCGCCTTTATGTTACGTTATAGCTTTGTTGAGTGTCTCTTTAACGTCCTCACACCGAAATACAGCTTAAAGTGGGCGTAAGATTCCGTTATATTGGAGCATTTTCATTATGGGTGTTTTTTCTCTCGTCAAAAAACTTCGCACTTAGAAGGACAAAACACCTTATTACAGAGGTATCTAGGTTTCGACAAAAAGTCAAATCAGGTGCCAGTCTTAGTTTCTGTACGATATCTCCCAAAATATCGAACGACAAAGTAGCTCTTGCTACGGGCTCCAATTTCTGAAAAACTTCAGAAAGTCTCCTTGGATCTGGTCAAATGGCTTTCACAAGTTCTCCAAAGCAGAGCACCCAGGCCACTTGATACTTCAAAGTAGACACCTCGTTATTCACTAGAAAAGCAGAGGACAATAGTAGATTATCTCATTCGGTTGTTTTTCTCCACACGCTTCATACTATTGTATATGAATAAGATCCTGGTGCTAAAAAAATGCGCAGAAAAACAAATTATATTTCCACTGTGGCAGCTGCCGCTGCGCTAAAGGCACTAAAAAAGGCTGTACACGCTTGTGAGCATAAGTAAGTAATCGCGCAGTACCGTGGCCACTAAATTAATCGCGCAGTTGTTGTCCCGATTCTTACACATGCTTCACCAGCCTTTCTTCTTCTTGATAGCCATTTTTTAGCGTTATTACGTTACGGTATGATTGATCACTAGGACAAGCTTTGACTGTAGCGTATTTACACTGAAATAGTAGCTTTCTCCGATTGCGATTCACAAAAACATCACGAAGCAAGCTTCAGCTTCTCAGCGCCTTACAGGCTAAGCTCGCTTCATTACCGCATACCATGCACTAATAAATTGAGCCTCAAACGCAAAAAAAACGCTCAAAAAGAGTTGCTTTCTTTGTTGTATCGCGCTATTATCATGAATGTAGACTTTATCGATTTAATCGATCTTACTTGAAAAGTTTCATGTATCTAATTCTAACACAACCTTTACTTCTCAGCTTGGCTACAAATTTCTACACTTTATTGTAGTCTATTTTTCTTCATTTTCTCTATCAGAGTCGGTAATTTTTCGGTTGTGGACGACCGCTCTCCAAACCGGGTTATAATGGGTATATAAGTCTAGTGTGGGGATCAAAACCGCAATCATCACCTAAAGGACTAGAAACATTGTCATTTCACTCACACCACCAGGCACTATAGAAAAGCTCACAGCGAAGTTTTTTCTTCATTCCAGCGATATTTAAAGCTTTAGTTCAAGTAATCATGGGCCGTTTAAGAGAGCAAGCTCAGCGTGAAGACCAATCAAGAGTATGGTGATGTTATCGTACATGACCTCAACGAGCAGAACGAAAACGTACGGGCTGTCGTTGGCGTCACTCGGCAGAATGGCAAGATGGTCGTGTACGTAAAGGTTGAGACAATAAGGTAGCTGATGGACGCATAATCTCCAGATAGAGATTTTAAGGTGTATGGTCTTAATGGTCAAGATTGCGCTGTCGATTTTGCCATACAACATAAATCTAACAAGGATCCCACGGTCTCAATAGGCATATTATTTACTTACGTGGTGACTTAGCCAAACATGAGCTTGTACCCACGTGTAGCACTACAAATTGCACGTCACTTATTGTCGTTATATTTGCTTGATTTTAAAAAAGCAGATAGGATACAAGACAGGTCGTATGTATATAATAAACTCAAAGCTCCTTACAATAAATATCTCGTTCTTGTAATGCTTCTAGATCGAAGGTGATGTGCGCCACACACACCTGTTGAATTCGCTGTGGCCGAATATGCTCATCCGTTTCATATATCTTAGCCTCTTGCCTGTAAAACAGAAGTAGGTGACTGACCCGACGCGACACTTCACAGATCGGGAGCGCCATGACGGAGTGCAAAGCCGTGATAAAGAATGCTGACATGCACGAGGATATGCAGCAAGATGCCGTGGATTGTGCGAGTCAGGCGTTGGAAAAGTACAACATTGAGAAGGACATTGCCGCTTTTATCAAAAAAGAGTTTGACAAGAAATACAACCCGACGTGGCACTGCATCGTGGGACGCAACTTCGGATCATACGTGACACACGAGACGAAACACTTCATTTACTTTTACCTAGGACAGGTTGCCGTCCTTCTTTTCAAGTCTGGATGAGATGAACGCTGAATCTCGACTTCGCGCAGATAACGACTTACCACGTAGCATAGGGCAGTGGTAGGAAATATATTAATATATTGCTGTGGCAAGTACTAAGCGCGCATTTCGGACTTGCGACTATTACTATTATTGTTTTGTCGGTAATCTCATCGAATAAATGTTGATTGTAGCAAAAATGGTATTGACTTTGGCTAGTCGATTATCTACATGATGTTGCACTTATCTTGGTCTCCACCAGCACGTGTAGCATGAGCTCCTGTGTGTGCTGTCTCTGCGTGTTGAATGAGAGCAGCCAAAGTAGGAAAGATCGCGTGGCACTGTGGACACACTTCGCTATTGGAAGAAGCTGCACTCGAACTTGTTTGGGCTGAACGCTGCACAGTAGTAGACGTTTGTCTGGGGTCTGAAGTATCTGGATGCGCACGATTGACGTGCGCAATCAATTGACTCACGTACGCAAACTTTTGCTTACACATAGGACATTCCTCGCTACTCGTGGTGACTGCACTTCCTGCAGACTTTGCATTTCGCGCAATCGAAGAAATTGCTGCCTTGGTCCCATTGAGCACAGAAGCAGCAGCCTTTTGCGCGTTCTTTTGAGATAGCAACGTCTGCTTTGGCGTAGCTAAGCTTGAGCTGTTAGCCTTTATCCCTCCAAGCCACTGCTGTCGTTGATTCTGGCGTTTCATCTCACAGTCATGATCAGGTTCAAATCGGTGCTTTAAACATACATCCTGCGCACATTTTTTGCAGTGAAATTGGTTCGAGATCAGCAGCACCTCTCGACATCCGTCAGCAGCGCAGCGTTTCTTCTTTCGCTTCTTCTGCTCTTTAAGCTGCTCTGTATATTTCTCGCGCGTGCACTGACCCACACGCACATGCTCCTCCCACACACCATTCACGTCTTGCGCAGCAGTCCAGCGGATCATTTGCTTGCACACAGGACACTGAACCACGCGGCGGTCATGGCTGCCGACCTTTGGACAGTCGTGCGTGTCGTAGCTTCGATGATCAAGACAGAAGATTCCACTGCAACAGTCGCACCTGAACGGTAAAAAGTCTTGCTGGTGGCAAGCAGGCATGGAGCAGTGGGCACCAATGTCCATACTGAAAAGGCAACAATGAGGTGTGTGAATGCCTTTACCGTAAATTACGTATTGCTGAGGCTGTAAAAAAAACATTGAAATTTATACTTGATTTTGTTACCGCTACGACATTCAATAAATGGGAGAGCATATTAGCGAGAAATATTGTCCAATCCGACGCAAGGGATATTCAGTGGAGAAAGCATCTCATGGCGCTTTTCAGGTACGCTTTCTGTGCCTGTACCTGTCGTTCCAGCGTACATGTCATGCATAGACACACGTATGCTGGTGCGCCTTCATCCCGACTTACTAACGCGTGTACCATATTCCTTGTAGATCCCTAACCCGCCAATTGAAGGCTTTATCCGTTGCACGTCCCATTATCACCCAGACGCCGCGATTTGCTGCCGTCATCTCGGCCCCTAATGCTCCTCTTCCTGTCGTTTCAACGCTGAATATGCGCGCGACTTTATTCTTTCCACAGCTTCAGTATCGCGCCATGGGTTACAAGCTGAAGACAAAGGCAGCCGTGAAAAAGCGCTTTAAGGTCAATAAAAATGGTCTCGTCAAGCGTGCGCAATCCAACAAGCGTCACATTGCTACCAAAAAGACGCGTGAGCGTATTCGGCGCCTTGGTCAGCCTGTGTTCGTCCAAGGCAAGATCCGTAAGAACATTCTTCGGATGCTTGGCAGGAAGTAAAACTGGTGCAAGAAGAAAAGTTAGCTATAGAAATATCGAGATAACTGGACTTGGACCAATAAATGTATGAATCTGGACAGCGGGCAATGTTTCAGACGAGAAACTTTTTTTTAAATGTTTCGAGGATCCAAAAGGGTTGGCAAAAGGTAGTACAGGTTAGCCGGCAGTATTAATATCGCTTTGTTTCTCACCTTATTTGCAACAGGCAAGCAGACCTGCATTCGCAACAAACTCCAAACCTACTCTGACAGTTAAGCGCACCGAAGTCTTCTTGTAAAGAGGCAAATTTTGCCACCTGACGTTTAAAATGAGGATGACTCGAACTAGGTAGGAGCTCGTGGGGCATCTTATGGCGGTCAAGGATGACAAATCCAAAACTCGATCAACATTGGTGCGGCGTGAAGACATAGAGCACTTCTTGGTTTATATAATCTAACATTTATATGTATGACACACAAACTTCACAAATCCAAGACAAAAAAGTGCTAGAAGTTTTGGACAACGGAAAAGCCTGCTGATTAATCGCGCGAGCTGAAGATAAGTCTCAGCAGTCTGCAGTCTGAATACGACTGATTCTATTGGTCGAGGAAAATGTGAAGGAAGCCACGCTAGCTGTTGTCGAGAAAAATCTGCTTAAGCAATTAACGAAGTTGCACTGAAGAGAAAGTAGTGAGGAAGGGATTCTCCTGAATTGGAAAGCTATAGGATTCAATGATAGACGATAAATTTCGAAATAAAAATTGACACTTACACGCAGTAGCAACGCATATGAGAACAAGATTTTCGACTGACTAAGAAGCGGAATTTCCCGACCGGCAAGTATTTTGACAGCGATGATGCCTTGGATATAGCGCTGTGCTTTTTGCAATGCCTCCTTGTCTGAGTGTTCCAGACGAGCATACCGAAGCTCCCATTGAGTGGCGATTTTTGAATACTTCACACAATATGTTTCTTCCTCGTCACCGTCAAGTATATAGGCTCTTTTATATGTTTAGTCGAGGCAATCGCTTGATCTTTACCTTAGTGATTGAACGACTCATATAAAGCCTTTGCGCTCATACCTCTTTTCTCAAACTTGCCAGCAGACAACGTTTTTATGTCAAGTACAAAGCTTTTAACGTGCGAATGCCTTTTCCGTCTATGGAGGTCCTACTGTGCCGACTCCTTTCGACGAGTATCTGCAGTCATTACTTCAGAATGAGTTTTATAGCTCTTGCATAAGAACAGCTCTTATGCGTGAGGTCATGCGAGACGTAGTACCACTGATAATGAGCCGTCCTGCTTATTTCCATTTGCCCACTGAGAAAACCACAGAAACGCTTTATGCTGGGTGCCTTACGATCAAGCAGATAATTAGGGCATTTCTTTCATGATTGATAATGTGTGCTGAAGCGCAAGCACATTGATATTATGTGGTCAATAAAGTTTCCCTCGAAGAAACGCACTATGTAAGTATTAACTTTTGTGGATGACTTCTCCGGATATGTATTTTTTTTAAAGAGCAAGAGTAAAGTGGCTTGCACGTTTGAGGGCTCAAAAGCGTTTAACGAGGTTTATTGGGGTGGCGCTTGCTGAAATTTTCTTTGTTACAACGATGACTAATACACGTCAATGATTTGTACATATAACCCTGAGATAAACGGAGTGATTGAGTAAAAACGATACGTTCATGACGAAGGATCGCAGTATGCTTCATTTAGAAGCGTTTAGTCGAGATGGTGAGAGGAAGCGGTAAATTCATCAATCTATTTAATCAACCGCTCAACGAGTACAGCCCATTTACCCCGATATCACGCTGCATTAAAATGAAGCCTCTTATCGATCTCTTTCGCGTGTTCAAACTCTAGGTTTACGCTTACGTCGACGATGTGAAGAATACAAAGCTAAAACCCAAGAGTCCCCATGGTATGTTTCTCGGATATCGAAGTATGTTAAAATGTTCAACTTCAATTTGTGCCTAATTTGGCTATCACATGATACAGCTGGACGCCTGTACGGCTTATTGCGAAAGCGTACGGATAAAAAAGGCTTTTATCAAGTTTCCGCTCGACGTCGACAATGCTAAATATTACCACGCATTAAAAAGAGAACCTGTTTCGGAGCCTTTAGAGCATTACAACTCAAAACCGAAACACGTTATACGAAGTCACAGAGCGTCCGTGGGCTTTTTTGCTAATCCTTTGGGGTGGAGACACTTCATCTTTGAGATGGCTTGATGTCAACAAAGCGCCAAGCCAAGCGCTAGGAGCTTATCTTACAACAGCGTTCGACCAACAGAACGCGGGTGTAGAACGGAATGTTCGTTGCTTCTAAATTTTGGATTATAGTGGCCTTCATACGGCCGTACCGGAGCTGCTGCAGTAGCTGTCGTCGTTGCATTAATGTCGTATAATATTCAAGCCGACCAACCAATCGGCAGCTCACTTTCCGAAAAAAAAAGCGAAAGACAAACAATCATCCTTCTCCCATCAGATGTAATCCAAGTCTAAGTATAGGTCATCACATAAAAAAAATCTGTTGTGGTAACATCAGGGAAAAGGTTGGGGTGACGCCCTCCTTCCAAGCGCGGGGGCTAAATGCTCGCGCGCTTCGGGCAGGTGCTCTCGAGCATCTGCAGGTCTCTAACGAGTCTCACCCTCGACGCGGCGGTCTCCAGCACCGGGCGCCACCTGGGCTCTTACCAAGTCAGATCTAAGCAAAATTATGGCCTCGGTGCTGGCTGCACTGCCCGCCGAACGAGACTCGACGTATGCGGACACCACTCTATGCCGTAGACTAGCCAGACTGAGCCTAGCACGTGCATAACTTGGCAACGCGATAAAGTAATACAATACAATTGTGGTAAAAGTAGGCTTTCCGCTCATATTGTTTTATAGATCCGATGGCTCCGTTGGCAGACATACTGCGATGTGTCTTCTCTGCCTATATAATATAGGTAAATTAATCGAAAGACAAAGTTATGAACAAAACCAAAATAGGATAAAAATGTAAAATTGTGTCATACGCCAATTCATATTGTTTCTGATTTTGAAATACTGTAGTGCAGATGTACAAGTACCCACGTCTTCATACCCATTAATCGATAAACACGCCTCATCCTTCCTCATTAAATGCTTCAACGAGCACAAAGTCACTCGCACTCGTTTCCGCGCGCATTTCCACGCTTCTATGCTGAAGCTGGTCGTGGCAATCTAATTTTGCCTGTAAACTGCGTTGCATCATCCGCGCTTCCTGCGCTTCTTGCACGAGCGCAGTCAAATTTACTTGCGAGTATGGCTGCAGTCGCTTCACCTCGTCCACAAGCATCTTTTTGTGTGCACGCAAAGTCTGATTGTGCTTTTCCAGCTTTTCAATCTGCGCTGCTTGTTCAACGTAATTCTGGCGCCAAGACGTCGCCTCGACTTGAGATGCTGCCAATTGAGTCTCAAGCTCCGTATTCTCCACAGATCGCCATAGACACTGCTCTTGAAAACTAGCACACAGCTTCTGAGCCCGCTCCAGTTCAGGTGTCAATGGGACCGGATCAGAGGCTGCAGCTTGTGGGATTGGAGCCGTGTCTTTGGCTTTCTTTGTCCATTTCGACACACCACCTGCATTTGCACGTTCAAGTTGCGCGATGGTTTCCAAGTTGGCTTTATTGATTTCGTCTGCAATCTCAACGCGGTCTTGTGCACTATTGAGCTTCGTTTTGGTAATCGCTAACTTTTCCTCGAGGCGATTCTAGACAAAGCAGAATTAAGCTAAGTATTTTTTAAAAAAGAGTCGATTGATAACACTTACAACGTGTGCTTCAAGCTGAAGCGTGCGTTCTTCCAGTAAAGCAGGATCCAGCTGAGACTGTCTCACGACGTCTTTCGTGCCAACATTATCTTCGTCCGCGTCTTGCTCAAAGATATTGGCTTCAATGTCGTACTTTTCCCATTCAGGAAGATCCTCTAGCGACGTGATCTTCGACGCAAGCACAAAATTGTGCAACCACTCGGCAGAATGTTCACCACTTACTTCACTTGCAATGTTCAGTACTGTCTTCGCAGCTGCAAGCGGAAGTCGTGTTACTTGAAACTGCAACGGCCTTGATACGATACTATCCATATCCAGATTCTCCCATTGCAGCGTCACGACACCACGCTTTGATGCCACATAATGGCCATACACACAAGAAGGTTCCCCATCCGCGGCAAAGTGGCACCTTGTGCGATAACACACCACCACTCGATCCTCTCGACCCTCTTCTTTCATGTTATCAACACTGTATGGATCCAAGTCAACCTCTTTTGCTTCCCCGCTCGCAAACTCGGCGCTAAACACCAGGTCAGACCCTTGAGAAGTGAATTTCCATATCAAAAGCTGCTCCTCATCGATAGACTGCGCATACTCCGTCCTACAGCCCGCAGCCACTCGTTCGTCCATCGTTTTCGTCGCTCCGGTACAAAATGCATTCTCAATTGCATCTCGGTAGCTGTCATGACTTGACAAGAAAGTTCCATAGAAAAAGGTTTGCAGAGCTTCCGATTCTTTAAGAAGCTCGTAATTCGTCACCAATTGACGCATAAAATCCTCCAGTGTAACTGCTAGTCGAGATCCTAGCTGGTTTAAGGGGTAAAAGCTCGGCTTGGCATCGCAAAACGCCTCAACAGCCTCGTAAACAGACGCAACGATGCGAGAGCCGCGACGTTGCGTCGATTCTAGCTGCAGCTGCCGTTCCAAGAGCTGAAAATCACGCAGCGTTCGCTCAAGAAGGCGAAATTGACCCTCGAAATGCAGCAAGATGAGCGCAATGGCGTCTAACGATGGAGACGAAGGTGCTTGGATTGCCAGATCAAGCGCCATGTTTCTTCCTTCATGCGCTGACGAAGGAGAGGCTAACATGATACTGGATATGGTATCGTCTAAAAGGGGTTAAATACAATAAGAAGCAATATATTCGACTTCGCTTGACATTGTATTGTATTGTATTGCGTTATCGCGTTGCCAAGTTATGCACGTGCTAGGCTCAGTCTGGCTAGTCCATGGCATAGAGTGGTGTCCGCATACGTCGGGTCTCGTTCGGCGGGCAGTGCAGCCAACACCGAGGTCGTGAGGGTCTTCCATTATTTTGTTTACTCTGACTTGGGAAGAGCCTAGGTGGCGCCCTGGTGCTGGAGACCGTCGTGTCGAGGGTGAGACTCGTTAGAGACCTTCAGATGCCCGAGGGCACCTGCCCAAAGCGCGCGAGCATTTAGCCCCCGTGCTTGGAAGGAGGGCGTCACCCCAACCTTTTCCGAAGCTCGCTTGACATTGTTGAACAAAAAGATCATGAGCGAAAGGATGGGGGAAAGCTTTATATAAAAATACACTCAATAACAAGAGGGAGTATGAATCTCGACGATAGTTGGTTTGGTCTCAAATCGGCCTAGGGCATAAGAGCTGAATGTTTTAGTAAGGATCAAGTTAAACCAAAAGAAGATTGATTTGGCACTCCTACTTCTACGCCTAAAGCTGCACCTAAAATAAAGGTTGTGTCTGCACCGTGGCCGATGAATCAAAACTGATGTACTCGCCAAATGTACGCTCGGGCAAACAATTTCCAAGGAAACCCCCACCATACGTCGGCGGAGATTGCGTGCCGAAAGAATTCCTCGCCTGGTGATAAGTAAAACCTCAGCCTTCGGGTGATAAAATTGACGAGAGGCGTCTCTAGCCTTCTGGTGAGCACTCTCTGGGCTTAAGGTTACGTAGAAGCCTCAAAGTAGGGACAACGCTCTTCAAACGGCTTTATCTTCTACAAGAATGTCCGGTGAGGTCACAGACTTCAATGTCAGACTACAAAAGTCCTTATAAAAAAGATTGAGAGGTCATCATTGCATAGAGGTAGAAACATCGATGATCAGCAACTAGGAGTAAGAGAGCAAAGTCAGCTATGACATTCTCGACAGTGCCAACATCGCCAACATAGATTTGTACTTTCCCACCGCCAGGTTCCATCGCAGGTCGCCTATAAGAGGCCCAGATACTTCCCGGACAACAGCTTCGATGACGATGGGAAAACTGGCTAAATGAGAGCTCTAGCCATGGTGCAAGGTTTCCATCACAAGTGCTTTGCTTCATACAAGAATTTCCAGAGACTGCTCCTCACGTGGCGTCTACGAAAGAATATTGGCTCAAAAAGAGCCATTGGTCCAGTGCGATCTATGTGCATACTTCTAGCACCGCATCAAACACCACTTAAGGTACTTTCCGGTGTTGTAACAACTAAAAAGACAAGATTCGGCATCCACCCGGTCTGGTAATATCTTTAGGTACTCTACAGCACCTTCTGATAGTCGAATTTACTTATGTAATGCGTAACCTCCAAATCCAATTTCCTTCCGCAGAATTAAAGTGTAATTTGCTCAATACTTGTCTGGAGACTACTCATCTCCGAGTGGAAGCGTAAGGGTAATAAAATACTTTCTTCGATAAGCGGCAAAATAACGCAGATTATATACAGAATTATTGCTTTGCATTGAGACGGCAGAGACCTTAGATTAGTACAAGGAGCTCCTGGTGTCCATCAAAGCACCGTTTTATATCTTTTATGCCGTGGGCCGTGGCGATCAATGTGTGCAAAGAAAATCTCTCCCAGCTCAACCTTGCGTCCGACCGCGAGGTGTCCGAACAAATTTAAGAAGTTAAATTTCTCAGCAGAGAGCTCTATGCCAGTCTGAGGTTCAAGTGTACAGTCTTACATGTAATAAATCTCCTCGACCATTATCCTGGTTGCTGTGGGGAAATTTAGCGGCCACTCGTGCTCACATTATCGACGGAAGGCAAAGCTTTATATTGGTGCTCATTTTTAAATTTTTCGTTCGGGACTAGAAGTCCTAAGTATAGTAACGTTTTTAAGACGCCTCACAAAAACGTTGGGTGAGTCGACCTCGTCTTGAAAAGGTCGGCGGTGTACGACCTCGATGTCTTTCCATCATCGTGAAAGGTATGGCAAAACATATGTTCCACCTCGTTCGTAGAAACTGACTTTTTCTTTCGAGTAGTATATAATAATTTCTTTTTTTCTCAAAAAGTTTGAGATTTTCCTTCTATGTTTGTTGTGTATCTCGAGCGAATGCAATTACAGCGTCAGTAGTACACAATCTTTTTCCTGTATAAATACCACTTAGGACCTTCCTGGAGCGCTCTTGCACAAAAGGGCCGACGATTTGTAAATAGTACGATCAATGAATGGAACAAGCATCACATCGATAGTTTTACGAAAAGTGTACACTGCGGCACTGTCAAATTTGACAAGTAAATAATAATGTCGATGTTTTGACACATCTCTTCTCACAAAGGGTTTGAATACACTAAGTTGGCTGCGCAATCTCGATAAAGTGATGTGCTATTGCAAAAAATAAAGTCTATAGTAGACGCTTCGCTTACGTTTGTCGAATCAGCTGATGAATTAGGTAATCATGAGGTCTCATGCACAGGTGATCGCATTCAGACGATTCGCAATTTTTCTTTTATAAGAACATTATTTGCATCAAAGCGGAAGGAAAAGATTTTTCGGCATCATGCCATTTTACGAAAGCACTCGTAATTTTCCAAGCTAAAAAGAGTTTTAGATCCATCAAATCACTTATATAGAGGGATACAGTACCTTATATTCGTGAGCCGCACTTTTCAAGCAAGTTAAACCATTGAATACTTGTCGGTCCACGATTGCGGTGCCCTTAGCAAACAAACTGCGCTTCGTGTCTTCGAAAACACCCTTGATACTTTCGGGAAAGCGAAATTCAGAAAAGCAAAGTAGCGTTAACCAAAACGAAGCAAAGTTCTGTGTTACTATCGTATTTAAAGGGACATGGTTTATCCATAGACAATACTTGTGTGACGCTAAAAAAGTGATGGATGCCTCAACTTGCTCAGGGGGCTTGAAAATCACTATGCCCGTGTTTTGGGTAAACTCTGGTTAGCCAATACAAAGCCGAGAAGTATGGGCTTTTTAAAGCCCACTGACAGTGCCATTATTTGCAATGAAGCTGACTCGTCAGCCGCGGAGTTGACTCTTTAATAGCTCTCGCAGACCCTCATTCAGTTACCCACCCACTCGTACATGTGGAGTCACTGGAAAGTATGCAATCATAAGAAGTATCTTAGCGCTATTAAAATATCTATATACCCAAACCAATACACCGTACTTCGGATCTTCGTTTTATGAAATTGCGACCCAGGCTAGCTAAGTCGCCACCTTGCCAATTCTTGGGACGCCCCTCGTGTCCCAAGTTCATGTAGCGTTGATCGAATACAAAGATCTCATAACCAAGATGATACACCTGAAGCTTTACGATGGCGAGTAATTTCATGATAGAAATAAATGGCTCTATTTGGCAGCTTAAAGCTGCTGGACTGACGCGAGATGGCTCTCTGATGACTATGTCATCTAGTATCAGTATTGCGCAACCGTAGCCTATCACAGACGATGCTAAACGGCTTTGTCTCATTTGTCAAAGCCAAAATGAGTCCCTGCCGAATACTTGTTTTAATGCACCGAAAAGATATTATATTTCTGTCGCTAACAGCCCCTCGTAATGTTTCTTTTTAAAATCGAACAGAGCTTTGCGAATTTACCCACAGTCACTACTGTATTTGCGTAAACAGATGTCTAGGTTTAAGGAAAAGGTTGGGGTGATGCCCTCCTTCCAAGCGCGGGGGCTAAATGCTCGCGCGCTTCGGGCAGGTGCTCTCGGGCATCTGCAGGTCTCTAACGAGTCTCACCCTCGACACGACGGTCTCCAGCACCAGGGCGCCACCTGGGCTCTTACCAAGTCAGAGTAAACAAAATAATGGAAGATCCTCACGACCTCGGTGCTGGTTGCACTACCCGCCGAACGAGACCCGGCGTATGCGGACACCACTCTATGCCGTGGACTAGCCAGACTGAGCCTAGCACGTGCATAACTCGGCAACGCGATAACGTAATACAATACAATACAATACAATACAAGATGTCTAGACGAAGTCACTCACTCAGATCCATTTGAAAACATGCAGACCAAAATTCTATTCTTTGACATGGACTATGCAAATTCGATGAATGCTTCAGTTGTAGCTGAGAGATTTGATCTTCACTGCAGCAAAAATCTACATTTATATTGGTCCTCATGATCCCTAAAAGTTGGCTCCAATGGTCTTCACAGCCGGCTGATCTTCTTTAAGACGGATCTAGACTTAAAAATGTATTTTTAAAGTATGTTGCTTCTTTGGGGCGTTTGATAGCCCTTGTGGTATCACCTATATCACCTCTAGTATGCCAATGCTTGACTGCCAAGAGAAGTGAACCCGACTTCCGGATACCAAATTTAGTGCACTGTACAATGTACTTTCAATCATGCTCTTAAGTGACACGTACCTCCCAACATGCAGACTATTTTAGATACTTATATGAATGAGCTAGTCGCCACGCCTTCTAAGTTTCCAAACACAAAACGTGGGTGGTGAGTGCGAAGATGTCGACCCCCTTACCATGCCGATTTGCTTGCATGCTTGGGAAATTTAAACGCCAGATAGAAATTATGAGCAGCTTTAGTTTGGACATGCTACACGTTGAGGTGCCAGTGTCAATGGCCACGCCACATCACACAATGTTTTTTGGAGTTGATTTACGATATCAATGTCCGAAATGTGATATACTCTTATATCCTTTAGAAGAACTCCATTTCAAAAGACATCACCTGTGGGATCTTTCATTATTATTTTTTACAATTACTCATTAGCTTTGACCTTGTTGATGACCAGGAATCCTGTGTCATTGCCTATTACTGGAGCCCAGCTGCCATGCCTTGGGTAGTTATGCCATAGCCAATCCTACGCGACCGAGCGTGCACATTTGACATTCCTCTCGAAGTCAGTCTAGAAAGTCAGGTCACGGCTTTTTTGGGGTAATCCAGACTCTTGATGCAGCGGGGAATGTATTGAGAGGATCAGGAGCTGAGGACGCCGATCTTGCTCTTTACTTTGAGCTGATGTAAGACGTAGATCGCTATCTGTCTGATTTCAAGAGATATTTCAACAGGTCTTATAATAGTGAGCGTTCATTTGTATAAATCTTGCCTGTGCAGGGTGCTGTGTGGCACTTACAAAATAGTACATGCTTAGCGATTCAATGTACAAAATTAGACATTCGGTGAACCACACTTTGTTGAGTAATTTTCCATATGTAGTCATATCGTCTGACGTACAATTTAAATCCAGCCCTCACTTGCGAAAGAATTGAAAGAAGATGGATGACGAGTTTGTCGTCTGGTGCTTGCAGAAAGGGAGGTAGGCAAGTGAAGAAGAAGCCTTCAATGCCAACAAGCTGATTGCATTCCGTTATATCAGCGGTCGCTCTACGTGCTCCCTTGCTTCGCCCCAAGAAGCACGGCACAGACGTTGCGATCGTGTTTGTGATTACGCTGCAAAGACAAAATTACGCCAAAAACAGGTTATCAACTTCAAATAATGCGACTCCTTAGTGACGGAGGTCTTCCTGATTAGTGAATATCAAGGCGTGCGGCAAAATGCGTAAGGATGTGTAACGAAATCGTGTTATATACCCTTCCCTCAATTTTGCCACAAAAGATGTGACGTGCTCATCTGTCTGCACCAACCTTTAACGATGTGATGTAACACATTGATCAAAAATACATCGTCCTTGCTTTAAAAAAGAAAACGCGAACACTGGCGGAAGCAAAAAAAACTTGCCAGAAGTAAGGTTGTTATTGGCTGCTCAATCTTGTGTTCTTTTGAAGCACAACACTTTGATGAAGTTATTTTCTGAGTAAGTGCCCAGCTTTCGACTCAGCTTTTTAAGTGAGAGAGTGCAAATACCTCGTGCACCTAGCTACCCGTGATCAAGCCAACCTTTGTCGGAAAAAAAAGATTTGGTCTTCCTTTCTTCAAAAGGTAAAGTTTTTGCTTAGTAGGCTTACCCCCACATGAGTCATTAAGTCTATCAAAGCCTGATCTTACTGAGATTGCCATAGACTCCGCTTACTGAGCTCAATTACCATCAAATGCTTTCGCTCTTTCGCAGCAGTTAGGTCTGCAAGCGCAACAGCACCTATGTGTGTATTTTTAGCACCGCAAGGAAATTCCGCTTGGGAAGACTGTGTGACAGCGTCTAATAGATGATACATTGGTGACTCAAGCCCGGTTCCAAATTGGGTATTCTTTAGCACTGCCATCATTACGGTTTAATAAGATACCCAAGGTTAGGGAATAGGTTAGCCTCCAGGGTGTTACAGCCCATAGCTCAACCACCTTGGATAGAAATGTCGTACGCCAGTGAGCTTATAGCATTTTTTTCACAATTTGTGGGTTGAAGACAATTCAACACCAAAATGTCTCGGCTTTCGCATGGAGCTACTAAAAGCGTAAGCTTCGAGCCCGAGCTTTAAAGTAATTTTAGACTTTATTTGAAGCGAAAGTAAAAAATAGATTTCCATAGTCTTTGATTATCGGAAAAAAGTAGAGTGATTTATTATACTGTGTATCCCAATCAGGTCGACACTTGCTCTTTGTTAAACATAAATGCGAGTCAGCATGCGACGCTTGTCGCCTTCACTTTAAATTATTATAGAGACGAGAGCTGCACGACGTCGTCAAGAGTCGTCGTCGTCAAAGGCCTCTCTTTCATTACTCTAGTCTTCACAATTGACCTTTTCTATTATATTGTGACCCGCACATCAGATATTACAATGAGAATGAGTTTTGACAGTGCAAAAAAAGAGATCCAATGGAAGTGATAATGATGCATGAAGAAGAGAATGCTCAAAAGAAGAATCTTTTTGAGAGTACAATATTCCTTTTACTTAAAATCACCACCAATAAAGGTTAGATATAATCTTGCTTCAGCTAGCGATGCATTGCTCGCCATGCAAAAGTTGGCAAACAAAAACTTTTAGTGCCATAAAAGCTTTTATGTGCATTTTATTTTGTCATAAGGCACATTTGTTTGCTAATATGTAAAAGATTGGTTCGTACCACCTCAGTGTCAAAATTTATTTGTATCGCTCAATAAAGGAATGAATCAACACCGAGTAATTATTGTTTGATAATCCGACGGCTCACACCTCAAAAGTTATCATCAACTCGACAATCCTCTCACCAGCCAAAACCAGTACAGCGTACAAGTCCCTTTGCAAGACGAGTAGTCGACATGATGGACCTTGCCGGGGAATTTTGTGTGGCAATTCTCTGCATCAAGCACCATCGTACCGTCAAGCCACACTTCACACGATTCGTCGTGTGTGATGCCCTTTTGGATCCGTAAAGCCGCATTAAAAATCTGCGCCCTCAACCACAGTGTATTTTGCCCTGTCGAGAAAGTCACGAAGTGCCTTGTGTTCGTTTGCATCGTGATATTTGGTAAAGCTCTCCTCGGTTTATAGACCCTGTGAATTAAGGAAAGCGAGCGGGTCGTGCTGGGTGTCCTTGTCTTTTGTCTTTCAGATCGGTCTCTGAGACAAGACCACTTGGTGTGCATTATGACAAAACAATCAAAGTGAGCCACACAAATGACCCACAATAAATCTACTTCGTAGGACAGTCACACGTCACATATTCGCTTCGTAGCGATGTGCTCCCGTATCATTGTCAATTTGCCATGACCACGCGATTTTGCCATTGTCCGTTCGCTACACATTTTGAAAAAATGGCTGTTACGAACACAACCTTGGATGGGAGCAACCGCCAAAATTATTGTCGGCAGGTATCCATCCACTCAAGAGAAAACATTCAAATGCAATTTTTTTGATCAAGTCGGTTGTGCCAACGTAGAGGAGGAAATCGGTGTCGCTAGAAGAAATTGAGTTATACTCGACGCTAGGTTTCAAAAGGTTGTGCAAATTACTTGTCCTGTTGATCCAAATGCTTCCAAGCAAACACGCTTTCGCTTTGTAGCGTTTCGACTCCTAAAGCTAGAGAATTTGTCGATTTCATGGCATCAACAAATGTGCGAATTTACGATTCGTCCAATTGTTGGTCCGTCAAGTCGTTGGTGTGTGCCTTTCTTCGTGATAATTTAACCATGTGTACGACGTACATTTAATGAGCAGCATGGCGCGATCTTCATGACAAGGTTCCTGCCTTGAAATGTATAGATAGATGCCTCACATCTGTTGTAGCCATGGAAAAAGTTGTTAGTCCCTTAGCGCTACGAAATCAAAGGATCGTGGGCCGATCGCAATGCTGGAAAGCTTCGCCAAAGAGCGAAAGCTAGCCAATATAGTCTCAGGTTTCGCTGGGGTGGCTTGATCAATCGTTCAGTTATAACTCCAAAGCCCAAATGGCGTACATAAGCGTCTACGCACTCGCGTCTTGGCAAGGATGCGAAAAAACACGCCTCGGTCCATTCGTGCAAGACAGTAACTCTTCGTGTGCATGTTAATATGCAATGCTGTTGGAAAGGACTCAGGTCGAGCTGTGTCCCAAGTTTCTTACTGTCTTTTTACCACCTGACAGTGTCAAAACACTCCTTGGCACATTCATGACTATTGTACTTTTACTCTACAAGAGAAGCAATCTATGCAATTTTTTGCGCTGCTGAAGTGGGGGTCGGTTCTGCTTTTTACATTTTCGAGTGCAGTTTCTCACGATATAACATTCAAAGGACGAGTTGGATGGGAAACTATGCCTAACAATCGGAATCGCGACGCAAGTTGCGCAATTTTATCCACGACTCATGTCTTGCTCGAGCAAATACTATGAAAAGGATATATATGGTGACGACTGCAAGAGGATAGACGCTAGCATAATCGTTTGGCGCGCGTAACGTATGAGCAACAATTGCAAGCTAAAAGTCACTTTGGAATTGTAATTTATCTCTAATAAAATGCATGTAAAGGAACGTATCAATTTTCTATTTTTTCGAAAACAGCTTTCACATTCCCAATCTTAAGTTCGAAAATCGCATTGGGCAAAGCACAGCAATCTCATTACGTCATGGCCATAGCTTAATTGGTTTTATGTAGTCTGCGTCACATATTATTGCAACCGATCATTATCGACAAAAATTTCATTTTTAATGGAAATTATTTAGGAAATTATTTGAAAAAAACTCCTAAGTAATGTTTTAGCCATCTTTCATATATCGTAGGTACGTAAACACTGTACACCGATAAGAATGCCGGCTCGAGAGCATTTACAAATACCCTAAGATCCAATTGCATACCCCCAAAAAACGCTTTATATTGGTCCAGAGGTTTTTGCATCAGAATATTGATCATAATCGTACATTTAATTATAATCCTTAGGCACACGTACTCGCGCATGTAGGCAAATCGCGTATCCCTGAGTGACTCGTTTGTTGTGTCCCGTAGGCTAGACAAATTCAGAGCGAATACTCATAAAAGGACTTGGGTTTAGGGCTGACTGTATTTCTCTCAAATAGAAGCCTAACCACTCTCATAGAGAGCTGCTTATCATTGCACAAGCTGTTACATATACACATATATAGGGACACTTTTGGCAACAGATGGCAATATGTTCTACCATATGTTGCCAAAAGTGGAATATATATATATATTCCGGGACACTTTAAAGTTTCTGCGACACTTATGATGGTATATATATATACTCTACGAACGTGAAACGTCGAGATTATAAAATATTTATAATCTACCATATGTTGCCTTCTCGCGACAGCAACTTTGCCTCACCTTCTAAAATTGTCGATTGTTCAAGCACATTTTCAATCTCTGATCATAGCGCTGTTTGTGGTTTAGAACCGACAATTCCACACATATGAACGACAATTCTTCACTTATGAACAATAATCTGAAACGCGAAACAATGCGCAAACTGGCCTTTTCCGCTCTACTTTAATTATTTGTGATGGGCTACACAGCACTTTGCACAAAGGAGGCGTGAAGAAGATCTACGACCATCCATAAATCGAATAGTCACAATCCCGGGGCTTAATGGACCAACGTGTGCAACAGATTGCAATTCGAAGATTGATTATTAAGTACAATTTTTGTCCTATCCTGGTCTTAACTACACTTCTTGAAATGCACTAAGTTCAGCGCTATCTTTAGGCAATGGCAATATTCACTCTGGTATCCTTCGAAATACCCTATCATGCGAAGCGGTTTGAATAGTTTTTAGTTGTCTGTAATGAATCATGAATTACCATTCTTTCGAGGCTCGTTTTGCGGGGAACAGCTTTTACCAACTGATTTTGGCTTCATGTAACGGCCCGTTGCATTATTTCTTATAAGACTTGAAAGTCATCTAATAGAAGAGGGATAAGGGATGTATTTCCTTTTTGGACGTCGACTCAACAAGTTAGTTTGGTCATAATAAAGAACAAATAGGCAGCAATAAATGGCTGCTGGTTGACCAGGTCAAATTCCGATGACCAAGCCCGCCTCGGAGAAGGTTGCTTCGGCTTTCAAAGGCTAAACCAAATTCGAACTATGTACCTTACACTGAATCTTTTGTAAAGGCTTCGTCGATAAACATCGCGCTTACGCCGGGGGCGACATGCGAACGCTAGTTCACGAGAGAGCCGCCCAAGAATGAGTCTTTGACTCCATCACTATTGTACTCTGCCGACACCACCACTTTTGGATGGTGAATGTGACAAAGATTGCCGCATGTGCTTCGGCAATTACCCTTATTGCTCTTCGCTGCGAAGAAGCTTAAAAACAATGGACTCTGTCAGAATCACCCCATCGCTCGAAAGTACGCTTCAAAAGCTGTTAGACTTGACTCACTGCCCATGCAAAAGGCTACAAGTAATACCACAGAGATTTCCATTATCTTTAGAAGCAGAGACCTGATCTAGGATGCGCTGCTTGGAAATGTGAGGAAAGATAAGACCAAAAAGTACAGCCATAACGACATTTCTGGGATGCACTTGATGGTCAAAATTTCCAACGCGGTTGACGAAGGGCTACGTGACTCGCCCGCCACCAGGTATCGGGGCAGGTTGCTATCCCTTACTTTGTCTCTACGCTGAAGAAGAGGAGAAATTTCTGGATGGACACTATCTGGCTTATGGATGATCAGAGTGCTTATTTTCTTCGTGGACCGTGACGGCACTATTCCGCATTAGCAGTTATGCGCATATCTTGGTTTGGAAGAAACTATTGCCCCAGAGCAACCGTACGGCAGATGTACACGTACTATAGCACCGCATCAAATCTCGCACTCAGTGTCCAAAAGCCTGAATTCTGGGAATTACGCTCGGTAAGGGGGTGACCCGTGACTGTTAATGCCGGAGTTTGGCTTGAAAATTGATGCTGGGATTATGATAAATCTTCAAGGTGTAAAAAATTGACGCCCGAATATCTTGGACGAAGTGCCTGATTTCCGCGAGCTTTAAATACTCTTTCTCACGTGATGGGTCGAAAAGAAGTCCGCTCCGTGATGTCTTCCTTCGAAAATGATGCACGACTAAGGTGGAAGCGACCTTCTTCCTCGCTTCTTAAACTGTCGAGACCGGCGGCACATTCATGTGAAGGGCTTTTTGAAGCAAAGGGGCTCTCATTAGCGCCTAAAACTTCTTGTGAAGTGACTTGGTTATCCCGCTTCACAGATTTTGGGGAAGGCGTCGAAAAAGGTCCGGAATGACTGCCTAAGGTCGATGCGATCGAGAATCACAAGTAACACGCGCTTGGTATATAATCTGCGGTTTTTACCCGCGCACTGTGATACAGTAATAGTCACTCTATCCCTACGCTCAAAACTTATTTGTAAAGCTCCTGGATCGGCTCAATAAGGAGCCGAAATAGTAATTCTTGCGTGATCAAGTGTACGCACTTGAGATTGCTGTCGGTGTCTGCTCTAACTATCGGGCTGTATTTACTTCGGGTCGACCCGGGCCTTGAGAAAGGCAATGTAACCTAGCTTTGAAATCGATTGACTGTGGCGCGTCTTAGCGCGAAGTGTCCGCATTTGCCGGGAAGTCACTTCCATTCGTATTGATGTCTAGGCTCAATCGGCTGCACATAGCGCCCAGCTGTATGGATTATTGGCCGCTGGTCGATTTTTTTTGAACTACTATCAGCCACTGCAAATATATTTGCATGGTCGATTGCGGAGATACGTTTCGAAAAGTTGCTGGAGACTTACGTGAGCCTTGAGACATTAATCTGCATCGACATTCGAGTTATGAAGCCCATCGCTAGTTGCGTTGGGGAGTTCGGTCACCGGCAACGCCCTAGGGATATACTATAAGATATCGTAATTTCTTTATCTGGTCCCCGATGTTTGCAATATTTGTAATTAAGGAAATTCTGAACAAAGGGCCAGGTGAGTATCTGCCATAGCGCTCGTGGTCCTCTTAATCTTTCTCATCAGCCGAAGGAGGGGTTGCTATGCAAATTCAAACGGTACGCATGCTTTCATGTCGCGGTAAAGTGGGACGATTCCCAGAGCAAGGGGTGGACTCTCCGCTTGAGGCACAACACGGTTCAATCTTTGGTGTCCTTCATGCATGCGATATCGTCACTAGGTTATTCTTGATCGAGCGCTCCGGCTGTCGGAGCCATTTATATTGTTTTTATGCGTAGCCTTCTCCGCCTCCTTGACGGGCAAAGAGCCAGGCGAGTATTTGCTATAGTGCTCGTGGCTTTTTATTGCCATCATCGATTGAAGGAGGGGTCGCCATGCGAAAGCAAATGGTACGCATGCGTTCATGTCGTCATTGAGTAGGAGATTCCTCCAGAGCAAGAGGGCGGACTCTCCGCCTATGGCACAAGGTGAAACTTTTGGTTAACGCACAATCTTTTAACGCAGAGGCCATCTTTGATTTGGATGCACTTTGGAGTGCAGAAGCATGCTGTACGGCGGCTAGTGTGGTCATCATTATTAACTGGTTTCGAATGGCATCCTCATCTGCTTAGCTTTACGACCAGAACAGTTTTTCGTACAAAATTTATAAGAGCAACGGGTAAGATTTAGTCTTTCCCATTAAACATGATTTTAATCTCTGTGATGTGACGGGTTGTCGAGCAACAACAAAAAAATGATGAACTTAGTGATTATATCGGTCTGCATACTGGTATTTCGAGGCGGAAAGTCCTGCGTATAGCCTATCAAGAATTACAGGTAGGACCTAAGTCATACGAACTATAATTTTTAGATCAGTATTATAAAAGCGATATAAATCTCACGGTCTACAGAATTCCGAGCAAGGCACAATCCAGTAAATACTAAGAGTGGCAATTTGGGTCAGTATATAAAATGTCAGCCATATTAAAGTATACGATCGCTTTTTGTACGAATTATTTTCTTAATCTGTACGACCACCAATATTTATTGATAGGTGCTGCAAGAACATGTGGCTAGTCAATTGTGCCAATTTTATCAATTTTCATACAGGAACGGGAACTCGTCTCGTGGTTTAGGATTTGCTCTTTTTTTAGGATATTAGCTTTTGGATAGGCCCTCATTTGTTATTTTATCGTGACGTCATTGCTGTCATTTAGCATGGAGCTGGGCGTGGCAAAGATGGCACTCACACTCGTGGCCATCACGGCATTAGCTCTATTAGTTCTCTGGATGTATCGCCTCGTGCAGTACCGCAAGGCTGTACAGCGCTCACAAGCACGGTGGTTGGGCTACGAGCCTGCTCCAATGCTTTCCGAGGACGAAATGGGCCTGAATTGGCCTAGTTTCAAGCCTATCCTTCTGTCTCCAATTCCTGAAGAAAAGCACGAAAGCGGCCGCGTATGAACATATTGATATAGCGCATTCAAGACCGAGTACTGACGATTTCGGCTGCTTATGCTGCTCGTAGGAGTCGGAGAATGAGATGCTGGTCTCGGCGCGCATGGACCCACGGCGATTAAGTGCCATCTCCGTCCTTGCCTGTATGTGGTCGTACACTTTGCTCGTAGGTTCTGTATCCTTGAGTGAGTCACAATGTCCTCCTTTGTGTGCAGACGGGAGCCTCAATCACTCCGTGGTCAAGACCGCCAAGGTCTGAAACGTAATCGGGATCCTAAATATTGATATGGCGTGAGTACAGCGCGGCGCGGAGCTTATGAGCGCGTAAAAGGTCGAAGAGTTGAGCCGCCAGACTTTTTAAACCACGCGCAGCCCAACCTTATTTATTTTTAAAGGGCGTGACGTCCCGAATTAACGAGGGCGATGTGTACGAAGCGGTCGTACATGTACGACCCATTTGCTTAAGTGTATAATTTGGTACACCCACCACAGCACTAACATTTCAAGTCTAATTTAACGAATTCCTAGAAGCTGGCTCAATTTCTTCTTGTCTAGTCACGTTCGGAGCTCTTGCGTGCGTAGCAATGGCTCCGGCGTCCGGGTCATTCCTCGCTAATTCTGAAAGCGTTGGCAATGGCGTGATAAACCGATTGGCTTCGAAAAGAAATTGATTCAGGTCCACCGCTTTCGTCACATACTCAAACACGTCATTCATCTCTTCGACGTCAAACCCACTTTGTACCGGCTTCTTCTCGGCCGAATCACTTGCAAGCTCAAAGACATTGTACGAGCCATCGGGATGGAACACATATTTGAGCTCCTCCGTGCGTACACCTTTGGTCATGCCACTAAATGGGTTACACAAGACCACCCGTCGTTCCTGCGGACTTGAAGCGTTGCCTGCCAGTGCTTCAGGCTCCAACCCCTTCTCTTCTTCCTCGTCATCCTTAGAAACTTCAGTTCCCATCCCTTGCGCGGCTTTCAAAGTCGCTGGCTGCACACGCCGCCGCTTCATCGAGTGGCCGTACCCGTGTTGGTACAATGGTTTTTCTGGCGTCACCCCTACAATGTCCGCCACGGTCGCCATCAGGTCCGACTGCATTGTCAATTGATCCACAACAGTCCCTTTATCTTCGTCCCGCAGGAAATCATCCGCAAGCAAGAGAAACGGCACTCGGGACGCTTCGTCCCACACTCCCGAGTCCACAATCGACGGGTTATTGCCGTGCTCGAGCCGTCCGTACCCATGATCCCCTTGAATGATGACAATGGTATTTTTCATCAACCCCTTTGCCCGCAACGCTGCAATGAACTTCCCGAGCATTTCATCGGAGAAATACATGGAATCCAGATACTTTTTGTTGTACTCAGTGTACAGTCCCGATAAATCCGGCGGAGCGTAACTTTTCGGGAGCGTCCATGGATTGTGACTCGTGATGCTGTACATGTCAATAAAAAACGGCGATTCCAGGCCTTCCCAGCCCGGAAGAGGCGCTTTGATCGTCGTGGCGTTTTCTTCTGCCTCGACAAAGTCGCGCGACGAAATCCACGTATCATTTACCCAGACATGAGCCCCATGATCGTGTCGTTTCGGTACCTGTATCGTCTCGAAAGCCGTGGCATTCCCAGAGTCCACGCTGGCATTCCCAAACGCCACGTCGGTGGCGTTGCGACTACGATTCGCAGCCGATTCAATGGCATAGAGCAGCATCTCAAACGACAAGTGATCGTGCATGCCCCAGGAAAAGTGATCGTCGGGACTATTCTTGTACTTGCGCGTCTCGTGCAACATGTTGCGGACTTTGCGGTCGTCCACGAGCTTGTCAAACCCATTCTTGAGTAAAAACTTGTCCCAGTATTCCCACGTCAGGTCCACGGCACTCCAAAAGAGATTAAAGTAGCCCCGTTGCTTGAGAAAGTGGGGCAAGCCACGGACATGGAGATTCGTGCTATATTGCTTCAACGCACTCGTTTCCGTACACGACGGGAGCATCCCAAACAACGTCGTCAAGAGCGTACGCGTCGTTTGCACACACTGCGTATAGTGTTCGTGTAGAGCACCCCCGTCTTGGCCAGTTGATCAAAGTGAGGCGTTGCGCTCTTGCCCGTCGCCTCTTTCTTGGCCGCCCCGCCCAAGACGCCGACGTTTAAATGACGCCACGATTCCATATTGATGACAATAATATTGGGCGCCGCGCTCAATGTCTCGATGGCAGCACTTGTGTTCATTTTCGCATCGACGCTTGCATTGCGCGTCAGTTCAAAGAACGAGTCGCCTTGAAACGCCGTGGTTTTTCGCCACAATAACGCACAATGATCCTCGTTGCCAAGATTCTCGACTTCGTACGTCTCAGAGGTGCCCAAGGTCGACAAGAGCACCCTGCTTGCGGCCGTACAATTCATTTCTTCGCGATGAATCGTGGGTGGATGGTAAAAGAAGGGCTCGGCTTCGAGCGTAAACATGGCATTGTTCATGAGTTGCATGTCCACGCCGCCTTTATGATTCAACAGGACGGACGCCGAGAGCGCAGCCCCAGTCACCACTACAGTCAACGCAATGCATCGACCCAAGAGGTTCAAGGGACCAGCTTTGGTGTACAACCCATAGTCTGAAAACAAGCCAGTGGTACAGCCCGGAGGTGTACCACCGGGTACATGACTGGTACTTGGTACACTACGACGTCGAATTCGACTGGATTTCCGTGCACGGTGCCAATACGAGGCAAACAAGTCGGGGACGTATAAATTCGACGTCGTGGCGGACGCGACATTCGATGCCATGGAGTCTTTCCGTGCGCCGTAGCGCCGAATAAAGCAAAAGCAAAACGCACTGGGAAATCGCAAAAAATCCGAGGCCAATGGCAATTGTCCCGTATAAAATCCAAACGTCAGGGCCGCAATGAGTGCAGAATAGACGGCCCATGACACCACGACCGTTTGCGTCAGCACTTCTTCATCGGTCAACGAGGCCGTGAATTGTTTCATATAATTGAAAAACACTTCGACAAATGCACGATTGAGACGCGGGTGCATGGTCGCTTGGAGGCAAAAATCCGCTACACTGGCAATTGTGGCAACGACTAGAATCAGTTGCAAAAGGGTCACAATCACGAGGGAGTGCACAACTCGTCGCGTTCGCGCCACGAGGGCCGGTCGATTGGCGGCTCCTAGACTCAACAACGTGCGATGGGTCGTGGCGACACCGGACGCGAGTGCCTCCATGTTTTCCTCTTGGAGATCGTACTCTGTTGCCAGCACGGGCATGTATACCGGAAGATACCTCGTCGTACCGAGACGGTCCCTTAAGAAGCCACTATTGGGGAACCTGCGCGCAGTATCCAGGTCTTGCGGGGTCAGATTGTCCGAATCAAAGAAAACTTTGACGAGACAGATACAGGTCGACGCCTGGAGGAAAATGGCCACGTCCTGCATCATTCCAACCACAAGTCCTTGCATGATTTTAGCGGGGGGAAAACGATGCCCAAAACGGGCAAAATTCAGCACTCGACCGAGGACAGGGAGCCCCAGGAACGCGTACACAAGGGCCGCGAGCCACACGGTCTGGTACACTTTCTCACACGTGACCACGACGCTGCGTCCTGTCCACCAGCGCCGTGTGCGGCCCAAGAAGGACGCATCCGCGTCAAGAGTGATCGTCTTGATGCCACGTGTAGCGTCCGTAGGTTCCCGCGTGGGTGAGAGCCCTCGGTTGCGCCGGTAGATCATTGGCATAGTAGCCGAGGAGCGTCTTCTCAACCGTAGGACGTTTCGCTCGCGCCAAAATGCCACAGCGGCCTTGGCAGTTGATCACAGGGCTAATCTATATATACCACAAAGTCCGGCCGTAAGGGTCAGGGAGCGAGGCCGCGTCTTCGGGCTCGCGAACCTCTTCCCGTGGCTTGGTACTGTTGGTTGTGTACTTGAACTCTCTACCGGTACCCAGAGGTCTAATGTTCTTATCTCGCTCTGAAAGTGACCATTTTTTGTGTCACAGCCAGACGAAAGCACTTTATGTAACCAAGACTGCTTGAACTAGCAAATGAGGAGGCTTAGTATAGGCTGGTGGGTGGCCCATGGACAGAGCAACTAGGGATGGGGACGTAAACGGTGTTAACGTAAAAAAAATGTGGTTCCCGTTCCCGTCCGGGAGTTCCCGTTCACGTTTTTTAGACGTTGTTTGACGTCTCAGAGAGACAAACAAACCATTGGTTTGAAATCATACCATGTTCAAGCTGCACAAACATAAGAACGGACGGGAGAAGAATTTTGTCAAACAATTCGGCTGCTGGCACATTAAAGCTGATGTGAGTTGTGCAAAAAGTCTATTTACAACATGTAACTCTTTAGCACGTTTCTACCGTACGTCTTCAGCTACTCCTCTGGTTCCTCGCCAATCGTATTGCTGTAAAGAAAAATGAGATCTCTTAGGTTGTAACAAGACAACCTATTACGCCGTGCTGTAATAATGATTCCTGCCCACGAGAAGCAGCGCTCTGAAGGTACTGATGTAGCTACCATGCCAAAATATTTCCTCGCAATAGGAGCTAAGAGCGAAAAATCACTGCCATTTTCGCGCCACCACTTAAGACCATCGTCAAGTTTCTGTGTTTTGGACTTCTGCTCTCGGCACGTATTTTCTTGTGCTTTTTGATGGGATCTATCGTAGTATCGATTCACCTCTGCCTCTACTTTTGCACGAAGCGACAACCCGTTTTGCACTTGAGGATGAGGCGATCTTCGCTTGCGTCCAAGGAGATCATTTATGAAGTTCTCTTCTTCATCGCTAACCTCATCGGAGCACGTGCTGTAGATATCAGCACCAGCAGAGCGCATTGCCTCGCTCACCAAGAACTCCCTCCCTTCTATTTTTTCTGTTGCGTTCAGTGACTTACCATGCACGAATTGAGGATCAAGCAAGCAGCAATATTTCACATCCAAAGGTAATTGCTTGAATCATTTTCGGAGCAAAAACAAGAAAAACCGACGGACGAGATGCATGCGTTCCAGCACCGAGCTGTAGTAATATTCTCCAGCGTGAGCAGGCGATATTTTGGCAAAAATCCTCTGATTTAATAGCCGCTTTTCAAGAAGGCGTATACATGGATAAATCAATGTAGCAGTGGGGTATATTCCACCTGATAGTGTCTTAGTTACCAGCTCAAAAACCACGAGAAGCTTGTCGAGGCATTGGATGCTAAACCACATTTCTCCAGTGGGCCTCACAATACTTGCGTCGCTGAACTCTTCTTTGCCTTTCGCTGTCAATATAAACTCCATGAATGATTGGATACTAGGACGAAAATGCAGAAGGCGTTGAAGCATGTGATGCGTGCTATTCCAGCGGGTGGCTACATCTGAAATAACGGTAAGAGGTACGGCCACATTTTGTAGCGACTTCAACTTGTCTTTTCCTTTAGAACTTTTGTTGAAGTAGTGAACAAATTTGCGAAAGCTAGAAACATGCATTCTTGTTTCACTCATGGCTTAGTTCATAGCGTTTAGAATTGAAGTTGTTGTCCGCACACTAAGACAACCATCAAGAAGACCTCCATCCAGCGTGTTATCAGCATTAACGTCCAGATGCTCATATTCATGCGAAACGCTGTCTATAGAACTTGCAATCGTTTGGGATTCGATATCTACCATTTCTTGCTTCAAAAACGCAATAGCTTCCACTTCAATTGCAAGGTTCTCAATCCACTGCTCCTCATCATCTTCACTGTCAGCAATATTTTCAACCTCCTCTCTAACTTCCTCGTTCCCGTCATTATCCTCTTCCACATTTGTCACTTCGACACTTGTTTTCGAGAGAGCTCCTGATACAATCAAATGTAGCGTCCCCACTTGCGCATGAGCACGCCCAGTTTGCATTCAATTCTGATGCCAGTGTGCTTCCCACAAAACTCATAACTTCTAAAGTGTACGCCATCATCTCAAAATTGATATTCACAAAATGAATAGTAAGCGAAATATAGCTATCTGTTGCTCGAGATATCCACATGTATGTGAGAGAATAGAAGTCTGCATCTTCAGCAATCTACGTCTTTACCAGCGATCGCTTGAACTGACAGTGATTTTGCATTTTTTCAGTAATAGTGCGGCGAGAGGGTAGCTCGTACAGACCTCTCATCGTCTGAATCAACGTCAAAAGAAAACAAAGCACCTAGTCGTCGGCAACACTTAGTGGGCGCAGTCGTTTGGCAATCCAATCAATGAAAGCTCTTGTGGCCATCTCTTCGTCAGCTGGATCGATCTTTCTTGTTCTCTTTGTCGGAGAAAACATCATTGCATCAGATTTTCGCGTTGCGCAAAGTGCGATTGCCACTCGCTTGGATGCTTGTTCACGCCCAGCTCTGCTGAGATCTTGTGGATGTTTTTAATTCATGTGCTTTCAAATGCTGGCGCTACTTCCTGATTTAAAGCTGAAAGAGCTTTTGCACTTTAGACAATAAGCCAAGTTTGTATCAAACGATTCCCACGCCTTCTTTCCCGGTGGTAGCTGTGCGTTTGGAGCTACAAGTCGGATGAACGACCAGTAATCGTCCTTCTTTATACGGCGCATCTTGAACAGGGGCGGCGGTGCAGGATCATTTGATGGTGGAGGCTTCATCCGGGAACGATGCGTTGTAAGCTCTTTCTTCTATCCTGTGCTCGTGTGGTGTTTTATACATTAATATCGCCGGGACGTCTCAAAACGTTTGCAATACGTCAACGGATACTGGTTTAACGTGCTTAACGTTGAGCTGACGTCCCCATCCC